>JAKSZU010000002.1:14386605-14820344 GCA_026018925.1 Tupaia tana
TACCCTGAAGATTCATCTCAACACTGCCAATATACATATGCACAAGATTCTTCATTGTAACATTGTTTATAATTGCCAATTATTAGAGACAACCAAATCCCCATACACAGGCGCTGAAAAAGGTGATACATCTGCACAGGGTATACTATGCAGCTTTAAACAGGAACCAGGAACATCTTTATGACTTTTTATAAAGTGATTTCAAAGATTAATTCCTAAGTGAAAGTAAAGTATAAATATCTATAATTTGTGACCTTTTCTATTATAAGGAGGACTAAGAAAATAAATATGTACCTGTTCCCTCATGCATAAAGAAACAAAGGCATATTAAAAAAATAAGATGTACGGTCCTCAATGTATGGAAAGAGTGGAGAATGACACCTGTTTAGTACCCTATCTTGCATAGCCTGACTTTTGGAATGATGTCTGTGTATCATATGTAAATATATATATATATATATATATATATATATATATATATATACACATATATATATTGTATATTATACCCATATATAATATATACACACGTACATGATCACACTGTAAAAGAGGCAAAGAGCTGATCCTAGTAATTTGTGGACACTATATCCTCAGGCTGAACAGGAGAATGAAATACATGCTGAGTCCTACTTATTAGGGATTTATGTTCTCTTGTAATGTTATGACTTAGAAATTCTAGTACTACTTCCTATTGATTTTAGGATTGATTAAAGGAGCAAATATGGAGTGGTCAGGGAAAGCCAGAATTTTCAATGCAAACTACTAGAGGAAGAAGATGACGACAAATCTTTTGATATAGTTTGGAGTTGGAGGTATCATTATGAAACCATAGTTTAATGATGGAATATTAATGTAAATGTTCATACTGGCATGCACATGGATATTTGGTGTATTGATAGACAGGCGTGTGTGTGTGTGTGTGTGTGTGTGTGTGTCTGTATGTATGCATGTGTGTCTGTATATGTGTCTGTGTCTCTTTGTATGTCTGTGTGTGTGTCTGTGTGTATGCATGTGTGTCTGTATGTGTGTCTGTGTCTCTGTGTATGTTTGTGTGTGTTTCTGTGTATCTGTGTGTGTGTGTGTGTGTGTGTGTCTGTGTATGCGTCTCTGTGTGTATCTATTTGTGTGTCTGTGTATGTGTGTGGGGGGGGTAGCTCCGTATGCTCAGAAGAGCTAAAAGCAGTGACATGCAATAACAGTAAACATAACCAGTGATCGACATCTAGCGCTCAAACACTCTTCCCAATAAAATAAAGAAAGAAATAAGTGCTGACTGGAAAAAATGTTGACTCTGGGACTGGCACTTGCAAATGTTAAATGAGAGTAGAGAACATCATTACACCAAAAACCAACAGTGTTGGGGGAAATGGTAAGGACATATCAAGAGGGGACAGAAGCTAGTTTGAAGGGGCTCCCAGTGGCTAAAATGTATATGCTAAATTATAGCCAGTGAATAATTCCACATTAAAATAAATAAGTAACAGAAAAGTAAAACCTCTTCTTTATGGTAGAATTCAGAAGAATCAATTTAGAAAGGATGACCAAATTAGAAAAGCAACATTTGGCAATCTTACAATAATATAATCAGAACAACCATCAATGGACACTAAAATTAATGGATGAAATAGTTGAGAGGAAACTAGATATTACTTTAGTCTCAAGATATCTTTCCAAAAGATGCTTATTAATCACAAAGTAGTAACTTCTGCCATAGAAACTTTATATATGAAATATAAAATATATATAAAATATAGCATACATGTATAAATATAGAAAATATAACTAACAAAATTATCAAAATCCACACCACTGATAAATGAACAATTAGAACCATATATATATATTTCATGATGTAATATTCTAAAAACAGCATCAATCCTGTGTCATTCCGTTATAAAGGCATATCTTGAACATATTCCTTAGAAAACATCCAGCAATCCCAAACTGAAAGAGGATGAACACGATAACCAGATCGATGAAGATGAATTCTTATGAAGAATGCCAGAGACTAAAGACCCTTCCTGATCAAAGAATACAGAAACAGCATGGACACTGAATGCAACCTGGGATCCTGGACTGCATCCCAGGTAGATTTTTCTTTTTCTTTCCTTATTTTTTCCTATAAAAGGCATTATCGAGACAACTGAATGCATTTGAATAATAACTAGAAACTAGTAAATAGTGTTCTAACAACTGCATTGTAGCTATGTAAGAGAGTACCTGCAATTTTAGAAATACACCAGTAAGGAAGAACATGTATACTAATTAGCCTCCAAGTGTTCAGAAAAAAATTGTATTTTATGTATATGTATATACACATACACAATTATATTATTACAGTATTATATGTTTTATATATAGAATAAATTTAGTATCAACATTTAAAGGATCTAAGCATGTATGGAAATTTTTAATGATATTCTTTCAAGTTTTTTGTAGGTTTGAAATTATTTCAAAATAAAAAGCTTAAAAAATTGGGACTGGCAGATGGTATAGTGGTTGCATCACTGAACTCCCACATGGCTCACCATGGTTTGAGTCCTGGACTCAACAACTTGAACTTGACGCTGGGTACATGTGCGTGCATGCCCAGAATCCCAAGAGGAGAATGGAGGAGAAGGGACTGAGGCATGGCCTTTCCCCTGGGGAGTGATTTATTGCTTTCTGTCTCTCTGTTTCTCAGGCAAGCACATGTGCTCTATAGCAAAAATTTCTCTGAAAAAAATGTAAAAAACATAATTAATTACATATCAGTGAAATTTATTAAAATATGAGGTGAAAATCTTGAAAGAAGTCTCCAAAAAGACATGTTATAAGGAGGAAAACAATGATACAAATGATAGCTGGCTACCAGTAACAATGAAGACCAGAGACTATTGACTCTCATCTTAAAAGTAGGGAAAGACAAAAGAAACTTCAGCCTCAAACTTTTTCTCCAGTGATAACATATTTAAATAGTTGGAATATAAAAGGCCACTTAAAAAGAAAAAAACACTGGGAGAATTTATCACAGTATAAGGAAAAAAATTAAGATAAAAGAAGACATTATAAGAGGGAAATTCAAATCAACAGGATTAAATAAAAATCACCTCTCTCTTTCTCTCTCTCTCTCTCTGCCTCTCTCTCTCTCTATATATATATATACATGTGTGTGTGTGTGTGTGTGTGTGTGTAAATATAAAATAATGTTTTCTAAATCCCTCTTCTTTTATTCCCTTTAAAATACATACGACTGTAAAAGTAAAATTAAAATAATTCAATGTGGGGTTTGTAATCTACAGAAATGTAAATTAGCAATATGTATGACAAAACACTTCAATAAAAAGATCAAAATTATTGCAATGCATAAAAATGTAAAATCCAATTAGATAGTATCTACAAGAAATTCTCTTCAGAGACAATTTGAAAGTAAAATGATAGAAAATGTTATACTATTCAAACAAGAAGCATAAAGTTGCTGGAATGTTTATATTAATGTCAGACAGAGCAAACTTCAAGTTGAGCTGCATAACCAGAAACAAAGTAGATGAATACAGACTTAATGCTACACAAAGTGAGCCAGACTTTGAAAGTTAGGAATTATTTCCACCCAATACATACTGAATGTCTGCGCTCTATGGCCCAAGCCAAAAGATCCTAAGGTGTGACAGTACAGTGAATAAGTGTAGACACCAGAGACTGAAAGGGAGAAAAGGGGGTGGTAGAGGGTAAGAGGAGGGGCAAAGGAAAGAAACTTTTATCAGACAAAAGAATGTTAAATTCTTTGTGAAAAAATATCTGTGATTTTTGCTTTATAAAAATGAAAAATATAAATAGAAAAAATGAGATATCATAATGATAAAAAGGTAAGTTCCTCATGAGTACATAATAATCATAAATGTGTGTTAACATTACTGTTTTGGATAGAATTTCACTGGAGAAACAGAACCAATAGGACTCATATGAAAAGATAGGATTTATTGAAGATGACTTATTTCAATAATTTATTTAAAGAAATTATCTTCCATGATTGTGGGAGCTCACTAGTCAAGTCCAAAATCTGCAGTAGAGGCAGGCTGGAACCCTCAACCTTGACTGAAGTTGCTGTCAACATGTGGAATTTCTTCAGCAAAACCTCATCTCTGCTCTAATGCCTTTTAATTTAATCAGGCCCACAGATTATCTAGGGTAACCTTCCTTAAATAAATTAATTACAGACTTTAATCAGGTCTACAAAATACGCATCTTTACAAAAATACCTTGCATAGTGTTTAATTAAATAACTGGATACTATAGACTAGCCAAGTTGATATATAGCATGGAATATCACACTCGCCATAGAACTTTGAAGTACACAAAGTAAAACATCATAGGAGTTAAGAAAGATACAGACAAACCCATTCTCATAGTTGGAGATCTTAGTATCTCTCTGTAATTTAAAAAGAAAAAAGCAAGACTGGGCCAGCAGGTGTTTGGGGCACTGGACTCCCACATGACTGACTGTGGTTCAGGTCCTAGACCTGGTGGCTTGCTATCTTACTTTCTCTCTCTCTGTCTATCTCTGTGAGCACACATGCCCTATAGCAAGTTAAAATAACAATAACAACAATAAAATTTTTAAAAGTAAGACAAAGGATCAATAAAGATAAAGAACATCTAAACAGCACCAATTGCAGTGACTTAATTCTACCTGAAAATAAGATACTGTAATGTAGAGCAATATGTTATTTGTGCTGTCTATTAAATTACAACCAACTTAGTATCTTTAAACAACAAGAATGTAAAATTTCAGTTTCTGTGGGTTAGGAGTCTGATGTGGTTAAACTGTTGCCACCTCAGGGTCTCACCAGGATGTACTGCAGGACGTGATAGGGGCTGCAGCCTCATCAGAAGCTGGAGTGGGAAAGAACCAACTCTACCTTCTTCAAATTATTGGCAAAACTTATTTTCTGGCAAATGAAAAATTCATGAAGGTTACCTCTTTAAATACAGCAAGGGAAAGAGAGGGTGAAAGCAAGAACAAAAGTGAGAGAGAGAAGATGAGAGAGAGAGACTCTAAAGCTAGTTGGCAAGCAAGACAGAGCCTCAGAGAATGTATCAAAAATAATCACAAAAGTAACATTTCACACCTTTTCTATATTATATTGGCTGTAAGCAAGTCACAGTTCCCACTCCAATATCAGGGGAAGGAATTATATAATAACATAAATACTAGGAGACAGGATCTTAAGGGTCCCTTTAAAGTCTTTCTTTTCTAAATTTACATTTAATCGTTGTACATTTTTACAGCTTGCAACATGGTTTTTCCCAGCATGCATGCAGTACATGTCAACCAAGTTATGATGGTAGTTAAACTCAACAGCTAAGGAAAATATTTTTTTAAATGTGGGTGAAAAGTTGATCACGATAGAACATAGATTTAGCTAGTAAAAAAGATAATCAATAAATTCCAAAAGATTGAACTCCTAGAGTATATTCTCTAATCAAAATAAGTTGAATTATAAATCTATTAGAAAAATCAGAAAACACAAAAACATTTTAAATTAGGCATCACACTTTTTCTTATTTATATTTAATTGTCATAGTTTATGGCATGCAATACGGTTTTTAAGGCATGTATACAGTGTATGATAGTCAAATCAAGGATATTGCTATACACTCTGTTTTCAGCAAAGAACTTAACATTTTGTATCTGTTACATGTTTTATTGCTGAGCCCCTCCTACACCCCTCCATAACCAACCCCCTCCATACAGTCTCTGTAATCTACACATGTCCTCACTACTATTATATCTTCAAATCTTTCCATTTCTGCCACAGAGCACCGACATTTGGTATATACTGGCCTATTTCACTGAGCATTAAATTTTCTATATTCATCAACTTTGAGTAAAATAGCAGAATCTCACTATTCTTTATGACTGAGTAGTATTTCATAGTTTATATGTGCCTCAGGTTTTTTGTTTGTTTGTTTGTTTGCTTTTGTTTGTTTTTTTTGTTTTTTAAAGCCAGTCATCAGTTTTGGGGCAGTTAAGTCAATTTCATGTCTTAGCAATTGTCAATAATACTGCAATAAATATACACGCACAAGTGTCTTTCCAATTGAGTGTTTTCCTGTCTTTTGAGTAAATACCAAGGGGTGAGATTAAGAAATCATATGGTAGTTCTATTTGTAGATCTCTGAGGAACCACCATATTCTTTTCCACAGTGACTGTAATATACATTCCTGCTAGTAGTTCAGGATGGTTGCTTTTTACCACAACCTCACAGCACTTGTTGTTCTTAGTTGTTTTAATTATAGTCATTCTGACTGAAGTTAAGTGATATCTCATTGTGGTTTCTATTTTTATTTTTCTTGTGATAAGAATGTTGAACATTTTTTATATTCTTTTTTGTCATTCATATGTTTTCTTTGAGTTGTCTGTTTGATTGATTTGCCTGAGTCACGGGCACATGTGCTCACCAGAGAGGCAGAGAGAGAGACAGAGAGACAGAAAGTAAGAAATCACACATCCTTAGGGGGGATGGCCATGCTGCAATCCCTTCTCCTCCATTTTGGGCATGCATGCACATGCATCCAGTGTGATTTTAAGCCGCCGGGTCTGGAACTCAAACTGCCATCAACTATGTGAGAGTGCAGCAGTGTAACTATTATGCCATCTGATCGCCCCATTACTTGTCTATTTTTAAATCTGGTTATTAGTTTTTCTGTGGTTGAGCTGTTTGCATAGTTTATAAATTCTGATGATCAATTCTTTGTCAGAGGCATAGTTTGAAAATATTTTCTCCCACTCTGTAGGTTGTTTCTTCATTCTATTGTTTTCTTAAGCAACATACTTTTAAATCATTCATAGATCAATGAAAAAAATCACAATAGAAATTAGAAAATATTTCAAGTTTAACCATAAAAATACAACATATTATATCTGCGAAATGTTTCTGAAGTAATGTTTAGAGGTAAACCCATGGTGTTAAAATTTTATAATAGAAAATTACAGTTTAGAATCAAGAATTTAAGTTTCCACTCTGAGAAACTAGAAAAACGATTTACAGATTAAAGACAAAATCAATTATAGGGAAGAAACTACAGAAATAAAATCAGGAATGATGAAATGGAAAGATAGGCAAACAACTGGTGAAATAAACTACAGAGTTTGAGAGATTAATGGTAAAATAAAGTTTTAAAAAAAGACCCACAAACTACCAGCATTGTAATAAAAATGAGATATCATTATAGATCCTGTAAGCATTAAAAGATACATTTAGAATTAAATGATTTTATGCCAACAAATGTAATAACATAGTGAAATGGTCAAATTCACTTACCAAAATCTCTGGAGATAAAATAGAAAATCTAAACCCCTTTACTTATTAAAAAAAAAAATCATTATCAAAAACCTTTCCACAATAAAAATTCCAGACTAGATTATTTCATTAGTACATTAATTCAAGCACTAAAAGCCAAAGACAACAGTTCAGAAACCAGTGAAAGAAATGCATACAATTAACTTCATAAACACAGCATTAATTAAAACCAACCACATAAAGACATTATAAGAAATTTAAATTATAGACTAATATGTTTCATGAATACTGGCTTAAAATAAAAAACCACAAGTATGAACAAATCCATCCAGAAGTATACAAAAAAGACAATACATAATGACCAAATGGCCTTATTCCAGAAATGCTTAATTAATGAATAGTTAAATGTCAATATTACTTAGCATAATAGCAAAATGAAATTAAGTATATAATTGTATCAATTAAAATTAATAAAAACTGAGGCTAGCAGGTGGCATAGTGATTACACCCCTGGACTCTCACATGGCTCACCATGGTTCAAGTCTCTGACCACGTAGCTTGAAAACCATGCTAGGTGCATATGTGTGCATGTCCAAGATTCCAGGAGGAGAATGGAGGAGAAGGGATTATGGTGTGGCCACCTTCCTGTCGGGGTTGATTTCTTGCTTTCTTTCTCATTGTCTCTGTCTCTCTCCAGTGAGTGCACACACCCTATGGGAAAAGCCTCTTTTTTTTTTTTAAGAGAGACTTTTTTTGGCCATAAGGCACATAAGCTCACCAGAGAGAAAGAGACAGAAAGCAAGAAGTCACCCCCCAGGGGGGAATGGCCACCCCACAATCTCTTCTCCTTCATCTTCCTCTCGGGATCTTGGGCATGCACATGCTCAGCATGAGTTTTAAGCTGCCAGGTCCAGGACTCAAACTGCAGTCGACTATGTGGGAGTTCGGCAACATAACCATTATGCCATCTGCTGGTCCCAAAACCCTTTTTTGGTAAAGCTTTTTACCTTAGGGGGAGAGAAACGGTAGACACAGTGAAGGGACTGTGGCATGGTCAACTCCCCCGAGGGGTGATTTCTCTCTTTTCCTCTCACTGCCTCTGTTTCACAAGCTCAATGGTAAAAAAAATAAAAACAATGAGCAGAGAAAATTGTGTCCCTTCAGCACTGAGCCAGACCCCATCCCTGGACTACCAGGAACCTACTGTCAGGTAAACTTACTCCCTGAGCCTTCATCATCTCACATTGCAGATCCCCAGCTACATGAATGCATAGTTGAACAGTTGCATTCTGGTTGACAATTATGACAAGACAGAAATAAGAAAAGGATAAGGAGATACTTTTATGTGTCTGACCACCTACTTAAAGTACGAAAATATTTTAAAAATATATATAAAAAGGATCTCCCTAAAGCCATCAGGACCTGCCATAACTCATCTTGATGAGGTGGATATGGTGCTGAGGGGAATGGAGATGAGAGTCACTAGATTTTTTCATTAATATCAAGAAAAGAAGTTAGAAACTAGATAAAAAAAAATGGTGAGATTATTGGAGTCATAGTAGAAACAGGTTGATTGACAGCTGAAGATTAAAGTATATTGATTCATAATTAGAAAATGGTAAAGCCTTCCTGAGCTAGTTTATTTCAGAGAAGCAAACACATCAGGGAAAATGAAATGTACCAATTCAATAAAACGTGGCTATGATGCAGATGGAAACAAAATTTCAAGGTTTATTTTGGCAGGAAATTGGGAACTATGGGACCTGAGATTTTGCTCTGGTTTCATCAATGTACTCTTTAATTTCTGTCACTTGACCTTTTCTCCTCTTTGCTTGTCAAATTAAAAAATGAAGTAATAAATGCTCTTTCCTTTTCCAATAATATAGATAAATGGTGGGATAAATGTAATCAATACAGTATTTCACATTTAGCATTTTGTAAAGAAAAACACCAACTAATAAACAGGTATAAGTAATTCTGAATGTATTTTTTATCACATGATAATCGAAAGAATCAAAATACAAAGATTTATCTTTAGAAGGAAAAATCAAAAGTTAGAATTGTATCTATAACACATTTCAAGGCATGGAAGAGAGACAAAAACCTTCCTATTTCCAGTACTTACTTGAACACTTTAGCTGTTCATTAAAAATAATTAAAAAGTGGTTAATGTCCTCTGACAGGTCAACTGACGATTTCATTGGAATTCACTCGCGCCATTTTGTCCCAAGAATTTGAAAGTACACATGAGCACATAACGTGTCTTTTCCTCTGCTGTTTCTGTTGGATCTCTCAATCACTCCTTATTCTGGGAGAGTGGAACCGTGTTCAGTCATAGCTAGTTAGTGCCAGAATTAAGACTTTAACTTAGAGCTTGGGATCTTTGCAGGACACATCAAAGCCTCCATGTCCATTCAAGGACTGATTTCTCCTTCCCTACATTGTTACTAGCACCACGAAGATCCCAGATTCAGCGGTAGCCAACTCCGTGTTTTGATACTGACAGCCAGATTTTTAGGCTACACGCTGAAGTGGACCTGGAAGGGAGGCCTGTGTTTGCTAACAAGTGTGTGATCTTACTGCGAAACAGCAAATGTCTGTTGAAAAGCAAGTAATATAGCCAGATATCTTCTGTGCTGAGTGTGGGCACTTGAAAACCGTTGTCCTATTATGAATAATTTCTGAGCAAGTAATTCCAACGTTTGCCTTATTTCTTGTGTGAAGTTGCCTCCATCATTTTTTAATCTATTTGATTTCTAAATAAGTATGTTTGTCCAAGAAAAGAAAATATGACCTAGAGTCTCAGGAAATAGTGTTTAACACACAAAGAACTAGCCCACCATAATAGGCAATCAATCTTTTAAAATTTCAAAAATTGGCAAAGACATTGTTAATTGCCATGATAGTGAGGGGAAAAGAGATGCCAAATATGGGAACGAAATTGTCTTCCAAAAGACATGGTCATTCCTCTTATTCAGCAGGTATCTTTCTGCTGCAGTTTTCCTTCACTAGTCATTCTAGCCCCCCAGGTTACTAATGACTTAACTTTTACATCCTTTTCTAGAACTTTATCTTCTATAATAACAAGCATTTATTTAAGTGTTAGAAACTCAAGATGACATATCCTTCTCCCCCCCAAAATGCGAAAATTACAATGAAAAAGAGTTAAAACAAAAGACATGAGCTTGTATTTGATGTCACTGGCAAAAGACATGAGGGGGTGATAGAAGCATGCGTTGTCCTTAGAGAATTAAACATTGAAGGGGCCTACTCTTAATTGTTACCATGTCCTTGTAATTCTGAACGCGGTTAGTGATAAAATACCACTCTCCACCCTGGCAGACCTTACCCTTCACCTACTTCTGCTTGGTACACCTCTGTCTATACTGCTGATTCCAAGGTTTTTATATCCAGACATTCAATATTAATTGATCTTAATGGTCAGGAGTTATTTGAGGAGTCCAAGGCTTGGAGACATACTTGAGGAAGGTTAATCATCAGCCTTTTCTAGACATTAATATGGATGCTCTGAGCAAAAACTCTCTCTCTCTTAGATCCCAGGCTGTAATAAGAACTATGTATGTCAAGAGCTTTCAAGAGCTGTCTTTATCATCATGCAAACAGGGCATGCCTGTAGTTAAAGCTATCATCAAGTCAAGTGAGAGCCAAGACATGAAGAGTCAGATTCTTGATAACATACTTGAAGTTAGCAAGACGGTCATTTCTGATACTGAGCCCAAAAATACTTTTTATAATTTGGACTTTCTAATTCTGCCATTTGCAACTGAGCTAATTAATAAAGTATCAAATATGTATATTTTCTATTCCTCATTATTGTGAAGTACCAAGTTTCTTCATGCTTCTCACCTCTAATTTTAAATACACTATGAAGTCTTGCCCACGTCTTCTAGCTGACTAAATTGGTTATTTTCTTTTTTTTTTTACACAGATGTATTTTATTTATATTTGAAGAAAAGAATGCTATATTTATCTTGTCCATTTACATTCCTTTTCAAAAGGGAATGCCATGCATGTCAGTCAATACAGAGATATTAATCTTCCCACTTCATCATTTAATATCTTTTCAATGTTTTTCCCAATCATTATTATTATTATTCTAATTATCAGTTTAAACAGTCAATCACTGTTTCTCATTTTGCTTGTGAAAAGACTTTACCCATCATGAAATACTTCTCAGACCAATCCGGTTGAGAATACTATACATGTCATCATCAACAGGTAATAAGCCATATCTGTTTCCCACTAACGTCCTGCCTCTCTATTTGTTCTCTTGCTATCTTTCTCTATCCTCTTCACCCTAAATTGGTTATTTTCTAAGCTTTTCTTGAACTCTGTGTCTCTTTATTCACCATATTAATGCAGGAAAATTATGATGCAGGAAGTTGGAGTATATGGGCCCAAAACCCAACTCAGGAACAGGAGTAACCCAATTATTCTTTTTTTTAAAAGAATTATTTATCGAGACTAGCAGTTGGCGTAATGGCTATGTCACTGGACTCCCATGTAGTCAACTGCGATTCGAGTCCCAGACCCCATGGCTTAAACTCATGCCAGGCGCATGTGCATGTGTGCTTAAGATCCCAAGAGGAGAATGGAGGAGAAGGGACTGTGGCATGGCCATCCCCCCACCCCCCCCCGCCCCGGGGTGGGGGGTGATTTCTCGCTTTCTGTCTCTCTGTCTCTCTCTGTCTTTCTGGCAAATGCATGTGCCCTATAGCAAAAACCTCTCAAAAAAAGAAAGAATTATTTTATTTAACTTCATTTATTTGCTTTAATTTGACAGAGAGGGACAGAGTGAGAGTAAGAGAGAGAGGGGAAAGTGAAAAAGCAAGCCACCAGGTCTGAAACTCAGATCACAGTTGGTCATGTGAAAGTCCAGAGCATTTAACCACCTGCTGACCCTGAACCCAATTCCTTATCTCACGCTCATGAAGAATGAGACATGGACTCAGAGAAGAAATAGTGAAGTGGAGAGTTTGTTCAGAGAGGGGAGAAAGATCAGAGCTCCCAGGCAGGGAGTGGGTCCTGGAAAATTCTTTGCCAATGGAAATTGAGATGAACATTTTAATCTGTGTCAGAGAGGCTTTGTTCAGGCTTCTCAGTTTTATTTCAGCTTGTTCAGTCTCTGAGAAGCTCACTTTATGTGAGAAGAAAGAAGTAGCTTGCAGAAGGACTGGCTGTCATACTGCAGAGAAATGCCAGCTCACTGACAAGCTTAATGCTGCTCAAAAAGAGCTGGAGTGCGGCCACAGGATGGAGGAGTGGAGCTACAGGGTGTAAATCTGAGGTACTTTAGGTCCAGATCTCTAAGAGACCTGTCTTGAGACACAAAATGAAAAAAAACACAAACACATGTAAAGTAGAAAAAGAGAAGTTTGGGTAGAAAAGTGAAAATGTCTAATAGGAAGGAAATACACCCCCATGCGTGGGCATATGGGTGGGCAACTGCCAGAGAAGGATGACTGTACTGGATGTGAGGTTAATGCTACTTTTATCCTGGGGTGGGTAACATACTGAGCAGGGGAAGGTCTGTCACAGTATATGGCTTTTTTGTTTAATTCCCCGGACTTTTTCCTGCACTTGTGCACCTCACTTCCCAGGAGAAGAATTAAGCTATCTAATCATACATACATTCCTCTGAAGGAATGGGCATCCATATCTGGATGCACTGTCCGGATGTTGACTTAGTGCCAATCCCAGTGGTGAATTTCTGTGTGTATATCTGGACAACAGAAAGAAGACAGGTGTTATCCTGGTGCCAAGAGGCAATTGGGAAGGGTGGGAGGAAAGAATCTTCAAAGAGGGTCTGGTTGCATTTCCTGATAGGTTGTGTGAATGATCAAGCAAGCTGTAAAACAGCTCCAGTTGTAAGAAACTGTGTTTGTAAGTTTAAGAGCTCATGCTTGCTCTTCAGTGAGAGCACGGAATGACCTTTCTCAAAAGCTTGACCAGAGGGACTCCATTTTACAAGTAGGCTATATCTTAACATATGTGTGTCCATTTCTTATCATAGTGATTCTTTCTTGAGGATCCTGACCTATTTACCTACTCATTGTGTCTAATCCCTGTCTCAATATCACAATCTGGCTTCTATCATTATCTCCTATATAATCTGCTCTGGAAGATAATCTATACTAAGTATTAAACTATCTGTAAATTATATTCACAACTAAATAGTGATCGATGACACAAATGCATAGTTGGGCATAAAGAAGATATTTTAAACCTTATCTTAACCTCAAATAATGTCTGCTTTCCTTTGAAACACTCTCCTGTCTTGACCTCAATGACACCAGTTTCTTTCTCAAACTAAAATCCATCAGTCTTGTCTATTTCATAAATCCTTTCATGGCTCCCCAAGGATATAACCAAACCCTCCTTCACTGAGCACGTTGCAATGTGTCATCATAGTTGTACATCAGAGGTCCTATTCTGGTCTCTGCTTTCTCCATTCCCTCCATCTCTCTGTACACCACTGGGTCTCAGTTCCTCAGCACATTTCCTCTCAAGTATTAGAAATTCAGGGGTTAAATGAATGAAATAAATGAGTAAAAGAAGAAAACTGGGTGCCTCACATCTTTCTGGTCACAATTTCCTACTTCTGCTACCTTGGTATTTTACATTCCTTCATGTGCAACCTCTGTTTATATTAGTCAGGGGTTCTCCAGACAAACAGAGTCTATAGGACATGTGAAAGATTCATGGAGAATTGGTTCACATGAACACAGAGGCTGAGAAGTCCTGTAATAGGCTGACCATCTACAAACTTGAGATTGTGGGGAACAGGTAGCATGGCTCAATCTAAGTCTAAAACCCTCAGTTAAGGGAAGCCAATGATGCAGTCCCCAGTCCAAGATGGAAGAACCAAGAACTCTCAGGGATATGTTGGTGCAAGTCCCACAGTTCAACGGCCAAAGAACTGGAGTCTGATGTCTAAGGGGAGAGAAAAATAATGTCCCATTACAGAAGGAGGAGCAGAAAAAATGCCACCTTTTTCACTAACTTGTCCTATCCAGATTCCCATTGGATCAGAGAGTGCCTGCCCATGTTCAGGGTGGGTGTTCTCTCATTCCACCAACTCATATATCAATCTCCTCTGGAGACACGTTCATAGACACACCCAAGAACAATGCTTCACAGGTCATCCAGGCATCCCTAAATGCAGTCAATTTGACACCTAAATTAACCTTTCTATTACTCCAGCCACACCAATCCGAGCCATGCCCCAACCTTACCTTGCTGACCTCTCTTTCCTTTAAATCACCTCTAACCAAGCTCCTACCATTGTTTTTACCTCTTTATTTCTTAGAATTACGTTTAAGTTTTTCCTGAGCTCTCTCCTGCTCCACCATTTACTAAATGCTCCAACTCTTCCCCAATCATATTGTCTAGATCTCTTTGTCTTTTTAGTTGCCACACTGTATTGCAATATTCTGAGTCTTTTTCTGCCTTTTCTGGAAGACTATGAGACTTCTGAGGGCAGGAATACTGACATTTTCCACTGTAACTCCAGCACAATAAGGTATCTTTGAGTACTAAAAGCTAGGTGTTTAAAAAGAAGTAATTCAGTGACAGTAAGAAATTGAGCTTTATGCTTTAAATCATTTCTGTTCCTTGCTATACTATTAATACTTTGGTGTCCCAGCCCGCGGGACAGTCGAACAGATTCCTGGGGGAGGGAGTGAGAGATGGGACAAACACACAGACACACAGAGTGGAGACAAGACGAGGTGCCAATCAAGTCTCGTTTATTAAGGAAGAACAGCGAGCTTATATACAGGAGGGTGGGCATTGATTGATTGCCCGAAATGTAAATGAGATAAAACAGCATGAACCAATCATTGGTGTGGGTGGATCTCTCTCATTGCCTAGAAACCCAACCACTTCCGGGGTCTGAGAAACAGTTTGTTCAGTGAGGAAGTGAAGTCTAATGGTTTCCAAGATGGTGGATAGCTCAAGATGGCGGATAGCTCAAGATGGCTTCCGTATGCAGTGCCCTCCACAGTTTGGCATTACATTATTCCACAAAGAACATATTAATATATAGTAATCATGCCATAGCTTTATAATTTAATTTAGTTATATTGTAGTTGAAGCTGCATTACTGAAAAACAAGAAAGAAAAAGCAATGCTATAAAGTGAGTCGTTTAGCCACAAAATAGATGTGAGTTGCAGAAGCATGAATCATAATTTAAAAATTGTTCACTACTTCACCATATGTCACTGTGGTAAATTGTTTGCAAAACGTCTACCGTAATTACCTCTCTGTAGCCATGCACTTGAAAATAATCCACTCCCACACTAAATCTGGGCTTGCTTGTGGAACTTGTTTTGGGCGATTGGGTAAGAGCAAACATAAGAACCACAGAGATTTAAAAAGTGCTTGGATTGGGTCCTGTCCTCTCATGTGCTGGGGTCATTCTGTCATTATACAAGGAACCCTGGGCTAGTCTGAGGAAGGGTACAAGACACGTCATGGAGCAGAAATGAGCAACAACTGAGCACCTCCCAGCACACACATCCCTAAGTCAGCCCTTCGTCAATGACAGACTTGGATGAGGCCTTTCTATATCATCAGTTGTGGAAGAGCCTTTCCAAAACAGAAGAACTTCCTGGCTTAGCCACAAAATCATGAGAATAATAAATGTTTATTGTTCCTAATCACTAAGTTTTGGGGTGGCCCATTTATCAAAAGTTAACTGCTGGAGTCACAGAACTTAAATAATTGTGCTATGCCTATAAAATATGAAATCAATTTTCACACCAGAAAATTATGTAAAGTAACCAAACTGAATAGACATATTTACCTAGGACAGAAATGGTCATAGATAGGATAAGCAAGTGGCGTAGTGCGTAAGGCACTGGACTCCCACATGGGTGACTGGGGTTTGAGTCCCAGACCTGGTAGCTTGAAACTCACACCAGTTGTATGTGGACCCAAAACCCAAGAGGAGAATCAAGAAGGGATTGTAGCATGGCCATCCCTTTGGGGGGTGATTTCTCACTTTTTCCCCCCTCTATCTCTCTCTGTCACTTTGGTGAGTGCATGTACCCTATTTAAAGAAAAAAGAAAAAAAGAAAAAAAAAAAAAAAAAGAAAGAAAGGAAGGAAGAAAGAAAGAAAGAAAAAAGAAACTCTTAAAAACAAAAAAAGAGAAAACTCATTGACTAATTGTAGGCCTGAAATCTGTTTCATACACTTAGAATCATCTATAAGTCCACAAATATTGGATAGCTACCATATATGCCCAGTATATTTTGCATCATGCATCTGTAGAAAATGGTTCAAATTATAAGGCTGCCAGGTGGTATGGTGGTAAAAGGTACTGGACTCCCATATGGCTGACCATGGCTGGTTGCTCATTTGTGCTCCGTGACGTGTCTTGTCTCCTTCATCAGACTAGCCCAGGGTTCCTTGTATAATGACAGAATGACCCCAGCACATGAGAGGACAGGACCCAATCCAAGCATTTTTTAAATCTCTGTGGTTCTCATGTTTGCTCTTACCCAATCGCCCAAAACAAGTTTCACAGGCAAGCCCAGTTTGAGTACCGGACTGGGCAGCTTGCTTTCTCTCGCTCTTTCTCTCTTCAAATTAAAAAATAATAATGATAATGATAATAATAATAAATAAATATAATAATTCAAAAGAAACACTTCAAATTAATACAACGAATTTTTTTCTTCCTTTATTTTTTTGAGAGGTGTGACATGTGCTCACCAGAGAGAGAGAGAGCTACAGAGAGACAGAAAGCAAGGAGGAATCACCTCCCGGGGGACAGTCATGCTGCAATCCCTTTTCATTCATTTTCCTCTCAGGATTTTGGGCATGCACTCACATGCACATGGCATGAGTTTCAAGCTGCCAGGTCCAGGACTCCACCATTGACCATGTGAAAGTCCAGCTATGCTACCGTTATGCCATCTGCTGGTCCCTAATACAACTAATATCTTACGACTCATGTTCCAGTTGAAGACATGTATTCAGACTAACCCTTGAACCAGGGAAACTAAAGACAGACAGACAAATAGGAGAACAAAAAATGACCACGAGAAAGGCGTAGGGACTAGTTCTGAAATATCAATAATAATGTTGAATGTTAACAGAAAGGTCAGACCACAGTAACACTGCAAATTCAACAAAAGAGAGATTACATGAGACTGAACTGGTAAAATAAAATTCTATGACTTTTTTTAAAACATTACTTATTTTATACTATGTCTTCCAAATTTAAGGATTTTTTTGTTTTGAGTTGCTGGGTTCAGCAATTTG
This sequence comes from Tupaia tana, assembly GCA_026018925.1. Classification (NCBI taxonomy): domain Eukaryota; kingdom Metazoa; phylum Chordata; class Mammalia; order Scandentia; family Tupaiidae; genus Tupaia; species Tupaia tana. Next base: position 14,404,186 of record JAKSZU010000002.1, read on the forward strand.
TTAAAGAAGAATTTTTTAAATTGAAACATAAAATTTTCTCCCTTCCTGACCCCTTTGCAAATGGAACATGTTTGTGAGCTTTCTTATTTTTGTGGCAGAATGGTTATCTGCGTAAGTTCAATAATACAATAGTATCTGTTGCCTTGCATCAGAAATTGAATTCTCATGGGGCTTAGTGCAAATAACAGACCAACTTGAGATTAACCTAATTTTTTACTTTGCAAATAAGTTAGCTTATACCTCTCTTTAATAAAAGGGGGAATGGAGAGAGAGAAAAAAAAAATGTTTCAGAAGAAAATTAGAGTGCACTTGTCACTAGATTCTAGCTTTGTCCATACTTTAAGATCTTTTGTGAATCAATAAAATGTGAAAAAAAGGTTAGTATGGAAGGGAGGGACAGGAAAGGGGAAGAAAAAAAGGGTAAAATGATGCTTAATTGACAAGAAATGAGAAGCTATTTGCTGATAATGTATATAGTAACATCCTTGTCCTGACTGACATGCATGGTATTTGCACTGGAAAAAGAAATGCATATGTAAAAACATGAAAAAAATCTAAATTAAAATTAAAAAATAAATGAATTAAAAAAAAAAAAAGAATAACCCTTGAACAGAGTGTTCTTAGCCTCAGAGTATAGAAGAGTTGCTGGGAGGGAAGACCTGATATTTAATGACACCGCAGTGAAATTTCTAGACAAGTTCAGAAAGAACAACACAAAAAGGAAGAAAAGGAGATCTTAATTTTTCTCTGACTCAAAGGATAAAAGGATATAAGAATTTATTCTTACTGGGTAGAAACTTCAGAAGAAAAAAAAAAAAAACCTGCAAGAATGAGAGATATACAGAAAAGAACAGTGCAGAAATGCCAGCACTTTTCTGTCGTCAGCAGGAATGACACAGGTGCCACAGAGTCTGACGTGAGGGAGAGACAAGGGCACCCTCGCGCTCATCCACTTAAACCTTCTCCTGGATAACGTGGAGCCTACGCACGTGGATTCCACAACTTGAAAACGCATTTTCAGTCACCCTTCATTGTCAGAGTCCCCCTGACAGGAAAGTGGCTGCTTTCCCTTCAAGGGTAGCACCAGTACTCCCGCTCTGAGGTAGGAGCATGCTCACATTAATTATGAGCGAGAAAGCCATTCTTGAGGCTCATAAAATGCAGGAAACGACTTGCTGTATATTGGGGAAAGACAGAGTAATAAACCGGCAGGAAGAGGGAGAGAGAAAAGTCATAAAAGGGCAGCAGCTATGCCAAGTACGTAATTGAAGAGAATCTCTCCCCGGGGAGGCGTATTCCAAAGAAAGGATGAGCCTAGTGCCACACAGGCTCATGGTTTTAAATGAAAAGACTTATTAGACGATCAAGTCAACCAGACGGTCCGAAATGCCATGGGGTGCTTTGCTCCGGGGCATTCCTGCAGGCAGGGAGATCACATTAGCCTCGTGATCACTGCGGTCGGACTTACGTGAGGGCCAAGCTTGCTAGAACAAGTTACATCCGCGTGTGGGTCGTCTCTGGTGTTGCACACCTGTGCCAGTTCTGAAGCTATGCTTACTGATACATCTCTCTCTCTCTCTCTCTCTCTCTCTCTCACACACACACACACACACACACACACACACAGTTCAAAAAACTCATGTAAAATAGATCTAAGTATGAATTAAATTTCGGACAAAAAATTTTGAAATGTAAGCATGTTTTTAAAATTATTCATGCATTTTGAAATTCATGCATTTTCCATGAAATGTTTAAGACCCCATCAGTACATATTATATATAGTGTATAATATAAATACTTGAAAGTTTACATCTTTAGAGTGCTCCTGGTCATGTTTATGTAGCCTGGATATGTTCAGAATAGGCTTCCTCAGCCAGAGTTTAAGCCGATTCATAGCCTTTAAAAAATAACACATTTAATCCATCAAGCAAGCAAGCAAGGTACAAAGCATGTGAGGTGACAAACTAAAACAGATCTTCTATAGCCCAGTGTCTAGAAGAGAAGCAGATAATTAAATAATCACAAAAGCAAAAGCATAATAATATCAATAGTAAGTACTAAAATCAAAATGGTGTCATTAAAAAAATAGAGAAGTATTTTATTTAATCAGGAAAATTAACAGACTTCCTTGAGGAAATTGCTTTCGAGGTGCCACCTGTAGGATGAGAGGAAATTACCTGTGAGCCTGGGTAAGATGAGGGTGAAAGGGCCGGAGTTTGGGGGCATAGCACGTTTTGGAGCCTTGGGGCACTGAATAGGCTGGAGTTTTCAAAATGATGAAAGGTCTCTGCAGTTCAGCTTAGAGCTCAGGGCAGAGAGGTACCCAAGATGAGTCCTCCGAGGGAGACAGGGCTGCCGGGCCGAGGCTTAGTGAGCCATATTAGAGATTCTGGATGGTAGCCAATAAAGACTTCATACAAGAGTGAACTTAAACAGACCTGCTTTTCGAGAAGGTGTCCATCTGCAATGCAGGGGACAAGTTAGAAAGAGGGCAAACTGATGCCCAAAGGACGAGAGGATCTGCGGAAACTCAGGCGACAGCGAAGTGGTGAAGAAGTGAAGGACATGAAAAGGAGACAGACTTTAATAAATTGAGAATTCATTGAGAGACGACCAGTTTTTCCTGTTTTATATTCTCTGACACAGAGGCTTCAGAATTTGTCCTGGGCTGTTTCTTTCTTTATCAATAGGATTTATGCTACTGTCTTTGTTGGTGCAGATTTAGAGGCTCCTACCCAATGTCAAACTCTAGTTTATCACCATTTTCCAAACTATGTCCCACTGAAGAATTGTACACCACAAAACATATGCACCATAAAACAGCTCAGGATATAAAACAGTTGGGAAACTGCATGCCAAATGCCACTTGGTATCTGAGAAGCTCTGAGGTGCCCTTTAGTAAAGACATTCTCCAAACTCCATTCTACTCAGCATTTGCAAAATATATTTGATCCAAAAACAATTGTCTTTTGTTTGTTCATTTTGTTTTGCTTTGGAAATCTTTTATTCCTTTTAAAAACTGAATAATACATTTTCAAATATAGAACCTCAATAATGTATCTCAACTTCTATGAGATTGTCATTTAAAGCCTTAGTTACTAACCACTCTTTCTTAGAACGTTTTCAATAATGCAAAAGGTTGGGGACCAGCAGTTAGCGTAATGGCTATGTTGCTGGACTCCCATGTAGTCAACCATGGTTTGATTCCTGGACCCGGTGGCTTAAACTCATGCCAGGCATGTGTGTGTGCGTGCCCAAGATCCCGAGAGGAGAATGGAGGAGAAGGGATTGCGGCGTGGCCATCCCCCCTGGGGGTGATTTCTTGCTTTCTGTCTCTCTGTCTCTCTCTCTTTCTGGTGAGCACACGCACCATATAGCAAAAACCTCTCCAAAAAAAAAGAATGCAAAAGATTTCCAAATGACTCCAAAATATGGGAACTAAGGAAGCAAGAATTTCCCCTTGCAGGTGAATTGATGACAACTAAGCTTGCTGTCTTGCATCCTTCTCCAAATACAACAGTGGATTTCCTCTTTCTGAGCAAAAGCCACACCTAACCTCTTCAGTAAGTACTGCTCACCTGTCGCACTTGCTCTTCCTAGTCCAGCACCTGTTAGGCTAGTAGCTGCAAACGTGTCCATATACAGTGACTATCCCACGAACAATATCACTAATAAACTAGCTTCTTAAATGTCACCCTAGCTGGCATCTCCCACTTTAAAAAATTGAATAAAAAAGTATTGTGAAGCAAAGTAAAAAAATCAAGATAGAGGAGAAAATATAATGTTCACGTGACAGGATTTCATCCTTTTGAATGGCTGAATAATATTTTGCGGTGTGTATATAACATATTTTCTTTACCCATTCATTTTCTGGTGGACACTTAGACTGATTCCTGGCTTTTGTGACTAGTGCTACAGTAAATGTGGAAGAGCAGATTCCAGCTCCACATCCTGGTTCCTTTCCTTTAGGTAAATACCCAGTGGTGAGGTAACTAGAAACTAGATCACATGGTAATTCTGTTTTTTTGTTTTGTTTTGTTTCTTTTGTTTTAGGACTCTCTATACTATTTTCCGTCAGTATTGCATTAATTTACAAGCCCAACAGCAATACCTAAGAAATTCCCTTTCCCTACTTCCTTGCCAGGATTTATTTTTTGTCTCCTTGGCATTAGCCATTAGAACTGGAATGAGATAGCACTTCATTGTGGTTTTTATTTGCATCTCTTTGATGTTTAGCATCATTGAACATTTTTTCATAAACTTGGCCATCTGTATGGATTGTTTTCTTGATTTCTTTTCTGCTAGTTTGTTCTAGGTACTTAGAATACTATTCATTTTTACGTGGTTTGTGTCCTGCAAACTTACTGAAATTGTTTATCAATTCTAAGAGTTTTAAGTGAGTCTTTAGATTCCTCTTTAGGTTTAAAATCACATTGTCTGCAAACAGAGACAGTTTGATTTCTTCCTTTTCATTTGGGATGTCCTTTATTCCTCTTTCCTGTTGGATTATCCTGGCTGGATCTTCTTTTTTTTTTTTTTTTTTTTTTTTTTTTTTTTTGAGAGGTTTTTGCCATAGGGCATATGTGCTCTCGCCAGAAAGACAGAAACAGAGAGATAGTAAGAAAGAAATCACCTCCCAGGGGGGTTGGCCATGCCACAATCCCTTCTCCTCCTTCAGTCTCCTCTCGGGATCTTGGGCATGCACACACACATACCCGGCGTGCATGTGAGTTTAAGCCACCGGGTCTGGGACTCGAACCACAGTTGACTACATGGGAGTCCAGCGACATAGACATTACGCCAACTGCTGGTCTCCTAGTTGGATCTTCTAGTACTATGCTAAATAAATACAGTGAGAGTAGGCATCCTTTTCTTGCTCTAGTTCTTAAAAGGAAAACTTTCTACTATTCACAGTTTATCATGATATTAGTTGAGCCTTTGTCATATATGACTTTTATTATGTTGAGATTTTTTTATTATTAATTTGTTGAGTTTTCATCATAAATATTCCTCTGGTTGATTTCTAGATTTATTCCATTGTGGTCAGGAAAGATGCTGAATTAGATTTTGCTTTTTTAAAAAAAAACTTTGAGACTTACATACTGACAGAAGGCTTATCCTGGAGAATGTTCTGTGTACTGATGAAAAGGCTACATATTAACCAACTGTTAAATGAAATGTCTGCAAATGTCTTTAGATCCATTTGGTCTGTAATGTTGTTTAAATTCAGTGTTTCTTTGTTGGCTTTATGTCTAAGTAATCTGTCTAGTGCTGACAGTGATGTGTGGAAATCTCCACCTAATATTTTACTGCAGTCTCTTTTTCTGTTATATATAATATTTAATAAATCTATTTGGATGCTTTGGAGTTAGGTGCATATTTATGACATTTTTTTTCTGAATTGATCACTTTGCCATTATATAATAGGGCGCATGCGTTCATCAAAGAGACAGAAAGTGAGAAATCACCTCCTCAGAGGGGATGGCCATGCAATCCCTCCTCCTCCATCCTCTTCTCAGGATCTTGGTCATGTATGCATGCACATGTGCCCAGCATGAGTTTTAAGTCACTGAGTCCTGAACTCAAACCATGGTCAATTATGTGGGAGTCCAGCCATGTAACCACTACACCATTTGCTGGTTCCATACCATTCTCGACGTCAAAGTCTGTTTAATCTGATTTGAGTGTAGCCATACCTGCTTACTATTCATTTAATTTTGGTGGAATATCTTTGTTGTTGTTTTTGTTTGTTTGTTTGTTTGTTTTTGCCATAGGGCATGTGTGTTTGACAGAGAAACAGAAAAGGAAAATGAAAAATTACCCTTCATTGGAATGGCCATGCTACAAACCCTTCTCCTCCAGTCTCCTCTTGGAATTTGGGGCATCATGGCTCCTGCCATGATTTTAAGCCAATGGGTCTGGGACTTGAACTACAAAGCAGGCATTTGGGATCTAGTCACCTTTACCTCCATGCAACCTGCTGGTCCTAACCGGAGAATTTAATCTGTTTTACATGCTGGGCTATTTTTGATAGGTAAAGATTTACTCCTTTTATTTTATTAGCTGTTTTCTGGATGCTTTTGTATCTTTTCTTTCTTTTTCTTTCATTGTTATCTTTGTGATTCGGTGATTTTTTTTTAATGATACAGTTTGATTTATTTTTATTTCACATTTGTATATCTCTGCTTTGGTGAGTTTTATCAGTTCCTGTATTTTCACAATGGTAGTTATTGTCCTTTTACTTGCACATGTAGGACTTCCTTGAGCATTTCTGGTAAGGCTGCTCTAATCATGGTGAATTGCCTTGGTTTTTTTGTTATCTGGTAGACTTAATTTCTTCATCAGTTAGGAAAGACACTTTTGCTGAGTATGGTATTTTTGGTTGGCATTTTTTTCCTTCTTTTAGGATTTTGATTATATCATCTCATTCCCTCTTGTTCTGCAGAATTTCACTTTTAATCTAGTTGAAATTCCCTTAGATGCATTGACACTTTTCTATTTCTACTTCAAAATTCTGTCATAGACATCTGGCAGTTTCATTATATTGTGCTTGGTGAGTTCCTCTTTGGGTTGAATCTGTGTAGATATTATGAGTTTCTTGCATTCTCTTCCAAGCCTTGAAAAATTTCCAGCAATTAGTTTACTTAATAAGCTTTCCACCACTTTATTTATTTATTCTGGAATTCCCATAATGCTAATGCTTGCTTGCTTGAGGATGTCCCAAATGCAGACTTCATTCTTTTTTCTATCTGTCTTTTTTCTTTCTTTTTCTCTGACTAATGATTTCAGAACATTTACCTTTGAGTTTGGAGATTCTTCCTTCAGCTTGATATAGTCTCTGTTTGGAGCTGTCTATTGAATTTTCTATTTCACTTATTCATTTAGTTTCTCAATTCCAAGATAGCTGCTTGCTTGATTCTCTCTTTTATTTTAAATGATTTCTACATACCTGTTGAGTGTCCCATTCAGGTTATGAATAGTTTTTCTGAATTTGTAGAATAATCTCCCTATGTTCTCTTGTACCTTATTTTCTTTATTTTTATTGTTTTGAATTCTTTTTCGGGCATTTCAAAGATATGAGGTCTGTTACCAAAAAGTATTATGTTCCTTTGGAGGTGTCATGTTTCCTTGCTTTTTGGTGCTTCTTGTGTTTTGGGGTTGATACCTGTGTACCTGGGAAAACATTCACCTCTACCTAGCTTATGGAGTTGCTGATAAACATCATTCAGTTGCTAAGGAGGTAATGGCTAAGGCAGAGAGAAGAGGAGAAAGGTCCCATGACTGATGTCCCTGAGGGTGGTCACAGGCAAGTACTGGATCCAGAGGAAATAGGATGATAGGCTTTAGAAAGAAGGCCTCTTCTGTTTTAGCATAAGAAAATGGGAAAAGGTGGTGAAAGATGGAGGCAGACATTTAAATTCCTTTACATTTCTAGCAAGAACCTGAATGAGGTACCAGCAGTTGGCAGAATGGCTACTTTGCTGGATTGCCATGTAGTCAACCGTGGTTTGAGTCCCAGTCCCGGTGGCTTAAACTTACACCAGGGGTGTGTGCATGTGTGCCCAGGATGCCAAAAGGAGAACAGAGGAGAAGGAATTGTGGTGTGGCCATCCCCCCTCGGGGGTGATTTCTCAATTTCTGTCTGTGTCCCTCTGTCATTCTGGCAAGTGCACACACCCTATAGCAAATACCTCTCAAAAAAAAAAAAAAAAAAAACCTGAATGAGATCTGATATTCACAAGTTGCATTTTCTCTAAGCAATTTGAGGAAAGTGAAACTTTAAAAATAAGTCCTACAGAGAACAGGAGCAAAGTTCACTAGGAAAAAGAAAATGAAGGATGAAAGAGAACTGACTGCTACAACCCAATGTCCCATTGAAAGTACAGATCACATAATCAGAACAGATACAACAAAAATACCACCTGGTAGGAACGTTAGGGGCAGTAGGAGAAAATGAATAAACACTGGGCCTAAAATCTAAACAGGACTGCAAAGGAAACGAAGACCAATAGAAGTTCAACAGACGAAGAAAAAACTGAGTCAGGGACTGAAGGACCAGAAAATTGAGGTAAGCAGCTTTACTAGGTGTTGAAATTGAATAAGAACAAAAACAGGTGTGTGATAGATGGAATTCAACTGTGTGGACAAAATCAGGCTGGTAGGAAGAGTCAGGTGGGAAAGAAGCTTGTGCTTATGAGGTTACCTCCCCATTCTCCTGAGCAGTGGGGTGTGCGTGAAGGGGGCCTGTTACAAGGAAAACAGAAAATACATAGTACTTGCCTTGGGAAAGCTGAGGGTTTTTTAAAAGTGTGGCTTTTGTTTGATTTTATTTACTTTCTTAAGGAATAATAGTCTGAAAATAAAAATAAAAATCAAGCTGAAGAAAAATGTCAACCTCTTTTTCTGAACCTGACAGAGGTGGAAGTGAGGAACTGAGAGTGCCAGCCCCTGCTGGATGACTACAGAGTGGACAAGAGAGGTTAGCCGAGGCCTGGATTGATTGAGCTGCTTCAGTTTTCTACCTGGAATGTGTGCTTTTGGTTTTTAAAGAATAATTATTTGTTTAATCTTACTTATTTCACTATTATTTTCAATTTCCTATAGGACACATGTCCTCACCAGAGAGAGAGAAAGGGAAAGTGAGAAAGCAAGCCGCCAAATACAGGATTCAAACCATGGTGGGCCATGTGGGAATCCAGCGCCTCAACCACCAGGCCACCTGCTGGCCCTGGAGTATTTGTTTTTTAAGACTCCCAAAGTCATGTCCCCCATCCTCCAGGAGGTGGACAAGGGCATCTTCTCATTGACAATATAGAGGTTAATGCTTCCTTCGAATTTTTGTTTCCCAAAATTATTCTAACTTCCTTTCTTCTGATGACAGCCTCATAATTAGCAGTACCGTGCCACCATCAATTAATACACCAGCAGAAGGTATGTGGACACACACACACGGTGGGAGAGCCATGATGGCCAAATGTGAGACAACCCAACATGTGGCAAACTCAGTGATGAACAGAAAGCTACAGGAAAGGGACTGGATCTTTAACTCACTGGCTGTAAGAACCAAGGGTCATGAGTGAAGAGTATAAAAAGTAAGCTGGAATCCCCTTGAGAAACGACTGAGGTTGTGAGCAGAAGAGTGATCACCGTGTTCCATCTTCTTGTGTCCATTCCCAAATCCCTGCTCCACCATTAGAACTCAGTTTCCTTTTTTCTGACATGTCATTTACCTATTCTCTACTGCTTCCTTTTAAACACAAGCACACACGTGTGCGCACACACACATGTGTATACACTCTAAATATATGCAATTTTATTTGTCAATTTTTTTCTCTTAAACTGAAAATTTTTAATTAAAAATTAAAACAACTCTTTTTATCATGGAATCAGAGATCATCTTATAGAATATCAGATTTTATAAATGAGAAAAATAACTTCAAGGAAGATCATATAGATCAGCAATGTCACAAAGCTTAGACATAATTAAGATACAAACTCAAGCTGGCTATTACTTAACCCAGTGCTCCTTTCCATTTTGTTGCAGGTTTTTACTTGGTAATTTACATGTTCCACTTTCTATAACTTTTGATTACAAAATAGGACCATTCAACACAAAGAAAAACTGTCTATTCATTTTTTTTTTTTTTTTTTTGGAGAGTTTTTCGCTATAGGGCGCGTGTGCTCGCCAGACAGACAGAGAAAGACACAGAGACAGAAAGCGAGAAATCACCCCCCAGGGGGGATGGTCACGCCGCAATCCCTTCTCCTCCATTCTCCTCTCGGGATCTTGGGCACACACGCACACGCGCCTGGCGTGAGTTTTAAACCACCAGGTCCGGGATGCGAACTGCGGTCGACTACATGGGAGTCCAGCGACATAGCCATTACGCTAACTGCTGGTTCCCGTGTCTATTCATTTTTTCAAAGCCCTTAGTCATTAACCAAATCTTAGGCAGTATGTGTGTATGTGTTGTGTGTGCATGTGTTTTGTGTGTGCATGTTGTGTGTGTGCACATGCATGTGTGCATTTTAGAAAGAAGAGCAAAAACGAAATAGGTTGGGAAAAAGGAAACGTAGCTTATAGTCTATAGAGGACAAAGTCCCTAACCTCAAGGAGCTTAAAATATTTGCGGGAAGATGCAATGCGAAATGACAACAATTGCTAAACAATTTATCAAAATTACAGAGAGTTTACTGAGTACTAAGCTTGAAAATGATGGAAGGTCAAGGAGTGATGCTAAATAACGTTGTTCCCAAAAGCAGCATAAAAACCACAGCTGAGAAACCGTGCATCCCCCTGGTGGCAGCCACACATCAATTAATCACAGAAAACTTCACAAGACTCATTCAGTACAACTCGTTTCCAGCGTTACCCGCCATCCAGAGGGGCTTTGGGTAAATTTGTACAGGAGAGCAATCTAGAGACTAGATTGTTTCCAAAGCCACACAGCCTCTGCCCTTCGATTTCATGGGCTTCATGTGTTAGTGTTGGCTGACCCATCACTCGCTGTGCTCCGGCAATCCCCCGTCTTTCTCCCAACCGTCTGCTCATGCAGTCTACTCCACCCGCGCTTTATTTCCTACCTATTATTGTCATTCCTCCTGGATTACTCTAAAGTTTCATCATTTCTTTTCCTATAAATTTTCCTGACACTGGAAGCTCTAGGAGGGCATTCTATTTCTGCTTCCCAGGTCCTAAAATCTGCCTTCACCTCCTTTTTACATTGATTAATTCCATCTCTCGCCCCCCATTCCTGTTTCTTAGGTCCTGCCATAATCCTCCTCGACTTGTTTTCGTTTTGTCCTTCTCATCTTATTTGTTTCTCTCCTTTTGCCTGTCCCAGAGTCAGACATAATCAATTATGTTTCCAGCTTTATTAAAGTATAACTCATAATAAAGAATGGCCTGTATTTAGAGTATACTCCATGATGTTTTGATGTCTGTGTACATTGTGAAATGATTAGGTCAAGCTAAGCAGCAGATGCATCACCTCCCATACCTACCTCTGTGTGTGTGTGTGGTGAGAACAATTAAGGTTTGCTCTCTCAGCAACGTTCAAGTTGGTATTGGGATTAACTAGAACCACCATGTGTGTAATAGATGTTCAAAGCTTATTTCTCTTCACTAATGGGACTCTGTGCCCTTTAACAACATCTTGTTGAAATCAATTATATGTCTTTTAAGAAACCCCGATTAGCCTTCTAAATATTTTGTTGCACTAACATACAGTATATTTATGCTGGGAAAATTCATTTATTTTTAATGTAGTAAAAATACACAGTGCCTGAATATAAAAAATCATTTTAAAATATATATATATATTTTAAGGCTTTTGCCATGGGGCATATGCACTCACCAGAGAGAAACAAAGAAAGACGATGGGAGGGAAGGTGAGAAATCGCCCCCTGGGGGATGGCTATGCCACAGTCTCTCCTCCTCCATCGTCTTCCTTGAATTTGGGGCACTCATGCACATGCACCTGTGGTGATTTTCAAGCTGCCGGGTTGGGACTCAAACTAAGGTTGGCCATGGGAGAGTCCATTGTTGTAAATACTATGTCACCTGTTTCCCCCCAAAAAATTTTGATTTTACATAAAGCAGCATGTGTCTGCCGTAAATTGCCAGAGCAGGCATAAATATAAAATGGAAGCAGTCCTGCTGGCTTCAGGGCCAAACCTTCTCTCCTTGGGCCAGGTTTTATTGCTTAAATATTTGTTTAAAATGACCATATTTAAGCAATAAAACCTGATTGATGTTCAAATAAGAACTGAAACTACGATGTGTCTCCAAAATAGAGTCGTCATGTTATTTATTTATTTTTTTAAGAGAGATTTTTTGCTATAGGGCATGTGTGCTCACCGGAGAGACAGAGACAGAAAGTGAGAAATCACCCACCAGGTGGATGGCCACACCCACGCCACAATCCCTTCTCCAGTCTCCTCTTGGGATCTTGGGCACACACACACACACACCATGTGAGTTTATGTTGCTGGGTCCGGAACTCAAACCCCAGTCAACTAGGTGGGAGTCCAGCAACCTAACCATTATGCCATCGGCTGTTCCTGCGTCTTCATGTTATAGTAAAAATAAATTATAGAAGGGGAGGAAAAGGATTCTTAGTTTATATTTACTTTTACCCTCCACTACACTGTAACTACTCAGTATTTTAAATAAATTAAATTGCATAATTGATAACAATAAAAAATATGTAGGTGTGAAATGCTATCTTCTAAATACTGACCCTGTGTCAAGTACAAAACCCCTCCGCATCGTCTCATGACGCTGTTCTGCATATCCCCAAACTTACTCCCACTGTTTCCACCATGAAAGAGTATTTCTAGAGAAACCTGCATAAAGTCTCAGGTTGTTCATTACGGTTCATCCAGTGTAGTGAGGGGTTGCATTTTCTATGGCGTCGAAGCCCATTGTGAACCTCCGATATAGCATTTGTAACACTGCACTGTGAACCTTTTTGCATTTTTGTGTGAGTTCCTCTAAGATTTGACCCTTGGTTTGGTTTTATCCTCAGCAACTAGCACATTGTCATCCATACCAAGTGCAAAATGACAGGCAAATGACATATGAATAACTGTGTGGACAGTGTTTACTGACGCCTGAAAGTGGGAAGTGTGCCCTAAAACTTGAGACCCCGAGAAACACAGACCCACAGGCATTCGGGTGGGCTCTGCAAAGAACCGCCACATCTGCAGCCTGCTGGGAGCCCCAGTGGCAAGCAGCGTGGGCAGCCTTGTAGCTTAGTTGTGTGGCAAAATACGCTTTGATCTGCAGAGGACTGAAAAGTTGTCTTTAAAATGAACTTTTCGGCTGACTCGACTCTGTTCCCTGGGAGCCTAAGAAGGACAGCCTCTGGCATCAGTCTGTAGCACTAATTATCACACCTGTACCAGATTAGTTTCAGAATAGAGTGGCCAGGTCAGGCAATCTACTTAAACTTTAATAGAAGTTAATTATTCATTGATCAAACTCATTTATACCTAATTAAAGTTTCCCTGCATTCAAAAATACAAGGTAGCATGGGTTACGTCCCTTGCCTTAGGGGTGTACCTGATGCAAAAAAAAAAAAAAAAAAAGAGGGGGGAGAAATTGTGACATTCGTGTTATATAAATACACATTTAACCGCTGAATTGTTGATTTGAGGCACCGTTCTTTTAGGTGGCTCTGCTACATGAATGTGGTTTCCACAGTATTCCACGTTGTGCTAGATTCTGCAGCCAGAGGACAGAGCCTGGGTGTCACTTGTGTATGTACACATATACTTTCACATACTCACAAAGCTTATCATGCTTATCTGAAATTACGGGGACTGAGTTTTACATAAGAAGTAACTATTACTATTTTATGAAGCTCAATCAACGTGTTTCACAAATATTTATAACAAAAAATGAATAATGTGAGACTAGTGTAAGAATTGCCATTTTACATTTGTTTTCATGCCATCCTCTGAAAGCCCACAAAATGGCAGGATTGTCTACAGAGTGGTTAAGATTAGATGCTTTTTCTGGGATAAAGAACATAGGTTTATCTTTTTAAAAAATTCCCTATGCACCTCACTTTTTTTTTTTTTTTTTTGAGAGGTTTTTGCTATAGGGCGCGTGCGCTCACCAGACAAACAAAGAGAGACAGAGAGACAGAAAGCGAGAAATCAACCCCCAGGGAGGATGGCCACGCCGCAATCCCTTCTCCTCCTCCATTCTCCTCTCGGAATCTTAGGCACGCATGCACACTCGTGCGGCGTGAGTTTTAAGCCACCGGGGTCCAGGACGCAAACCACGGTCGACTACATGGGAGTCCAGCGACATAGCCATTACGCTAACTGCTGGTCCCTCCTCACTTTTAATAATCATCAGTTATAATATGCTGCTTGAAATATGCTGCTTTCTCTTATACAGTGTTTCTTTTTTAATTATATATTTTATTTTATTTTTACATTCAATCACATACATCACTTAGTTTGTAAAGTGAATGCTCCAACATGAATACATATCTTACCAGTTCAGTTGGGGATACTTATACACGTTATCATCAACAGATATTACCGATTTCTTTGTCCCATAAATTTCTTGTTCCATAAAATGTCTACTTTTCTCCTTAATGTCTTTCTTTAGACTCTCCTCCTTCTCCTACCCTCTCCCCACACTGTATCTGGTATCTATAACCATTTTTCTATGTTTCCATATCCTCTAGTCTTTCAGTTTCAACCATAGAGTGTGGACAGTCTATATAATAAGTGGAGACGTCAATGTCTCTTCACAGCCGGCTTGCTTTACTCAGCGGTAAATTTTCCATATTCTTCCACTTTCTGTCAAAGCCAGGGTCTCGTTGTTTTTTATGGCGGAGTAATATTCCATAGAGTATATGTGCCATACTTTTTCAATCCATTCTTCTGTTCATGGACATTTGGGCTGGTTCCATGTCTTAGCAATTGTGAATAATGCCGCAATAAACAAAGACGTGCAACTAAGCATTCTTCTGTCATTTGGGTAGATATCAAGGAGTGGGACTGCTAGATCATACGGTAGTTCTATTTGTGGGTCTTTGAGGATCTCTATATTGTTTGTTAAAGTGGCTGGACCAATTCACATTCCTACCAGCTGTGTAGGAGAGCCTTTCACCACATCCCTGCCAGCATCTATCATTCTGTGGGGTTTTTTTTGTTTGTTTTTTGTTTTTGTTTGTTTGTTTGTTTTTTTAATCTTAGTCACTCTGACTGGGGTTAGGTGGCACCTTTAGATGGTACCTTATTGTGGTTTTGATCTGCATCTCCCTTATGATGAGGGATGTTGAGCATTTTTTCTTTTAGCTATTAGTATGTCTTCCTTAGAGAGTTGTTTATTCAGTGTTTTTCCCATCTTTTAATTGGGTTGATCTTTTTTTTATTTTTTTATTATTATTATTTTTTTTTTAGGTAAGCTGCTTGAGTTCCCTGTGTATTTTGTAAAAGCATTGTTTACAAAAATATTCTCCCATTCTGAGGGCTGTCAATCCACACTAATTACTGTGTCTTTTGTCATGCAGAAACGTCTTAATCTGATGTAATCTTGTCTATTTTTGGGATTAAGACTGTGCTTTGGGGGTCTTATTTAAGTCTTTGCCTACCCCAATGTCTCCTAGTGTTTTCCAGCAGTAGTTTTATAGTTTGAAGTCTTAGATTTAGATCTTTGATCCACTTTGAGTTGATTTTTATCAATGGTGAGAGGTGGGAATTCCAATTCATCATTCTGCAGATGGATATCCAGTTTTCCAGCACCATTTTCTAAGGTTTTTCTTTTCCCACTGGATTGACTGGTATCTCTTGTCAAAAATCAGTTGGATGTATGTTTTGGGGTTTATTTCTGGGGACTCTATTCTGTTTCGTTGGTCCACATGTGTGTTTTTGTGCCAATACCATGCTGTTTTGATTATCACAGCTTTATAGTATATTTCAGGATCAGGGAGTGAGATGTCACCCACTCTATTCCATTTGTGCAGGAGTGCTTTGCCAATATGAGGTCTTTTATGATTCCAGAGAAATTCTATGATAGTCTTTTCTAGGTATGTGAAGAATGTCTCTGGTACTTTAATTAGGGATCTCAACACCCCACGATCTCCTTTAGACAAAAAATAAGCAAAGAATTACAAGCTCTAAATGATATCATAAATCAAATGGACTTAATAGACATCTACAGAGTGTTTCTAATATTGAACACAGTTCAAAGTTGTAGATTTTTGCTTTCGGGATATAGTTGTCTAATCTAAAAGCATATCTTTGAATTTCTTGTTCACTTATGCTAGCAAGATCGACTATTTTATTTCCTGATACCAAACATCCTCAATTAAAATCACTATGTGAAAATGCCTATTGCTGCATCCAGTCCATTATAAACAAAGTACATATAAGGTCTGAGTTTCCAACACTAAATGATGAGTTCCTCCTAAACCTGTAAGATACTTTACAATTGTTGTTTCTGTTTCCACTCATAATAATTACTGTTAATTTAAGATTTGAGTTAAAACCATCGGGTTGCTATGGTTTTGGGTGTATTCTAAAACAGCCTCACCTCCTGGATCTATAGGCATATCAAATGAGTGTGTCCTACAGACATACTTTATTTTTTTTTCTTGAAGAGAACAAAAAATCATTTTTTAAAACATTTTTTGAGGAGGGCTCTAGATGGAGCAAAGCTTTCCCTTGTTCAGTCATTGCTGACTTGGGTACTTCCCATAGTTCTCTAAAGTTAAACTGCATAATAATTGTTCATATGTTTGTCTCTCCCGCATGAACTACGAATAAGATATGTGTTTTATTTTCCTTCTTTATGCCCAGAAATTAACAAAAATTTCCATGCACAGAAAACTTTCAGTACTTGTTTGTTCAATAAGAAAAATAACAGTAACAAATGGATGAATGGGGAATGGATGGACAGATGAGATAGGTGGAAGAATGGATAAGAGGTAATTGGAGAGGAGGATGGATGGATGGATTGAGGCAGGAAGGCTAAAATGGGGGCTTGTGGAACCAGCAGATTGGCCTAATGGTTTTGTCACTGGATTCCCACATAGTCGATCATGGTTTGAATCCCAGATCTGTGGTTTAAAACTCATGCTAGGCACAGGTGCATGTGTGCTCAAAATCCTGAGAGGAGAAAGAAGGAGATGGGATTGCAGTGTGGCCACCACCACCCCCGGGGGGGGCGGGTGATTTCTCCCTTTCTGTCTCTGTCTCTTGGGTGAATGCATGTACCCTGTAGCAAAAATCTCTCTCTAAAAAAATAAGAAATGGCGGCTCATGAAAGGGGAAGAAGACAGAAGGGAATAGCCAGAGAGACAGCCAGGTCTCAGAAACAAAAGCAAAGGAAGTTTTATAAGATTCCGCACCATAGGACAGAAAGAGACAAAAGGAAGGAGAAAACAGGATCAGGGCAACCTGACCATGCTCTGATGAGAAACCTCCTCTCCTAAAATGTAAAATCTGTGAACATGCTCAATTGAGCAACTGGACATGTGAAGAGTACCTGATCCTATCCCAGTAGGCCCTATAAAAAGAGTCGGATCCTAGAGGAAGGGAGGGGCTCGCACTGACTTGCTTGAGCCCGCTCCTGATTCTCTGTGGTGTATCACTAAATAAATCCACTGTTTCTCCTGCTTGACCTGTGTGCTGGGTTCAGTTCTTTGTCTGCAGCCCCAAGGACCTGATTCTTCTGAGACCACACATCTTCTCCCATGACAGATGAGTGACTAGATGGATGTCTAGGTAGGTAGGTGGGTGGCTGGATAGGTAGTTGAGTGGATAGGTAAATGAATGGGTAGATGGATGAATGGATGGTAAATGAGTAAAATGGATGGGCAGGTAGATGAGTGGGTGGGTGGACAGCTGGAGGGATGGGTGAATAAGTGCATGGGTGGGTGGGTAGGCAGATGAGTAGATAGGTAGATGGATAGATGGGTGAGTGGATGGATGAGCACATGAAATTGCCACAGTATACTGTCTGATACACTTGGCAAATTGACCAATGGAGATATTGAGTTCTATTCTCTTTCCAAAGACAGTTAATGACAAAAAATAAGCTTTTAGAGAATGTTTGTATCTGTTAATTAGAAGCCTTTGGACAATCCTAAGACATCTTCTACCAACTATACAAAACACTTCCACTAAAGGAGACAAACAGCCAATGTTGTTTCTGCTAATAAGCTTTTATAATCTTGAAGATAAGTAAATGTCCTATATATAAGCACAGATCCAGGGATAGGGAGTCATCAACAGTCTTTGGAAATAGGTTTCTAAATACTCACTGAACTGGCTAGAGGTGACCATTAATTTATGTTAAGAAAATCGCACATTGGAATCTTTCTAATGCTTATGATCCACCCAGAGATGTGCCGTCAGGAGCGTGCAGAGGAAGATGCAGGTGAAATTATGCAGCTGCACTCAGGTAGCCAATCTGTGGATCTGAATGAGCTTCTGCTTACACACTGTCTCGGTGCCATTCCTATCCAATTGCTTTTCCTCCAGTGGCCGCTAGATGAAAAAAGGTTTCCAAATTGATATCAGCGAGTCACAGCCCCTCTTATTTTATCATTAGCTCATTTTAAAGTTCTTTTTATCAGGGAATACAGAAAGCAATGCAGCTTAGAACCCATTCAAAGCTGTTTCCCTGGACAGGCCAAGCAGAAATGATGCATTTTTCTCCTTTTGAAAGATAATAAACCTAATTTGAAAATGGTCACAGCCTTGTGTAGGCAGCATTAGAGAGGGCTATTTCATTTCCAAACCTTCTTAAAAAGAACAATAATATTAATTCTTACTGACTTGGTTAAAAAAAAAAAGAAAAGAAAAGAAAAAGGATTTTACTAGAAATGGATTAGATGCTCAGGTTTTTAAGGAAAAGACAAGAAGAGATAATGGCATTAAAGCTCCGCACTACCATGAGAATTGGCAATCAGGGCCCAATTTTGGAAGAAGTAAAGGCACAATAATTGGCAGCTACTTCAGATACTTTTCTCCGCCAGCCACCATCTCATATATCTCTCTAAATGGATCAAAACCAGCTGTTCATCAAAGCAGAGCCTCTCACACAGAGCAGCATGGCGGGGCAGTGGTGTTTACTCGGGAAGGAGGGCAGGCGCACCACACCAGTGATTCTCGCTGACATTTACAAAATGGGCTTTCTGAGGTCTTTAAAAATTAACTGAGAGTTCCTTACTGGAATTTTCCAATAATTAAAATATGAACACATTATATTTTAACAGGAGGCTCAATTTTTGGCAATCGTGGGGGCGGCTAGGAACCTAGGAGGTGCTGTGCAGTAGGCAGAGGGGATATGGTGCCCCCAGCAGGCCCTTGCACGGCAGCCAAGCACACCTTGGAGGGCAGCCAGGACCTTGCGATCATCTCCCTGTCGAGGGTGAGAGAACTTAGATGACATTTTCTCTGATCCCGAAAAACTATTTTTGAGACAGCCTTTTGAATCTGTTGGGTTGTTTTTTTTGTTTTGAAGCAAGTCTATCTCCTGGTTTTGCATAAACATCCTGTGGGCATTCACTACACCCCCCTCACTCCTGCCACGTGACTGCAGGGAAACCCGCAGGACACTGGGCTTCTTTGAAAGAGCTTTTCATAGTATTCTGTTCCTGTAGGTCAGGGAGCCATTCAGACAGCAAGAAGTCATTTCACTGAAAGTTGTCTGCCTATTCTCCCATTCCAGGTCATCGCACACCGAGAAAGGAAACAAAGCAGTGTCTTTCACTTTATGTGTCTTTTTTTTTTAATTTTTAAAAGGTTTTTGCCATCAGGCATGTACACTTGCTAGAGAGAGACAGAGACAGTAAGAGGGAAAGTAAGAAATCACCTCCCGAGAAGGATGACTACACCTTAACCCCTTCTCCATTCTCATCTCAGAGCTTTCCGACATGTACGCACACACACCCAGTGTCATTTTTAAGCTTCAGGGTCCGGAACTTGAACCACAGTCAGCCATGTTAGGAGAGCCTGGGGCTGGCAGAGGGACTGGGGTTAACCGTAAATGGTCCGGGGGGCACTTCACTGGGGGATGAACATGATCTAAACTAATTTGCGTGACGGTCATACTACTCAGTAAAGTTACTGAAAATCATTGAATTGTCCTCTTCATATGGATGGATCTTATGTGAAATATCTCTCAGTGAAGCTATTTTTAAAAGGGACCTAGAAGATACCATGTCAATAACCCTTTTGGTGACCCGCTTACTGGGTATAATGGACACGTCGTTCTCAGGTCACTGTCCTTTCTAGACATCATGAAATGACCTTTCTATTCTTACGCTTCCATTTTTTTTGAGGTGTCAAGCATTTCAGATTTCTTCTGAACTTTCTGCTCAGTTCTCTTCAGCATACTCTAAGGAACACTCTTCTTGTTTTCCCTAAGGTCCTCTCTGGGTTGGTCTTTCTCCTGGCACACTTCCTGGGCTAACTTCCTCATCCTTGGCTTGAATACCAGCTATCTATGGCTTACTTCAGACAGCATCTCCCTCCTAGCTGATGCCTGTGCTTTTCGCTTTGTCAGTGATAAAGCCTTGGGTAAGTAGTTGCAGAGCAGTGTCTATTAGGTCTCAATATTTCCTCAATGATGACTTTATCTTCCCCTCAACATTTCCCTTTCTTTTAAGTTTTCTGTGTCAGTCAATAATTCCATTGTGGAATTCCATTCCAACCTACCCTTGCCTCACTCACATCACGTAGTCTTCCTAAACCGGTGGTTCTTTATCACCAGGGGTGATAAAGAGTGCATTTGGGGGAAGGATATATTCATTGAAATCCCCCTCAAAACTATAGCCCAAACTCGGTAAGTTTGCAGTTAACATTTCCAGGATCCACCTATTCATCCGATTCTCAGAAATTTCGACTCACTGTCTTAGGTCCTCACCCCTCCTTCAACCCAGTATATCACAGATGCTGTTCTTCCCACTTTGATATTTAACGTCTATTGCCATTAGCAATGTCCTATATAAGTTCCTATAACTGCATCTTGTAAAAGGATTTTCTGCTTTGATTAGAACCCATTTTCCACATTACTAAAATTTTCTAGATAGCAGAACCGACAACCTTTCTTCCCTCTCCAAAGCCTCTGGAGACCCACCATAAGGACAGAAAAGCTGACATGCCAAGTCAGGTCTTCGTGATGGCCGTCTGCCTGACTCACTGAATGTGCACTGGCTGGCCGGACCACACTGGGCACTGCCAGCCCCCTCAACCCACACCGCCTGCCTCTTCTCAGCCCGTCTTCTCCCTCCCAGCCCAGCCCAACCTGCTTCCTGAGCCTCAGCCACACTACACCATTCCCACTGCTTCTGGGTAAACCAGCACAGGGGTGGCCCACATCTCCACGCACGACATCTAGGAAAACTGACCAGATGAGACTCACTCCTTAGTTCCAGCAAAATCCTTCCCATCCCCGAAGCCTCACTTCCGCAGAGGTGGTCAGGTGTGGCTCCTGGACCACGCCTGTTCTGACACGTCCCTGTGCACTGCATGTTCATCTGTGAGGGCTCCTATCCTAGTTCTGACTCCTTCCCTCTTTCAAGGAATCATTACTTACAGCTCAGTCTTCTGGACTAGCTCATAAAATCCTTTATATCTTCATTTTGAAAAGTTCAGTGAAAATTTTATTTTCCTGCCATTGTTTTTTGAAGTATTTTAACCTGATAGAAACTGTATTTAGTCATTTATTTTAAAGTGGTTGAAGATGAATGGGACTTGGCCAGGTGAAAAAGCAAGAGAGTATTTTAGCCAGAGACGGTAGCGTATGTAAAGGATGTGGTGCATTTAGGGAGATGAAAAAAGGCGTGTGCTGGAGGCTTGAAACATCACAGACAGGGGCCTGAAGTGAGCTCGAAGCAGCCAGCCAGGCACCAGAGGGTTCTGGAGCTTGGCACAGGGAAGTCTGGAAATGGCCTCGACTTTGCCTTAAACCATCACACGGGTTGCCATTGAGTCAGGAGGCAGGAGGGAGAAGCTGCAGCAAATCCCGTGGGGCCCCTGCAGTGATCCCGACCAGATGCCAAGGGCAGGACAAGGTGGTGTGTGGGGACAAGGAGCAGTGGACAGAGTGCAGACAGCTTTGAGCGATATCCCCCCGTTATGAAAACAGAGAGAGCCTGGCACTGCCCCGGCTTCTGACATAGCCGCTGTTGGCAGGAGGGCTCTCTCTCAGATGAGGGCACTAAGGGACTGGGTTTGGGAGGGGACGCAGGGGGAGAAGAGAACCAGGTCTGAACTGTGAGTGCAGCCCAGCTTCACAGTGACACGCAGGACACAGGGACACGTCGCTGTGACGACTGTGGAAGCACTGACTGTGAGAAGCAGAGTGTGAGTGCCCAGGGTGTGGGCGACAGGACGGTAGCTCATAGACACATGATTACAATTATTCAGTGGTCGTCGTGGTAGGTGATAGGAAAGAGAAAAATGAGCTGCCTTGAGAGTACATAGTTCGACGTCGCTTTGGTTAAATAGTCAATGGCGTGTCTTACTAGTACCCTGCTCGGTTTCCCACAGCGAAGAGTGCTTCCACGCTCTTCAGCATCGGTAACAGTAGTTACTTTCAGGCTGGCCCTTCTTGAACAAGAAAGCATTTGGGGACACATGCACGGAGGCATTTGAAATGGTCTCTGTTCATCCAGCGCCAAATATTTTTTTTTTGAGAGGTTTTTGCTATAGGGTGTGTGCACTTGCCAGAGAGACAGGAACAGAGAGACAGAAAGTGAGAAATAACCCCGTGGGTGGGGGGGTGGCTGCCCTGCAATCCCTTCTCCTCCATTCTCCTCTCTGGACTTAGAGCACACATGCACTCGCACCTGGTGTGAGTTTTAAGCTGCCAGGTCTGGGACTAGAACTGCAATAGACTATGTGGGAGTCTAGCAATGTAACCATTCTGGTCCCTCCATTTCCATACTTTAAAAATACAGTTGCATCCTTCAGCCAGCATTTCCAAATGAGCACGTGCATCACCTTCCTCAGCGATAATAATTACTGTTCTTTACAGTCCTCTAACGGCTGCCTTCCCCTTTCCTTATTTAATCAGCTCCTTGCACCTTGCCTGGCAACCCGTGTGTACTGTGCAGCTCAACTCTTTGCCATCTCCCCTAGAACTATGTTATTTAATAGCAATTGTCAATAGTACATCATTGGGCTGGCCCAGTGGCCTAGTGGCTAACACAGCCAGATTCCACATTGCCAACTGATGGTTCAAATCCTGGCCCCAGTGGTTTGAAAAACAACCAGACACATGTGTGTGGAATGCCCGTAGTTCCCACAGAACGAGAAACGGAGGAATGGGCCTGACCTCAGTGCATGGAGGAGTGCGTTCTCCCACTCCCTCTCTGTCTCTCTGGCCAGCACACGTGCTCTCTGGCAATGAAAAAATACATTATAGTGTAAAGCAAATAGTGAGTCAATAGAATGTATGTGAGGCTGAATGCCTGGGCATCCTAAGCCACCGGAGTCTCACTGCTTTCCCCTCCCTTGACCTCGTTCACGTGGAGGAAGACTCGGGAGGATTGTGTTTATGCCTCGCAACACCGAAATTCTTTCTCTTCCATTCTCCTCTGGGATTTTGGGCATGCACGCACACGCAGCTGGTTGCTGGGTCTCCAATCACACTGTTCACCATGGGGATCCAGCCGCCTTAATCCCCACGCCACCAGCAGACCCCTCAGTGGCCTTTGATAGCTGGTTCCAAGGTCTCATTTCTCCACGACCTTGTTTCTTTTCTCTTCTTTGTTTATTTTAATGAGAACACATTGGATCTGTTTTTAGACAACATTTGTTTATCTTTTCCTGACATAAATAATAATGATGCATTTTACAATAAGTGGAGTGTTAGATGCAATAAAGTACTGTAAATATCCAGGTTTTAAAATTATAATTTTTATCTTTCTATTGAATACTTCAGCATGCTCTCTTATGAATAAAGACAGGGGCTAGCAGGTGGCACAATGGTTAAGGTGCTGGACTCCCACATGGTTGACCGTGGTTTGAGTACAGGACAAGGCGGCGTAAAACTAATGCTGTGCATTTGCATGCGTGCACAAAATCCAGAGAGGAGACTGGAGAAGGGATTGTCACATGGCCATCCCGT
Organism: Tupaia tana; assembly: GCA_026018925.1. NCBI lineage: Eukaryota > Metazoa > Chordata > Mammalia > Scandentia > Tupaiidae > Tupaia > Tupaia tana. Next base: position 14,427,797 of record JAKSZU010000002.1, read on the forward strand.
GGGAGATGGGATTTTTTTTCACTTTCTCTCTCTCTCTCTGTCTTTCTCTCTTTGGCAAGCACAAGAGCCCTATAGCAACAATCTCTTAAAAAAATAAATAAAAGAATAAGAACACTTTTACCTAAAGTAGGGGTGTCATTATCACAGGTCATACTGCTGTGTGAGAAGCTCTGGTTTGATGAACATGGGAGAAAATGAAAATATTTTTACAATGTCATCTATACTCAGCCCACGTTCAGACTTCTCCAGTTGTCTCAGAAGGACCTGCACACCCTTTCCTGAGCAGAATAGGATGAACGTGCACATCTTGCCTTTGACTGTATGTGATACCATTGTTAAGACAGTGCACCAACTGGGAGCAGTAGGAACAATTGTTATTTATCAGTAAAACAATTCTTTTAGGCATTATTTGTTTCACTTTATTCTATTTTTTTCTTTTAGGCCTCTTTTTAAAAATAACCTCATTGAGAGATATTTCACATAAGATCCATCGTATCAAGAGGACAATTCAATGTTTTTCAGTAACTTTACTGAGTAGTATGACCGTCATGTAAGTCAGTTTAGATCATGTTCATCCCCCAGTGAAGTCCCCGGGGCCGTTTACGGTTAACACCACTCCCTCTGCCAGCCCAGGCACCCCAGATCTACGTCCTGCGTCCACGGAATGATCTTCTTTGGACGTTTCACACCGAAGGCGCCGCACAGTGTGGGGTCCCTGATGTCAGGCTTCTTTCACTTCCCATCATGTCTCGGAAGTGGATCTTGATTTGAAATGAAACTTTGAGGCCTTCTGAGTTCAGCAGGCAAAGGCGAGCCTCGTCCCCACGTCCTCGGAGCTGGCCTGCCTCCGGCCTGCTGGGAGCTGTGCTCAGCATCTTCTCGGGGGAAGCAGACAGCGCAGCGCCATCTTCTCTCCACCTTGGTGTCTGCCGGAGAGGGACATTCTGGCCCTTCTCTACAGCTTCCATCAGGGTGACCTTGGAGGATTTTCTCAGAGATCCACCGTCCACCCCCGTCCCTGCCGCAACCTGAGAACATGGCATGTGCATTGAGAGTCTTTCCTTTGGAGGGATCAAAACCTGACCTAAAGCAGGGTCTAGACTTATGGACCAGCATGGCGGGATTGCAGGCACCAAGCATGGGACCGCGGTTTGGCCTCTAGACACACACAGACGTAGAGGATAGTGATGCGGCATAAATACAGATGTGGCCCCAGTCTAGGCACAGATGCAGGTGCGGGAAGAGAGGGCGGTCACCGTTCTCCGTCCATCGCTGGCTCTTTCTCTCTGGTGCTTGGCTCCTTCGCTGTGGCTGTCTTCATCCTTAGACAGGCAGGCTCTCCTAACATAGGGACAACTGAATTACCTTCTATGCACTCCGAAAACCAGGAACAGCAACCAAAAAAAGCTCTCTCTTCTGATCTGAGTAATCGTTTGTCCCCTCGAACTCGCTCTTCCCGTCACAAACCCAAAAGCCTAGGGGAGGAGAATGCTGTCAGGGGGCTGGCCCAGGGTAGGCTTCTTGTCCTGGGCAGCCTCTGCCATTTTCCCTGCATCCGGGTAAGCAATCTTTGTTACTGTTGTATTTTCAACTGCAGTTGGAGCTCAGTTTACGTCACATCAAGGCCTCTGCTCCACCCTCAGTTCCAAACTGCATACATGCAGATTAACTCTTCATTCTCTGCATCAGAGCCAGAGGCTTCCACCAAGCTTGCAAAGAACGGTCCAGACAGCCTAAGCAGCTGGGCAGGTATCTGCCCCGTGGCAGAGCCGCTGCAGAGAACTTCCATCAGGATGAGTGGAAATGTGGGGCTGGAGCAGAGAGCACCCACCAACCGGGCTAGGTCTGGTGGAGCTGGAAGGGTGGGGCCACCTCAAGACCCAGAACTGTGGACCTACAAGCACACAGCACCAGCCTAATAGAACTGCAGACAGAACTCCAGCTGAAGATTGCTGAACCGCGGACTGAGTCCAGGGAACAAACTCTGATGCTTTGGCCCAGGGCTGGGGAAGAGCTCAGGACTCCTCACTGTGTCTAGGAAAGGGCATATGGAGTTCCAGGATCAAATGTCTTCCCACCGGGTTTTGGACTTACCTGGGGCCCGTTACTCCTTTCTTTGAGTGACATAGGAATTTTCTACCTCATGAATGTCCCCCTATTGTGTTTAATTGCATTTTGGAAATATCTAATTTGCTTTGAGTTCACAGGCTGGAGGAAATTTACCTTGAGTCTCAAATGAGACTTTGAGGGGCCAGCAGGTGGTGTGGTGGTTAAGGCACTGGACTCCCACATGGCCAACCACAGTTCAAGTCCCAGACCTGGAAGTTTGAATCTCACACTAGGAGCATGTGCATGCATGTCCAAAATCCCAAGAGGAGACTAGAGGAGAGGGGACTGCAGCATGGCTATCCTCCTAGAGGGTGATTTCCCACTTTCTCTCTCTCTGTCTCTCTGTGTCTCCAGTGAGCATGCTTGCTCTATAGCAAAAATCTTTCTTAAAAAAAAAAATGAAACTTTAGACTTTTCAGTTTGTACTGAAACAAACTAGAACTTTTGAAACTATTAGAATGAGATGATTGTGTTTTACATACAAGAAGACATGAACCTTGGGGACCAGGGGCAGATGTTGTGGCTTGACTTGGATAATGGTTTGTCCTTCAAAGTTTCATGTTTTGGAATTTGGTGTGGGAAGGTGATGCCTCATGGTGGTGATTGGATCACAGTGATTGCATTATGGAGACAACATATTCATAAACAGATTAATGATGTCTTGAAAGACTTAAGGAGTTCTTTTTTTTCTTTTTTTTAAAATTACTTATTTTATTTATTCATTTATTTTTTAATTTGATCAGAGAGAGACACAGAGAGAGAGTGAAAGTGAGAAAGCAAGCCACCAGGTCCGGGACTAGAACTGTGGTTGGCCATGTGGGAGTATCCAGCACCTTAACCACCATGCCACCAGCTGGCCCCAAAAGACTCAAGGAGTTCTAACTCTTACAAGAAGGGGTTAGTTCTCTGGAGAGCAGCCCTCTCTCTGCATGTACTCACCATGCTCTGTGCTTCCCCAGCCGTGCTGTAGGCCTAGGCCTTGAGATTTCTAACCCCCAGAGTCATGTGTTTTACAAATAAACCTCTATTTTCTTTATAGGTCACCAGGTTGCAGATATTTCCCTTAGCAGCCCAGTAAAGAACTAAGAGAACTCTTTCACCTAATATAAAAAACACCTTTATCAAAGATCCTGAGCTAGTCCAAAGTGACCACCCCAACTCTGCCTGAGAGTGGGCCAGGACCCCAGTCCTGGAGCTGGAGCAACGCTGGACCTCTCGACATGGACGGAGAATGTAGGAGGTTGTTCCCTCCTACATTAAGACATGAGCTATTACTGGGAAAAGGGAAGCTGGATGGTCGACAAGGAAAAGCAGCGTCTTTCAGCACACAGCCTGTATGGCCGAGTGGGCAGACTTTGGGAAGGGCCAAACAATAAACACTGTGGGCTTTGCTGGTTACGCATCTCTGTCTTAACCACCTGGCTCTGCTGCCACAGCACAAAACAGCCGGGACAGACAGAGGAAAGGGTTCCATTATAGCTTCGTTTTCCAGCGTCAGCAGCGCTCCATGCAGCCCGCAGGCTCTAACTCAACAACCTTTGTTCTATGTCATCCACAGACGCTACCGTGGGTATTTGTGTCCTCGCCCAATGTCGGGGCTGGGATGGGGGAAGGGACCTATGGCAGGTGATGAGGTTACGGGGTGTAGCCCTCAGGAGTGGGCTTAGCACCCTCATGAAAGAGGCCCACAGAAGTGCACTAGCTCCTTCTTCCACCTAAAGAAGGAGCCACTTGTGCACCAGGAAGTGGATCTCCAGCAGATACCAAACCTGCCAGTGCCTTGATCGTGGGCCTCTGGAACTGGGCGAGACAACCTGCTGAATGACTTAGAGCAGTGTATCTTTCTCGTATGGTGTTTTAAAAGCCAATTCAGTCCTTCAAATACTATCAGTGAACTGGCTGCTTAATGATTAATAAGAAATTGCTAAGAAACTAATAATAATGATAAGTCCAAAATTAAAAAGGACTATCAGGAACTAAGGTAAATTCTTACAACATAAATCTTTATGTTTCTGATGTCTTAAACAAGGATGGAGAGAAATTAGGTGACAGTAATTAGATAAATTAGAAGGTATTAGAACTTAGAAAGTATTGATTAGATAAATCCTCAAATTTAATTTCAAATATTCACAGTTCTCTATAGCTAATTAAATCCCCTACCATTGTTAAATTTTTCAAGCATTCATAATTCTTTTTTTCAGGCAGACCACATTATTTCTGCATTACTAATTAAGAAAGCTAACTACTACTTTTTTAAACATATGGACAATTTCATCCCTCCCACTGAAAATATAAAAATCTATTTAAAATTCCTATTTCTATGACCTTTAGAATGAAATACTAGATGAAAGTAGAGTTGATAAAATTTATAAAAGTCTGGGACCAACAGATGACATAATAGTAACATCACTGGGCTCTCACATAGTTGACTATAGTTCGAGTCCTGGACCTGGTGGCTTAAAACTCATGCTGGGCACATGTGCATGTGTGCCCAAAATCCCTAGAGAAGAATGGATGATAAGGGATTGCAGCATGGCCATTCCCCCTGGGGAATGATTTCTCTCTTTCTGTCTTTCTCTGTCTCTCCATCGAGCGCAAGCACCCTATAGCAAAAATCTCTGTCTAAAAAAAGAGTCTGGAATTCAAAAGTTATTTAATTATCACAGTAAATACAAACTTTTTCATGATCTTTATAGCCCTAATCTATTTGTAAACATGATTTTTTCATTACTCTGATTTTGTGTATGCTGTTACTTAATTGTGTGTTTACTGTCTTCATTTTGTCATCTCTTCCTGTAAGTCTGGATTTCGTTTTCCTTGTGATTTTACAATCCTTCACCAAACGAGCATAATGAGCATCCCCCAGGACACAGTTCAGTCCATTCTCTTTCAACACCTGGGTCATAATTCTGTTAGCATTTCTGGTCTCTCCCTTGGACAGAAAACCTATTTCTCTTTCAGCATAAGGGCATTGCTTCTCTGGGTGCCTTTAAAAGAGGAAAGTGAAAGTGCAGTTCTGGGCTGGGCCGTGGCATGGAGGTACACGTGATGCTCTGCAAGGCTGACCTGCACAGGGGGGTTCTGAGCTCAAGTCCAGAGACACGATCGGTGCACTGGGCACAAAGGTGGCCAGGATCCAGGGCTGCCAAGACTGGGCATAGACCTGGCCTTGGGACTCAACTGAGTCTTGTCTCTCTCTATGTGTCTCTCTTGCTCATGGAAGAGATAAGTAAGTACAGTCTTGAAAGTGTGATTCTGGTAAAATGTGGTCACATTTCCATGGAAACAGGACAAAATGAATACCTGGGATGCACATGGGGGATGGGTTCTACCCAATACATGAAGGTATCAGTAAATTTAGGTTATTAGCACCAAATCATTCAGCTTTTAGTTGTCATGGGCCTGTTTATCTCGGCCCCTGATACCCATGGTCAGCTCGACCCTTTAGTTCTAGGAAGTCACGCAGAACTGTGCGAAGTTCTGTTTTGTGTGAGTACCTAGTGGTGGCTGGAGGTGTTTTTGATTTTGCTTTTGTTTCTGTTCTTTTCCAAAAATGTCATCTTCTACAATTCACCCCCAGAAAACTTCGATATTGTAGTTATTTGTGTTTTCTGAAGTGGGGTGACTTCCTGATCCCTGAGAAGGGTCTGGTCTTGTGGAATCCTTTGTTCATGTGGAATCCTTTGTCCAGCAATGCAGGGAAGTTGGCATCAAAGCCTGCCTCTCTCCTAAAAGTGAGCAACGGCTCCAGCTGGCAAGGTCTCTGGAACTTGGCCACTTTGTATTCCTCTGTCCCCATAGATGAAAATCTCTGGAAAAGTAGTAGTTGGTTGTATTTGAAACAGGACTTGTGTGTAGGCATGAGGCAACATGGGCCAGGTCTTGTGAGGTCCGGAGAAGCATAAACTGCAGCCCCAGACCCAGAGCGGTCGGGACAGTGGAAGAAATGCAATGTCTACACGTGAATGAGTGATGTCAGGAAACCTCTGGACACCTTTCCGAGGTGTGTTCTGTGGAACTAGAGCCCACTCCTGGGTACGTGAAATCCGTCTGGACCCAAATAGAAAGGAAAGATGGCACAAGGCAGTCCCCCTCGAGGATCCCACATGCAGCTTGGGGTAATGAGAGCTCCGAGACAGGCTGTGGTGAAGACATCTAATGAACTTCATTTTTTTTAGATTATTATTTATTTAATTTTATTTATTCATTCATTTATTTTAATTTGGCCAGAGAGAGACACAGAGAGAGAGAGAGAGAAAGGGATAAAGGAAGCCGCCAGGTCCAGGACTCGAACCATGGTTGGCCATGTGGGAGTGTCCAGCACCTTAACCACCACACCACCTGCTGGTCCCATGAACTTCATTTAAATCAACTCCCAAGTGCACCTGACCACTTCACCCTGCTTTCACAAAAAAAAAAAAAAAAAAAAAAAAAAAAATGTTATCAAAGTTCCAAAGAAATCACATTGTTTGGGCCATGTTTGGAAAGTCCACATTAGAAGGTCAACATGGAGGAGGGTGACCTGTGAACAGGCATGACGTAGCTTTTGTGGAAGAAAAATGGAACAAGGAGAGTCAGACAGGAAGGGGAAGGCCTTTCCGGGTTTGGGCTACAGGGGGAGCTGGAGTCTGGGGGGACACGGGGGATTGTGAATTCTTTGAAGGTGGTGGGGAGGGTTGTGACCCACACACCTGGTGTTCAGGAGACCCCTCAGGGTGCTGCCGCTATGGCGGCTACTAGGATGTGCTCATGAGGTACGTTCAGTCAGGACTCTGGGATTCATATTTGGAGGACAGTGAGCAGAAAAGTAGGACAGAAGCCTGCAGAGGGGAGGGAAGATCCCGGAAGGAAGCCAGCGCTTCATTGAGAATCAGGGCCAGGCTCTGAGTTCCAGTCACTTCACACCTTGTCTCATTTGAACCTGACCATCACCCCTAGCTGGGAGTGATTCCATTTAGACAGAAAGAGGTGCACGAGATAGGAGAGGGTTTCTGCGGATCAAAGGGTCAAGGGAAGGGAAGCATCTACACAGGACCGGAGGGAGATGGATTCAAACACGGGAAGGGTGAAGCTTGGTAATAAAGCGGGAACAAAATGTCCCCTAGAGGAATTATTAGCCTCTTAAACTGATGAATCTTACCTTCCGTAACTGCGGGTAGACTCCAGATCCCTGAGCTGCTTTGTGCTACTAGCTCCTCTGAAATGAATAAGAATTATGTGTTTAGGATAATTACCATGGTTATTCTTCCTTTTCTTGAAGAAAGTTATCCTACTTCCTATTTTCTGATCTTCTGATACCTTCCCGGGACTCTATTTTTGTGCTCTAAAAATACTCTTCCGTGGTAGGAAATGTTCTTCAGTTAATTCAGCAGTGGCCCTGCATTTAATGCAATCTGGAACCACTAATTTTATTTTGTTTTAATTATCCAAGTGTGCTCTTACCTGAATTTCAACAGCAGCTATTTTTACAAAGTCTTCATTATTTTCTAATTTTCCAGAAGACATTTCTCCCTTTTCTACTGTAGTACTTTAAAAGGGAAGATTAAAGACGCTGAAAGAAGGTGTGAAATGTGCTGCTTTGAGATGTCTCAATTTTAACAACGAATGTCAAATGATTTTGTTAAAACAATAGATTTTTCACTTGTTAATTTTCCTTCACATGCTCAGTTAAAAGTCTCTTTAAAGATTATTTTAAAAAGCCTTCATTTTCAAATCAGCAGGGTACAGATTTAATCTGAAAGAGATTTAATAAGACACAGTTATAAACAGTTATTTAAGTAACTAATGACACGCAGGTTGAGCTTATAAAACAGGAAAAAGCAACAGTGAGTCTGGAGAAAAATCTGTGGATTTATCTTCGTTTTCGTCGCCACCTTCTCTGCAGCGTACATTATTCAGACACGAGGCCCTGTGGAGGGTCCACCCTAACCCAGCCTACGCCATCCTTGGCTGGAAGAACTTGAAAGCTCTTTTGAACTCCACACTGGTACCAAACCATGCTGACCTCCAGATCCTCTGGATCTCGAGACCCCGTTTCCCCCGAGTTCTGTCCTCTTCCTCACAAAGGAAGTCCCTTTGGAACTCACTGTTGAGGGATCTTTTGTCTCTAGGACTAGGACTCCATCTTGATCAGAGCATCTACCACCTGCAGCTCCTCCTGCATCTACCTGGGATCCACCTGCCCAACACGGAGCTCCTTGGGTAGAGGACAGACTACCCTCGCACCACTGTCTGCTAAACTCCCACCTGTCATGACTTAAATTCTCTGTGCTTCCTGCCTGCAGCTAGGGCCTCCCTACCCCCCCCTTGGACCACCACCTTGGCCGTTTGGTTGAATTTTCACTCATCAATGGTCAGATTCTTGATTCATGCCTTTTTTATGGAAGATACATCCACGGGCTGGGCAGTAGCCACTCCAGGGATCACATTTCTTTCGGTCTTGACCTCTGTGGGTCTTATTCATCTTAATATCAACCAGGCCAGGTTTGATATCATCTAAGTTTTAGGAACATTGGTCACATGTGAATAAAAATCCAACCAGCAAATTCCAGGCAGATACGGTCACGCTTACAGGGCTGTAGGTCACATGGGAAAGACTCAAAGGAAAGGACACTTTCTTCTGGACAAGAATGTCCCCAGGGCCAATTACTATACATAGAGCAAAAACCATGATTTTAGTGTAAAGCATATGGAATCTGCCCCATCATTTTATAACCTCTCCTCAATCAAAAATAAAACCTATAGAAGCAAAAAGATGAAACCAGGAGGTTAAAATTATGAGCAAAATCGGCAGGTGGGAGATGTGGCCTGGGCATCACGGGTTTCTGGCAACTGTGCACTAATGCATGCGACAAGTGCCATGTCTGGTCACAGCAGGGCACCCACAGCGACAGAAGCCCCACCTGAAAGCTGGTACAGGACACACTTTGTTCTGAGGCTCCTCTGTGCCCCCGTGAGAGTCCCCTCTCGCCTCAACACTCCAGGGGATGTCATGTGACTTCTGCCTCTGCCATGTTTAAGTGGTTGTTTATAAATATTCCCAGTGTAAGATTGAGTGTAGTAAGTCAAGAATAGTTACATTTCTATCTTGTCATTTGGGGTACAATAAAAGCATTTGTTATCTTAAGGATTGCACGAATTGACTCTAAGTAAAAGGAAATTCTGTTCATGTAGCTAGCATAGGGTGGGTGGAGGGGGTACAGCAGCTTCTTCCCGGGTGTCATCCAACATTGCTCACTGTTCCATGTCCTCTGCTCTCCCAGCTAGGACGACACAAGGCGACTGCTCTGCCAGGTGGAGCTGGGCCAGTGTTGCGTCCCCACTACCATCTCTCTCAGGTTCCCACACATCTCCACCTTACCCAGCAGGGCGACCACTCCTCAACTCCTGCCAGAACAAGCCCTGTACTTCCCACTTGGGTGCACAGGGACATTTGGTTATTGCATATGCCACTTCCAAGCTAGTAGAAAGTCACAGGTATGTCTATGCCTTTCTCACCCTGGAATCAGCATCACCTCACCACCCCTGCCCTTCCTTCTCTACTCCCCAGCCAGGAACACTGAAAAGGTCTTTAAGAGGCTTCTCTCAGTGGTTGATGAGTAACTGTTAATCAAGTTCTCCAGAGAGACAGAACACGTACGTACACCACATAGAGATTTAAAGAAGTTGACTCCACCATACTGGGACTGGCAAGTCCAAAACTCGTAGAACAGGCCGGAAGCTGGAAACTCAGCTAAGAGTTAATGTTGTAGTCGTGAGTCTGAAGGATGGATATTCGGGTAGAACTTCTAGCAGCGACATTTCTTCTTTGAGAAACATCAGTCTTCACGCTCAAGGCTTCAACAGAGAAGATGAAGCCACTTACTCTATGGAGGGTCAGCTGCTCTTCTTAAGGCCCACGGAGTGTAGACATCAATCATGTCTAGACACACCTTCACAGAGGCAGCCAGATGGTGCTGGTGAAGCAGCTGGGAACCGTGACTCACCGTAAAATTACCATCATCACAACAGAGAAGGAGCCTGGATTCTGACCCATGAATCCGCCAAACCAGCCCTGGATAGTCTACCCAAGACCTCTTATGTTAGAGAGAATGAGAGTCTGCTTTATTTAAGCACTGTTTTTTTCCTGTTATTTTTGCTCAACTGAATCCTCACTGACCCATCTTCTCCCTTTCCCCCATTATACCCTGTATCAGGCATCCTTCCTCCCTTCCCTGAGAAACCCAAGGAGCATTCGGAAGTTGGTGACTCCTAATTCCCTTTGCTGATCAAAAATCTGGCATCCTAAGCCCTTCTCCTCCCCGCAGCCTGGAGTTAATGACGGGATATTTCGGAGTGCAGTGCCCTCTGTGGAGCGTGGCTGATGTACAGCAGGAGGACACAGCGCCCCCTTTCCAGTGTGCAGGCTACTGCAGCTGAGCGCTCCTGGCCACTCTGCCAGCCTGACTCTGGATCCCAGTTCCAGGTTCCCAGAGGACTAAATTTAGTACCTCAGATGGTAGTTCTTGTCTACACCTGGACAACACAACTGGGAGGTGAGTGAGGCCCCAACAGAGAGATGTGATTCGAGATGACTTATTCAAAGTGTGGGTTCCTCCCTTTTAAATCATGGCCTCCATGAGTATGAGGGCATGCATGTGTGGGTTTTCAAAGAACAAGTTCTTGATACTTGCTGAGGATGAGAAAGTGATTTATTGGGAATTACTGCAAGTGAAATTGGCAGTGCGACCAATGGACTTGTGCATGTATACAGCTATAGACTTTGGAAGAATTTCTCATCACTGCCTTCACTAATTATTTGTTTGTTTTCTTTGCTATAGAGTGTGTGTGCTGCCCAGAGAGGGAGAAACTGAGAAAGCATGCCCCAGCAGGATGGCTATACCATAGTCCCTTCTTCTCAATCTCCCAGCCAACCCCCCAGGGATGGCCACACCATAGTCCCTTCTCAATCCCCCAGGGATGGCCACACCATAGTCCCTTCTCAATCCTCCAAAGATGGCCACAGCATAGTCCCTTCTCAGTCCCCCAGGGATGGCCACACTATAGTCCCTTCTCAATCCCCCAAAGATGGCCACAGCATAGTCCCTTCTCAGTCCCCCAGGGATGGCCACACTATAGTCCCTTCTGAATCCCTCAAGGATGGCCACACCATAGTTCCTTCTCAATCCCCCAGGGATGGCCACACTATAGACCCTCCTCAATCCCTCAGGGATGGCCACACCATAGTCCCTTCTCAATCCCCCAGGGGGAGGACCATGCCATAGTAACTTCTCAATCCTTTCTCTCAGGATTTTGGGCAGACACATTCACTATGTTTTATTTTTATTTTTTCTGGTTGTTGTTTTTCAAGCCACAGGTTCTGAGATTTGAACCCAGCAGATCGTCATGTGGGATCCAGCCACCCTAAACCAAAAGGCACTGGCTGACCTTCACTAGTTCTCAGCAGTACTTCCGTATGTGAGGATCACTGTCCTTTCTCCCACATCTGCCAGTCCAGTCTGCCCATTCCTCACCCAAGGGTTCTTCCTGCCATGGCCCCAGCTGCTAGTTTACTTCACACCCGTGGTCAATAACTGGCCCTTAGGGGCATTTGATTGGAGTGCTGCCTCTTCCCCATCGCTGTCTGCAAAGGGCTGGCTGCAGCTTTACCTGTTTCAGAAAGGGCTGTGTTTGGCTGTCTCCTTGGCCCAAGCCAGCACTTCTGCCCATCTAGCAACTTTTCTCAGCAACATCAATCTTCTGCACTTCGCAGCCATGGAGTTTGTTTATTTACTTATTTATTTTTAGAGATTTTTGCTATAGGGCACAAGGGCCCCCAGGAGAGACAGAAAGTGAGAAATCACCACCCGGGGGGTTGGCCACACTGCAATCCCTTCTCCTGCATTCTCCTCTGGGGATTTTGGGCACATGCACACACATACACACACACACACATACACACACACACACAAACACCAGCTTGAGTGTTTCAAGCCCCCAAACCACCATCCGCCAAGTGGGAGTCCGGCACCTTAACCACTACACTATCTGCTGGACCTAGGGAAGCTTTGTGAACCTCTGTTTTAAGGGAAGACTTATTTCCAATAGAGGGGAGCACACCAGTTGATCTGTTACATCATTCTTTCAATTTAGATTGCTGGTTGAATGGCAGAGGATGGGGGGGCAGAGAAGTGTGGTTTTCTAACCCAGATGGTGAGATGTTTAACTTTTCATTTATTTCTTTATCAGAGAGTCCTATATCTTCAATAAGCTTGTCAAAACTCTAGTAGTAAGGACCCTGTTAACAGCTTTCCTCTAATTTCCAATTTAGTGAGTTATCACGTCTATAGCCTCCTTTCTAATGAGTAAGTAAGAAGGGCCCCAGGCTTCCAGACCCCACCACACAGCGGTCTGGAAGTCATGGGCCTTGGGTCCATCATTCTCCATGTGTTGCCAGCAAAGCTGCTGCATCTTGGCACCTGAGGTTCAGGCAGGAAGCTCAGGTCTGCTCAGACTAGGTAACTGGAACAAGTCTGGTAAAGGAACACCTTTCAAAGGAGTGACGAGTTTATAGGACACCAAAAAGCGATGGCCAGGGCCCCTGTGACTTGTGCAGGGGAAGCCTCCTTTACTCTGGGCCTGAGGGAGAAGTGGTTTTCTAAACCCGGGGAGATGCCTTGGGCTGTAAGAGAGGGCTACCAGGGAGCAGCTGCCCTCTCTGACCCAGCAGGGTCCAGCAAACCTCTCCAAGCCTGTGGTCTGGCAAAACCCCGGGCAAGAACAGTCCGCATGGACCAGCCTGAGGCTTCAGCAGGATGGAGAGGGCCGGAGGCTCGGAACATTTCACCACCACTCTCAGTGCACCCCACTTTGCTAAATGAGATGTGGCAGAAGGGGGCTTACAAGCTGATTTATAACCCCCTCCATACTGCGTGGACCTGCAGGCATCACCTTGCCCGAACCCCTCTTGGATGGAAGCCCGGAGGGTGACGGGCAGTCTGCAGGGCTCTCTGGTTGTCAGTCTCCTCTAAAGAGTCATTGTGAGCTCCCGAAGATCAGAGACCACTCCTGATGGCGCGTCCATCCCAGCCTCCTGCTCTAGGTTTGGGTGACTGTGATCCCCTCCCCAATTGCTTGGTAAGGTAATACAGGAATAAAGTGACATGTGGGTGGTCTTCCTCCCAATGTAGGCTTTGTCTAGCTGTGTGCCTTAGACCTTCTGCAACATCCTTACTTCCAATATCCCTTTATTTTTATTTATTTTTTTTGAGAGGTTTTTGCTATAGGGCACAGGCACTTGCCAGAAAGAGAGAGACAGAAAGCGAGAAATCACCCCCCAGGGGGGATGGCTATGCCTCAATCCCTTTTCCTCCATTCTCCTCTCAGGATCTTGGGCACACACGCGCACACGCGCCCGGCATGAGTTTAAGACACCAGGTCCGGGACTCGAACTGCAATCGACTACATGGGAGTCCAGCGACATAGCCATTACGCCAGCTGCTGGTTCCACTTCTGATACTCTTAAACCCAATGTTCCTGTTTAAATACACTCATGTTTGATAGTCTGTGTGCCCTGATTCTCAGCTCTGAACACACAGTCCCTGTAGCCATGAAGACCAGGTTTTAGTATGGCAAAAATAAGACTCAGGGCAGAAAAGGCAATTGATAGCTTGCAGAGTTCATGTATTATAGTTATCGATATAGTTTCTCAACAGCACAATGTAATACAACAGCCCTGAAACCAATTTTGTGTGTTCAAATGAAAATACAAAAATCAATTACCAAAGAAAGATTATTTTTTATTGCAACCTCTTGCCTTCCAGAGTAATTCGAAAATCATTATAGACCACCACAATCGCAGAAACACACTTCTTCACCTCTCTTTGGATAGTTTTTTCTTACACAAAAGAAGAAAATGACAACCTATTTATTGAAAGTTAAGAAACGTCTTTGTTTTCCTGTTATTTCTATTAGGGTCCACAATGATTCTCCATTTCAATCCGCAAACTAAGTTGTCAAATTTAGTCAGTTTAAAAGATAAGTTAAGGAGAAACCAGGATGCTCAGTGGACTGTTAGAAAATCATTTTTCTGTTTTATTAGTGACATTGCCGTTCTATTGCTCTTTAAATGTCACAAGTTCAAGAACACAGCTGTGTACATCCTGAAAATATAATATTTCTCCTTTGTAATAAAGCATGCAGATACAATTTTCTAGGACACAGATAAGATGACATAGAAACAACAAATAAGAAAACAAGTTGGGTACTGTTAGAGGGAAGAAGCTGAGTCATTTCTTGGACAAAACTATGTCATTGTTCTACCACTAAACTAATCGTTTAAATTGTTTATTATTGCTTGCTATTTTTTTATCGCCTAGGCCATAATTAGAAAAATTGAATTTGTTAATTGAATTTGCTCACTCTGAGATTGCAGAAATGAAAGATGTGCTATCTCCTTACAGAGGAAGGAAAACCACATTATACTATATAGCTTTCTTTCAGAAGTTCTTATGAGCTACTCACAAGCTGAGTATCATTTCTAATGTTCCATAATTTTAGATGCAGATAAGTGTACAGGTCAAACATTCTCCATTTTCTTAAAACCCACAGTGAACTAAAACAATCACAGTAGATGAGAAAAAAATGAAATCCGGAAAAGAACAAAGAATAAATTATTTTCTTTCAGTCTCTCTTATTCCTGTTTCAACCTTGTAACATAGGAGCAAAATGTGGTTTTCACCAATATTCTCAGTGACCGACCCCCCAAGAAAACACATATAGAGGATTTCTTCCTTTCTTGTACTCTATCATAATGCTTTGTATTTTCTAGATTTTTAAATTCTTATTTCATTTTTTCTTTTTTCATTTCTATCCAGATCCTTTGAACACTCCTTCCAAAACATTTCCCTAGCCACTCTGCTTTCATTTTCCCTGTCTTTTAAGACTGTGCTAGTTTGCAATCATATAATTCACCTGGAGCCCTTCGATTCTTTTGTCTGCCTTCTGATTCTTCCCTCTCTATGTGGTTTGCTGTACTGTGGTCAGAATGTTCTTTCCGACGCATAAACCCGGTGCATGTTTCTCTTCCTAAATAATACTGTATCTCCCTAGCGCCTGGATCAGCAATTCCCAAACCATGGGAAGAAAAGAACTATACAGACACGTTTTCTAAATCAATATATAAGAGAAGCACTTCTAAGTTCTCTTAATTTATTAGTGTAAAACAAAATCTGAACAATCTTGGGCAGTAAGATAAATGAATTGGTTGACTCATGCAGAAGAGTGTTCCTAGTCTAGATTAAGGGCCGACTGCTCCTGTGACTTGGGAACTTCCACCCATGGCTTCTGCCCTTTGCAAATCTGCTTCCTCTCGCCCTTCATCAAGTTACCTTCCCCAAAGACTGGAACGAGCCCCTCTGGAACTCATCGATGTATACTTTCAAAGGTTGTGCAGCAGGGGAAAAGACTTTTCTCTTTGGTAGAAGGTCTTTTGATCCCAGGGATGATTCGTATAGGCTGGCAGGGAGTGGAAAATTCCGATGGGCAGCTCCTGGTGAAGCCTGCATCCCCTCTACAAGGAACAAGAAGCTGCTTTATCAAAATGCAGAACCTCTACTGCAGGATTATGGAAATCTTCCACATTAAAAAGGAAAAAAAATCAGTAGAGGGGAATCCTCTTGCAGGGAAAAAGAAACATATTCTCTGAACAAATGCAGAAAACAATACATAAAAAAATAGTAACCCATACAAGCAAGAATTGAGAGTCTCTGATCCTACAAAAATGGAAGAGTGATAAGGGGAATTCCACATTCACCCTAGCACTTTTGCTGAGAATGCTTGTCAGTTTTCAACACAGAGGAATACAACACTAGCAGACAGCAGCCTGAGATTAGAGTTTAGGCCAAGGTAGAGGGGCTGTAATAAGAATACCAGAAGGCCACCTCCTAAGAAGAGCAAAACTGAAATAGAACGGCCTGAATGAAGCAGGAAACAGTCCTCTAAGAATTTTAGATCATTTACAGTCCATGTGTTATCAAAAAGAAGTGAAGATAAAAGTAATCCAGAAACTATAATATTAAAAAATTAAAACATTGTCATTGAGATATATTTCATATATCATAAAATTCACCTATTAATGTACACTTCAGTGATTTTTCAGTACATTCTCAGAATTGCACGCCCTTCACCAATATCTAGTTTTAGAACATTTCATCACCCACTCCCCCAGAAAATTGTCCTCACATGCCCTCACTTCTCAGTTCTTCTCCCGCCATCTCTTATCCCCCTTCCCCCCACCGCAAGGCCCTGGTAACCACTAATCAACCTTCTCTGTGTGTGCATATTTGCCTTTTCTGGAAATTTTACATAAGTGGAATTACACCGTATGTGGTCTTCCGTGATGAAGTTTCTCTTCACAACACTTAACAGTGGAATTGCTGGGTCATATGTTAGTTCCGTGTTTAAGCTTTTGGTAACTATGTTTTCCAAAGCACTGGCCAGTTTACATTTCCACCAGCAATGTATGAAGGTTTCTCTTTCTCTCTATTATGCCTATGGGTGTTATTTCCTTTCTGTTCATTATAGCCTAATTTGTGTGATAACACATTGTAACTCCAGCTTACATTTCCCTAGTGACTAATGATGCTAAATATCTTTTCATTTATTTATTGGTCATCTGTATATCTTCTTTTGAGAAAAATGTATTCAAGTAATTTGCCCATGTTTTTCATTGATTTGCTGCATTGCTGAATTCATTTTTCTGTTCTAATAGTTTTATTATTAAATATTTAATATTCTCCATAAATTAAAAATGATATAATTAACAAGATAAGATGGTTGTATAGCTTCCTTTTCTATTTTTATGCTTCTTATTTCTTTTTCTTTCCTGATTGCACTGGCTAAAGCCTTTAGTGCAGTGTTGAACAGAAGTACCAAGAGGAGGCATAGTTTTCCTTTCTTGATATTAGGGGAAAGTATTCAGTATTTCTCCATTGAGTATGAGAGAAGTTATTCTTCCTAAATGTCCTTTAGCAGATTAAGGACATTCCTCTTATTCCTAGTTTGTTGAATATTTTTATCATAAAACCATGTTGAAATTTTGTTAAATTACTTTACTCCACCAACTGAGACTACATGAGTTTTATTCATAATCCTGTTACTATGATGTGTTATGTAATTAATTTTCAGATGTTAAACCAATCTCCCTATTCTACTATAAATAACACTTGGTCATAGTATACCACCCTTTGTAGCTTGCTTGATGTGATTTGCCGGTATATTGTTCAGAAATGTTGTGTCCAAATTTGTAAGTGATATTGGTATGTTTTTTTCCTTATAATATCTATCTGAGTTTTATATTAAGGTAATATTAGCCTCAGAATGAGTTGAGTTAGGAAATATCCCCTTTTTCTATTTTTTGATAATTTGTGAAACATTTGTATTAAATCTTTAAATGTTTGGTGGAATTTGCCAGTGAAGCCCCCTAGGCCTCGGTTTGTTGCAAGGTTATTTACTAATTCAATCTTTTTATTTAGTATAGTCCTTTTCCCACTCTCTACTTCTTCTTCATATGTTATAAAATGTGTGAGTCAGTTTTGCTGGTATTCATCTTTCTAATAATCTGTTTGTTTTATCTAAGTTATCTAATAGGTTACCATCTTTTCTTCATGGTACTCCTTTATAACCCTTTTTATTTCTGTAAGGCCAGTAGTGATGTCTCATCTTTCATGACTTTAGTACTTTGAATATTGTCTGGTTTTTGTTTGTTTGTTTTGTTTTGATCAGTCTAGCTAGAGATTGTCAATCTTATCAGAGAAAAATCATTAAAAGCAACAATTATGTAGTCTTCTACCTGTGTATTTAACTTGATTAGGAATCTATTTGCTTGTGTGAGTTTGTGTTACTGTCTAGTATTCTTTAATTTCAATTCCTTTTGGCATTTTTTACACAGTAGATTTGCTCATGATAAATTCTTTTTGCTTCTGCTTATCTGAGAATATTTTAATATCTCTTTGATTTTGAAAGAGAGTTTCCAATCAGCTTCTTTAGTTCCTTGTGTATTCTGGTTATCAGTCCCTTATCTGATGCATAACTTACAAAAATATTTTCCCATTCTGAGGGCTGTCGATTCACACTAATTACTGTGTCTTTTGTCATGCAGAAATTTCCTAGTCTGATGTAATCCCACTTGTCTATTCTGGGGATTATAGACTGTGCTTTGTGGGTCTTATGTAAGAAGTCTTTCCCTACCCCAATGTCTCCCAGAGTTTCCCCAGTGTTTTCTAGAAGCAGTTTAATAGCTATGATCAAACCACAGCAACATGCTGTAAATGTTTCTGATTTGACTGGTTTTTATTAATAAAACTCTTGGGCAATCAAAAAAAAAAAGAAAGACAGTTTCACTGGATATATGATTTTGAGCTGTCTTTTTCTTTCAACATTTTGGTTGTGCCATCCCACTGCCTCTTACCTTCTAAATTTCTCATGAGAAGTGACCTCTGCATCTCACTGGAAAGTCCACATTTGTAAAAAAAAAAAAAAAAAAAAAAAAAAAAAAAAAAAGTTTATTCTATTGCTTTCAAGATTCCTTTATTTATCTTTGACTTTTGCCAGTTTGACTATAATGTGTCTAAATATGGATCTCTTTCAGTTTATTGTATTTAAAGTTTGTTGTACTTAGTTCTATTGAGAGTTGAATGTGTATAATATTTTTCATCAAACTTGAGTAATTTTGTTAAGATGTTATTATCAAACTTTACTTTTTTAGACAATCTTTATTTATTAATATGAGTCCCTCGAGGACATTTTCTACATTTTCTTTTTTTGAGAGAGAGATATTTTTACTATATGCTACATGCACTCACCAGGGAAACAGAAATAGAGATTGAAAGTGAGAAATAGATTGAAAGTGAGAAATCCCCCTCCTTCCCCCCATCCCCAGGCCACACTGCAATCCCAATCTCTTCTTCTCCATTCTCCTCTCAGGATTTGAGGCATGCATACACACACGCCCAGCATGGGTTTCAAGCCACAAGGTTTGGGACTCAAACCACAGTTAACCATGTGGGAGTCCTGCACCCTAACCACTATAATACCTGCTGGCCCCTGGACACTATTTCTTAAAGTATTTTTTCTATCCCTTTATTTTTTTTTCTTTTTTCAGAGAGAGATTTTTTGCTATAGTGTGTGTGTGTGCTCACTGGAAAGACAGAGGGAGAAAGATAGAAAGCAAGAAATCACCCCATGGGGGGAATGGTTAAACTGTAATCCCTTCTCCTCCATTCTGCTCTTGGAATTTTGGGAACACACACGCACACACACACCCGACAAGAGTTTCAGGCCATTGGTTCTGAGACTCAAACCATGGTCAACCCTTTCTCATCCTTTTATATTTCTGGAATTTCATCATGCATATGTTGGTAGATTTGATGATAAACCACAGGTCTCTGGGACTCTATTCATCTTTATTTATTGTTTCCTTCATATCCTTAAGATTTATAATTTCATTGGAAAGTCTTTATGTTCACCAGCTCTTTCTTCTACCAGCTAAAACCTGTTGTTCAGCTCATCTAGTGAAGTTTTCATTTCAGATATTTACTTTTCCACTCCAAAATTTATTTGACTCTTTTTTACCTATATCATGTCTATCTCTTGATATTCTCTGTTTGTTAAGATGTTATTACCAAACTTTACTTTTTTAGACAGTCTTTATTTACTAATATGAGTCTCTCAAGTACATTTTCTGTTGACTAGTCTTTGCTGTTAATGTAGCATACTTTTATTTCTTCTTCTTCAAACATTTTTGTTGGAACCCAAACATTTTAGGCAATATATTATAACAACTTAGGTATCAGATACCTTTACACACACCTACCCAGGCAGGTGAAAGGTCCAGCCTCAACGAGCTGAGTCTAATAAGGTAAAAAGAAAACGGGATGATTGCCAGGAGGGTTAGGATTGACCAAATAAGAAAATAAGTTCAGGAAAATGAGAGCAGTGTCTGACTGTCACAAAGTGGATAACAAATATGGAAGGAGAGACAGTAAAGCTAGAAATAACACTTCAGTATTGAATCAGATTTAGAAATGTCAGTGTGAATGAGTATTTTTCAGTATATGTAGAAAAATGTAGAAACAAGTGTAGATGTGTGTGCACAATCTCACACACACATGCACTCATACATCCTTATTGCATGCCTATGAGAAGCCATATTCCTAGAGGTGCATAAATCTTATCGTTTAATGATATTATCTACCAAAAAGGTGCTCGCTCGCTCACTCACTCTATCTCTCGCTCTGTCAAGTACACACACCCTCTAGCAATAAAAAATCAATTAAAGATGCAACTCAGTGTGATACTAATCACATGTCTGTTTTCTATACAGAAAAATATGTAATATCAAAGGGAATTGAAATGAAAAGATATACAATATGAATTAGTTCTCCCCGTATTATTACATAGATTTCATAAAGCTGCAATAGGATTCCCAGAATATTAATATTTTGGTGGAAATTCACAAATTATTTCTAAAATTTATATAAAAGCAAAGGGTCAACATTTGTTTAAGGGTACTGGGTTATGAGAATTGTATAAAGCCACAGTGAGTGTATGTTATTGGCAAAAAGTAGACACAAACAATGAATATGTAGTATTCTTTATTTGATTGTCACATGTCTCATGCATGCTTGGAAAATCCATGTTGTACCCCATAAAGATGTACTACAATTAAATGTAGATAAGAGATTGTAAAATAAAATAAAATAGAAAAAAGTATAGACAAAATAAAATGGAGCCAGAAATGAATCTCTTATAAGTAGATGCTTTTATTGTAACAAATTTTGTATCACAGAACCATAGATAAGAATGCAGGAAAAAAAAAAAAAACAAAACAAAACAAAACAAAAAAACCTGTGCTGAGTCAAGTAGACATCAATATTGGAAAAAAATCAAAAGGACTCCTACATAACACCACACCAAAATCTATACCCTATCTGTTACAGATCTCTTTTTCTTTTTTTTTTCTTTTTCTTTTGTTTTTTTTTTTTGGAGAAGTTTTTGCTATAGGGCACATACGCTTGCCAGACAGACAGAGACAGAGAGATAGAAAGTGAGAAATCATCCCCCAGGGGGGATGGCCACACTGCAATCCCTTCTCCTCCATTCTCCTCTTGGGATCTTTGGCATGCACGCACACACACCCGGCATGAGTTTTAAGCCACCGGGTCCAGGATTCAAACCGCAGTCGACTACATGGGAATCCAGTGACATAGCCATTATGCTAACTGCTGGTCCCTGTGTTACAGATCTTAATGTGAGTGGTGAAAACATCCCCTGAATAGGTTGCACAGTAGAACTTCCTGCAGTGAGGAAATTTCTTAATATCTACACTCTTCAACATGGTAGTTGCTAGCCACACATTGCTTTTGAGCACTTGACAGGTGGCTAGTGTAACTAAGCCACTATGTTTTTTATATTATTTAATTTTACTCAGTGTAAATTTTTATATCTATATAATAGTGACTACTATATTCAACTGCACATTTCTAGATGGTAATGTAAGAGAATGACCTTGGGCTTGACAGGTATTTTCTTTATTAAACAAAAAAGAGCTCTCCAAAAAAGAAAAAAAAAAAAAAAAACTGATAACTAACACTACATTTAAATTAAGAACTTCTTCACTTCTTCATTCAAACAAGAAGCCATTTTAAAGCTGAGGTGTGTCCTGGCCTGTTCAGGGAAGCTATGCTCTAAACTCCATCTTCTAGACTCCCGAAATATTCAAACAAGGGACAGAGGATGGTCTCTGTCCTCTTCCTGTCTCTGGCTATCTGTCTCTCCATCTGTATTGCACTCTCTCTCTCTTTAAATTTAATTTTTTTTATAAGTTTTCAACCACTTCTCCTCACCTTGAGCCTTTTCTTTTCACTTGCTAATTTCAGAAGCCATTTTAAAGCTGAGGCGTGTCCTGGCCTGTTCATACGGTGCGCTGGCATGCCAAAAGTTTTCATTTTTCATGTGTAAAAAAATTTTTTTCCCTCTTTTAGTAATATTTTTCTAGTTTTTTTTTTCTTTTACTTTTATTTTATTAACTTTATTTTCCACTCTAAGCTTCACTCTTCACACACTGAATGTCTAGGTAGGGTAGGCTTTTGTGCACAGTAACCAAGTGTCTCAATACTTTTAGTGTCATTGAAATCCTCAACGCTTATTGAACTGCCTGCTTTAAGGAAGAAATTACTTTTTATAAATCTGAGCTAGTAATCTCTTTCTGTGGATACCACATTGTGAAGCACAATGGAGGAGAGATTTTTGTCACAGAATGACCAGAAAGAGGCACAAGAAACAGGAGAGACTTTTGTCACAGAATGACCACAGAGGCACAAGAAACATGAGAAACCAAAAAAATATCTCTCTCCTAAGGGAAAAGAACAATCCCTCATCATCCACAGACAGTAGAGTAGAACTCTTGGAAATGTCTGATAGAGAATTTTGAATATTCATAGTGAGCAAACTAAAGGAGAGGTAAGAGCTGAGAGATAATGAACTCCAGAAGATGTAGAAGAAAAGAGACAATGAGTTCCAGGAGGTATTGAAGTTCTTCCATGACTTAAAAGAGGAAATACACAACATAAAAAAAAAAAAAATGGAACTATTAGAAATGAAGGCTGCCATTCAGGAAATCAAAACCTCCCTCGAAAGTATTAAAAGCAGATTAGGGGACCAGCAGTTGGTGTAATGGCTATGTCGCTGGACTCCCACGTAGTCGACCGCAGTTCGAGTCCCGGACCTGGTGGCTTAAACTCACGCCGGGCGCGTGTGCGTGTGTGCCCAAGATCCCAAGAGGAGAATGGAGGAGAAGGGATTGCTGCGTGGCCATCCCCCCTGGGGGGGTGATTTCTCGCTTTCTGTCTCTCTGCCTCTCTCCGTCTGTCTGGCGAGCGCACGCGCCCTATAGCAAAAAAATCTCTCCAAAAAAAAAGCAGATTAGTCATGCAGAAAATCTAATCTCAGATGTTGAAGGCAAAAACTCTGATCTAGGAAAAAACAACCCAAAAAAATGACAAAAATACTCCAAAAAAGTGAGAATACTATACAAGAAATACTAGACAGCATTAAGCATCCAAACATCTGTATAACCGGTATTCCAGAAGGTGAGGAAACTAATAAGGGCATTGATAATCTATTCCATGAACTCTTGGAAGAAAACTTTCCAAATCTAGAGAGGCATTCAAATATCCAGACTCAAGAAATACAAAGAAGCCCTAATAGAATCAACCCAAGAAGATTTTCTCCAAGGCACATCATAGCCAGACTGGCCAAATCTACAGACAAAGACAAAATACTAAAACTGGCAAGAGAGAAACGTCATAACATTATATATAACCTTACTTATAAAGATTATCTAATCAGGCTAACCTCAGACCTCTCATCAGAAACAATGTGACCAAGGGAAGAATGGGAAAATATATTCAAAGTGTTAAGTGAAAAACGGTTTCAACCAAGAATACTATACCCAGCAAGATTATATTTCATAAGGAAAAAAAGGATAAAAACATTCTCAGATAAACAAGACATGAGAGAATTTGCAAATAGCAGACCCACTCTTCAAGAAGTTCTGAAAGGAATGCTCTACCAGGAAAACTAAAGACACACATACAGAAATAAGAGAATAAAAGGTAACCAAGGAAATGTCCAATTTAATGCTAGGGACAAGAAATATCAGTCATAACGTTGAATGTTAACTTCCAGGATTTAAATGGAAAGACTGGACCACAGTAACACTGTATATTCAACAGAAGAGAGTTTGAACAGAAGACTGAACAGGCAAAATAGAATTTTATGACTTTTTGAGTAAAACATTACTGATTTTACTATGCTTTATTTTTCCAATTAAAGCATTTTACTTTCTTTTGAGTTGTTGATAGGTTCAGCAATTTGTTAAAATATTTTTCTTGTTTGTTTCTTTAAATGGAAACATACACTTTTCTTCCTTTCTGACCCTTCTGCAATTGGAAAATATTTGGGAGCATTCTTATTTTGTGGCAGAAGGGTTATTTGCATAAGGTCAATAATGCTTGTTGCATTGAATTAGAAATTGGAAATACTCATTGGACAGGGCTTTGATTGGAATGTCATATCAGAAGATTAATCAGAAAACTATGGAACTAAGGTGGATCTCAAGTAAGCCAACAGAAGCTCTTAGAAAGATGGCCTGGCACCATAAATAGTTCTCCCTGGAAGAGGATTAGAAAAGATATATGAAAGAATTGGATTAGAAAAGATATATGAAAGAATCTATAACATAAAATAACCTGGACTTTTCTAGCCCAGCATTATAATCAGTAGAGATTGCAAAAGAGCAACCACACCAGAGGATTATCTTGAGAAAGACTTTGAAGGAAGAAAAAGAGACTGATCTTTGCTAGCAGATGGTATGTCACAGAATATTTGGTAGGCAGGGCTGAATTCAGAAGGTTTATGTGTGACTTGTGTGCTGGGCATTTGCTTTTTAACAATTTGAGTAGTTGACATGTAAATATTTTCTCAAAAATATTTAAAACCATATTGTCTCTGTTGTTATTGAGTCACAAACAAAATTATAGAAAATTATAAGAAATGTTTTAAACATTATCTTTAAAATTCAGTATTTTGAAATTTTGAAAGTTGTTTATTAACTATCAAGAACTATGGAGTATGAGCTAAAATTTTTTGATATGTAAAGTAAATATTTGTGGAAAAATGTAAAAATAAATTAATTAATAAAAAACTCTCTAAAAGAAAGAAAGAAAAAAATTTAAATAAACTTTCAAAAAAAAATAAAAAGAACTTCTATTCATCAGAAAACATAACTGAGAGAATAAAAGGGTAAGCCAACAAGTTGAAGAAGCTATTGCAGTAAATACAGCTAACAGGCCCCAATCTGGAATTGCTGCAAAAATTAGATGCCAAGGAACAGAAAAACAGCACTCAGAAAGATAGAATTGTTTTATTACATCAGCGGACATGGAGAAGTTAATACTCTCTATCTCCGGCCCCAGCTGAGAGTTGGACACAGTCTTTTATGAGTGAATTGGGGAGGGGCAGTTTCAGCACACTTGGAGTGTCCTATCAGGGAAGGAGATAAGTGTCTGCCCTAATACAAAGCAGGCAGAAAAACAGGGAATCCAATGTGCTCAAGGCCTCTGGCTGCTCAACAGTTCAGGGGAGGGGCAGTTAGCTCACGGGGATACAGAAAGCCCAGGCAGTTCTCAGCCCTGTGTTGCTTCAAGGTTGCTCATGAGTTCCTCCATATCAGAACAGAAGGTTCAGGCAGTTATCAGCCTTGAGTTGCTCCACATCAGAATCTGTGAAGGTTTCCATATGTCAATGAGAAATTTATACAAATAATAGACATAATGGAAAATGACTGTTTGAGCTCTTCACAGAAGGGGAAATGGTGATTTATATCACATGTTATCAGACACTTCTAATCAAAACCACAAGATAGCACTGCACATATCCTACAAGAAAGACCAAAATTCTACTACTAATAGGACAGTGGAGCCAGACGGAAGCACGGTGATAACCACCAGACCTCCTGAGCACACCAGGCATGTGCATGCCTATGACCTGGACCCAGGGCTGGCTGAAGCTGGAGATCACGGTATGAAAAGTGTTAGGGGGGGTAGTTATCTCTATCTCTTTGTCTCTTTTGTTTATGGAAGAAAAACTAAACTTGAGAAGAAGAAAAAAAAGGACTAACAAGACAAGTCGCAAGACTGTGGAGCAAACAAACAGTCCCATTCTGTCCCTGGTACAATGGCGCACACATTGAAAAATGAGCATCACTGGTACCAGCAGATGGCATAGCAGTAATGTCACTGGACTCCCACCTGGCCAACCCTGGTTTGAGTCCTGGACCTCATAGCTTGAAAATCATGCCAGGTGCATGTGCATGCATCCCCAAGATCCCAGGAAGAGAATAGAGGAGAAAGGAATGCAACATGGCCATCTACCTTATGGGGTGATTTCTCACTTTCCTTCTCACTCTGTCTCTCTCTTTCCAGAAAAGCATGTGTGCCCTAAAACCAAAACTTATAAAAAGAAAAGAAAAATCGGTATTACCTACTACTTTAAATGTATTCACACCTTGTGAACAGCAATTCCACTGTAATGAATATACCCAACATGTTCCCAATATACACACATGTAGGCTTTAACAAAACATGTTGAATGTCCCTAAATTTGGGGTTAGCTGATATTTTCTCATAAATCAACTCAATGCAGTAATAAATGATGGTATACAGTGGAGTATTGTAAAGTGAGGCAAATGAACAATACAGTACTTGCACAACCTGAATGAAACCTACAAATGTAACATTGAGTGGCAGAACAAGATACAAGAAATACATATATTTATATATATGTATATAAATATACATACACATATATTTATATATATGTGCACACACATACACGTGTGTATAATCCCTTTTGTATAAGATTCAAACCAGATAGAACTTTTCCATTATGTTAGAATCAGCATCCTGGTGACCTGCGAGAAGAAAATGTCAGATTGGGCTGGGAAGTTTGTGACTTAGGGCTTCTGAGGCTGTTTATGTTCACTTCCATGAATGGAGTTGTGCTCATGTTATCATTCACTCATTGAATACTTACAATTTTTCACTGTCTTTTTAGTTAGTTGTATGGCAATGCAAATTATAAAATGAGTATGAATTCATAATCTGAGAAATTTATAAAATTAAAGGTGTATTATTCTTTCCATAAACCAGCAACTCCAAGTCTGGGTTTATAACAGTGTCACACCTGCCAGTTTTTACCAAGAGCATGGATAAATATATCAGAGATCCTGAAAATTAAATTATTTTTTAATTTAAAAAATTGGGGGTCAGTAGATGGCATGATAATTAAGGCATTGGATTACACTTGGCCAATTACAAGGTTTGAGTCCCGGACCTGAGAGCTTGAAAAAACACTCCAGGTGTGTGTGCCTGTGTGCCCAAGATCCCAAGAGAATTGAGAAGGGACTGTGGTGTGGCCATCCCCCTGGAGAGTGATTTGTCACTTTCCCTCTCTCTGTCACTCTCAGGTGAGCACACAAGCCCTATAGCAAAAATAAAAATATACATACGTTAATTAGTTTACTTGGTATTATGATTTTAATAACAGTATTATGATTTTAATAATAGTAAGAAAGAATATCAGAATTTAGCCTTGCTTTCCCTGAAATAGTGGGATGTACTGCTTTAAATGAATGGAATGTCTTGTTCTAACAAACGGGGATGGAGCCAATTCTAACTTCCAGGGTGAGTTTTATGGTGGTAACAACTTCTGCAAATGATTTCTGGGCTAAAATATTGAATTAGTATTATTATCCTTCAGTGTGTCATTAGATGTTTAATGAATGTTTTTTAAACACATAACAATGGACACTGTTACCCTGGTAGACATATAAAACAAACCATTATCTCACCACTTTAATATCCTTCTTGCTTTAGTTCTCTTAAAATCCTTCCAGAAGAATAATCCGTATCCCTCTTTTCATTCTTTATGCCTCTCCAGGGCTTGCATTAGTTGCTAATTGCAGTATCCTGTTTTATCTGCTTT
Source organism: Tupaia tana (assembly GCA_026018925.1). NCBI lineage: Eukaryota > Metazoa > Chordata > Mammalia > Scandentia > Tupaiidae > Tupaia > Tupaia tana. The sequence continues at coordinate 14,455,490 of JAKSZU010000002.1, forward strand.
GGTCCACAGGGATCACAGACCTTTTTGTGACTTCTTCTCAGTAATACCAGGCATAAATTGCTATTTATTATCAACATATATAATGTGCCTGCATTATCAAGGGGAAATTTCTCTTAGATGAGATAATTTGCATAAAAATAGGTGCTTGCATTTTAATTGTAAGGGATATGGCCACTCTTATCTTTTCCCGTGATAAAAAATGAAAGCAACAGAGTCAGGGCGGGAAAGGGAAGCCTTGGCCAGAAGCTGATACTACTCCCGCCCCCGCCCCCCTCGGTCCGGGCTGCAGCAAATTGCTTCAGCTTGAAAAAGTAGCAGGGAGTCTGATGAAGTAGTATTTTCACAGGCCAGAGAGGCCTTCAAATAGCATTCTGAAAAGCCAAAGAGGATATTTTGAATTATGATTTTTCTGGGAAAAGTTGTCCTAAATTTCATTTTGCAGCATTTTAAATATATCTCAATGAACACTGGGAAGAATTATATTTTCCACATGAGATTGTACCTTCCCAGTCATTCCCATTCCCTTTCATCCTATAAGCCCCTGTCCTTTTGTAAATGGATATTTATTCTTAATAAATCAAGGTCTCTCTAGTGTATAAGAACAACAGACAAAAAAACATTAGAAACCGAAAATACATTTTCACTAAATGGTATATGACAAGCTAATGTAGAGATCTGCTCATTTTTATCATACCTTAGTGACCTCTAGAACAGTTACCAGTTCTTCTTGCAGAAGCAAGCTGTGTCCTCTTGGCAGAGTTCTTACTTTCTGGAACGGTGAGAGAATCCACAGGTCACTCCCTGGCAGAGTGGACCTCACACTGTCCATCGACACAACCCTGCGATGGCCTGGACAGTGACCATGTGTGTGTGTGTGCACACGCACGCTCATGGTGTATGTGCACTTGTGTGTTCATGTTGTCCTTATATTTTAGAGGAGCAGGGGAAAGGTATCTCTTCTACTTTGTAGACAATATTTCCTTTGAGCATTTTTAATACTTTATCATTGGAATCAAAAGGAAAACAGAAGTGTAGACTATTTATTGTAGCACTTTCTGATGAAGGAACTCAAAATTGTGTTATTTCTGTGGCCCAGTGATCTATGGATAGTAATTCGCCCCTTTAAAATGCTGTATTTTTTTTTCTGCCATGTCTCTTACCTACGTGAATTTTTGTACTTGGTAGGTTATAAAAGAAAAGTAAAAATTGCACCTAGAAATAGTTTACCTCTTTGCTGAACCTCTCAAGTTATTGTTTCTGCTACTTGTGCCTTGCGTTAGGGTTTCCTAACTACATGAAATGTCTCCTCCATCCGCCTGATCTGGAGATGAAACCCTCAGAACCTCAGGGCCTGCCCAGCGTGGGCCGGGCTGGGAGGTCACCAGGCCCCTTCCTCCTGTTTTGTTGTTGCAGCTGTAGCTTTGTTGCACCCAAGTAGAAAACGGGGACAGAAAGGAAACCAAGTCGAGGGGAACTGGGCGTCTGCTTGAGTGATGACGTATGTCAGCTCTTTCCCAAGCTCTCCTTACTGCTGGGTCTTGCCAGTCTGTTAGTGAAAGCAGAGAGCAAGGAGAAGCTGGCAGGAAGCGAACCCCCAGCCCTTCAGCCAAAACTGCAGGAAGAGTGCCCATGACTGCTTACTGCCGATTTTTTTAATTCCAGTATTTCGCCTATGAATGTAAGGTCTTCTATGAATTAATCTTTCTAGAACATGACGCTTCTTAGCCATGTCAGATTTTTCAGGTTACCACTAAAGAAGTAAAACAGGGTCAGCCAGATGGCAAAGTGGTTAAGGCGGCTGGATCCTATAAAGCCAGGTGTGTGGTTCAAATTCTAGACACACCAGGCACGTGTGCACACATGCCCAAAATCCCAAGGAGAGAGGAGGAGGGAACGCGGCACAGTCCTGCACACCTCCCACCCCCCACCCCCCCCGCGTTGTAACTTTCCCTCTTACCAGAGTCTCCCGGCCCAGGCCCGGCATGTACAGACAGGAGGCTGCTCATCACCATCTATGGATGACAGGAATTGAAGGAACTTCCTGATTTAAAACACAGTCAATATGCCAGCGTGTCACCAGTCATCGCCTTAGCTTCCGTGTGTCTGTGCTGATAGCTAAGTTTAAAGCCAGAGAGAGAGAAAGGTAAGCAGAAGCAGACAGAGGTAGATGGAGACAGGGAGAGAAGCAGAAAGGCAGAGACATACAGAGACGGAGCAAGACTGAGAGAGAGGCAGAGAGAGGCAAACCTGGCTGAAGACCAGGCTCAGAACCCAACGGTAACAATGGGACTCTTTAAGGATGACTTTCCTAGCAGTGATGTCTCGCTTCCTGGCATACCGAAGTGTTCAAAACTCACACTAGCCTCAGACTGAGAATGGCCATTTCTCGAAGGAGCCCTTATTCCTTCTAGTGGGAAATTCTTCTTAAGTTACCCACTCTAGATGTGAGGGTCTGAATTTGGATGGAACATCAGATCCAATAAAGTCAGACTGAAATTATTTTCCCATTGATGTCTGTAAGTGTAGGATTAAAGTTATAGATCAGTTTGAAGATTTGCAATTGCAATATTTCATTTATTTGCAAAACACAATTCTCAAAGCCAAATAGTTTAGCATCATATCAAATGACTTTTAGTACCTATATAAGTTTACAAGCTAAATTAAATTGAAAAGCCCAAAGAAATTGATTCCATATTAATCCTTCTTAAAATAATTAAAACTCTATGTATCCATGGAAAATCAAATTTAGAAATAATAATAAAAACTTGAAAAGATGCAGTGATATGACCTAAACCAGCAGGAGTGAAAACAGCAATTTCATCTACAGTCAGTGTCTGGTAAAATACAGTTCTTAATTCAAATCTCTCTGTTAACCATGTACCACATCAAGTAGTAATTTAATTTAATCTTAATTTCTTTAAAATTTGTCAAAACAAAAATTCCATAGTGTTCAATATATTAGGAGGCAACCCTTACTAGGAAAGAGATATTAAACAGAAATGATTAAAAAGTTCAGTGCTGGAACTAGCAGATGGTGTAATAGTTACATTGCTGGACTCCTACAATTGCAGTTACGAATCCCAGACCTGGCAGCTTAAAACTCATGCCAGACTCATGTGCAAGCGTACCCCAAATCATGAGAGGAGAATGAAGAAGGGATTGCTATGTGACCATTTCTCACTTCTTGTCACTGTCTCTCCGGCAAGTGCACGTGCCCTATAGTAAAAATTTCTAAAAAAAAAAGCCTCAGTGCTGGAAGCAAGGTTTGAAATGCACGGTTATTAATGCGCTGTCCATGGTTCTGACTATCTATGGGGCTTGCATACAAGGGTTACAATGTAGAGACAATTATCTCCTACACCCAACTTGCTGCTATGACAATTAACAACCCTCAATACATATGAAAAAGTGGGAGTACTTAATAAAAACATGACAGAACATAAGGGATGATAGCGTATGACATCAGTTCGATAAGTTGTAAAATGCTAATAGGTATCCCATTTGTTCTCTAATTTAAAAAAAAAATAGGTAAATGTTATCATTTAGGTAGAAAATATCTAGTAGAGAATTAAAGGTGTGGACCTGTGGACAAACGTTCCACACCGGATTGAATCGTGCCCCAGCGCTGACCCTGGGAACCCACTGTCCAGTCAAAGGCACGCCCCACGTCACCATGCTGCTTACTTTACCTCCCAGTGGCCGCTCACCCTCTCGCCACGTCCGAGGAAGTTCGCTCGGCTGAGGCGCTCTTCCAAGTCCATTCGTCCACAAGTCCTACCCCATCTCCATGTTCCCATCCCATCTTCACTGCCACCGATTTAATACTGTGGGTTCAATAACCTGCTGTTTCAAGATATAGAACTTATTTCTCCTAATAAACTTTATTTTTCAATCAGACACTTAAAAGTGTGACCTGGCGACCAGCAAATGCTTCAATAACCTGGTTCAATAACCAAGATATAGGACTCGTTTCTCCTAATAACCTTTATTTTTTAATCAAATGCTTTAACACTTAATCTGGAGGCCAGCAAATAGTGTAGCGGTTACATGGCTGTACTCCCACATGGTTCAAGTCCCAGACCCGATGGCTTGGAAATCATGCCAGGTATGTGTACATGAGTGCCTAAGATCCTGGGAGGAGAATGGAGGAGAAAAGATTGCAGCATGGCCATCCCCCTGAGGGGTGATTCCTAACTTTACCTCTCAGTCTCTGTCTCTCTCTCCAACAAGTGCACAAACCCTAAGACAAAAACATCCTTAAAAAGAAAAAGAAAGTTTAATCTGGTTATTTTTATCATTATTATTATTATTTTAATTTGCAATAGGCAAATGTGTTCACCAGAGAGAGACAGAGAGAAAGGGGGGTGAGAAAGCAAGCCGCCAGGTCTTGGACTTGAACCACAGTCAGCCATGTGGGAATCCAGCACCTTAACCACCACCACACTACATGCTAGTCCCTTAATCTGGTTTTAATTTGTTCCTTTCTGTGAGAAAACAAGCAACTTTTTAGATTATGTAAATTATAATAAATAGATTATTGCTTCCCAACAGCTCTATTTAGCATACCCTTTCTGCTTGCGTCTTCTAACTATGAGATACCCGCTCATTTCCATGTGTGCATGAGCCAGAAGCCAAGATAATCCTGTGTTTCCTTAACTCCAGTGAAGCTAGAAGACCGATGACAAAGTCCAGTTCTGGATTAGAGCCCAGCAACATCATGAAACCTTGGGAAACCAATTCCAGGTAAAGTTCAAGAGAAAACAAAAACTTTAATATCTCAAAGTAAAGAGCAGTGACACTCAAGAGAAAGACATGACTTTAACACACACGGAGGAATTGACTGCACGTGTGCTGGGCCTTCCTGTGTGTGTGTGCATGTGCGTGTACTTACAGCTCCAGAACAAAACTACATCTATTTATACAAGTAAAGTTCTGTGAAAGATAAAGATCAAGCATTAGTACAGAAAACAGTAAGGAATCTTTGATTCATATGACTCAGTTTGTATTTTGTGGTTTTATTTCAAGGTCACCTTTAAGATTTTATTTCCTAAAGCATTAACAAATTCAAGCCATAGTTGACTTTCACACTTAATCAGAAATGCTGTGTGCATAAAATGAGTAAAAATGTGCTTTTACTACCCACGGATACTAATGAGAGGAGCCATTATAAGACCTATTGTTAAATACACAATTCACATTAGGAACTGAGCGTCTTTAAATCGTCTATGCTGGCTAGATGATTGAAAAAGCAACACAAAAATTCATATCACTTTTATTACTCCTGGTTTCCTTGCTCTGTGTGTTTTAAAATCATGAGGGACCAGCAGTTAGTGTAATGGCTATGTGGCTGGACTCCCATTAGTCAACCACAGTTCAGGTCCCAGATCCGGTGGCTTAAAATTCACACCAGGCGCGCGTGTGTGTGTGCCCAAGATCCCGAGAGGAGAATAGAGGAGAAGGGATTGCAGCGTGGCCATCTCCCCTGGGGGGTGATTTCTCACTTTCTATCTCTCTGTCTCTGTCTGTCTTTCTGGCGAGTGCACGCACCCTATGGCAAGAACCTCTCCAAAAAATAATAATAATAAAATAAATTTTAAAAAATAAAATCATGATACTTTCTTTTTTCTAGCTTAAGTTTATTCTCCAAAATTTGATAAAAACCTACTATATGTTCTAATGTATTAAGTGCTTTGAGGAAAATTCATATGAAAATTAGGTCCCTTTCTTCAGGGAGATTTTTACAAATTGCTATAATACAAGGCAAATATAATGTGCACTCTGTTAGGAATATACAGAAAATACTAAGCTTAAATGCAGAGAGGAAAATATCATAGGTTAATAGAAGCAGTTTCACTGTGACAAGGGAATTGAGAAAGGTTTCCTGAGGGATTTTAAGTATGAGCTCCATTTTTTTAAAGCTCAGAAAGGATTGGAGAAAAGTATGTTACTGATTAAAAGCGATGGACAGAAAACGATAGGTCACGATTTGGGAACAGATACTCCAGACTTACTTACGGATTTGGTCTATCCATACGTTGTCTGTATTTTCTGTCGTGACACAGTCTACTTTCTGAAAGTGTTTTTAAGCTACAGTTCGTGAATAAGGGTTTTAATGAGGAACAAAATAGCAGAGGCCAGGGCAGGAAGAAATCCAGGTAAGAGAACTATACCGCGCACTCAGGTAAGAACAGAAGCCATTATTAAATCAAGTCTGCCCAGAGGAGAAGAGCCTGGAGCCGCAGGGCAGTTTAGCTCTCACGGGTGCAGAATCCCTAACCTGCAGTGAAGACACGCATGGCGCCATGCACGGACATGGGCTGGGCTCTGGGCATGGACCACCCTTTAACCTTCGCAGTAGCCCTTTGCTACCAGCACTGCGCAATCACCAGCTGTTTGTCCAGATGAGAAAACGGAAGCACTGGGAGGGCACTGAGGGCTGGAGAGAACAACCTGTGGGTCAGTCAGCTAACGCCATGGCAAGCACAGTCCATCCTGTTTTCAAATGCGGAGCTCTGCTGGGGCTCCGGGGATGGAAATCACTAAAAGCATTAAGACCTAGTCATAGCCTTGATCTTCTTATCTCAGGGTCTACTTCCTCCTCACCAGATTTCCATAGCACTTCACTGACTTCCAGTTCATTACCCTCAGCCCCTCAGAACTGCACTGTTTTCTCCTCCACACTTTTCGGGGGCATTGGACACCCCATGCTGATGCTAGCTCACAGATCCTCACTAAGTAGGGTGTGTGTGCTTGCCAGAGAGGAGAGAGGCAGAGAGATACAATGAGAGGGAAGGTGAGAAATCATCCCCAAGGCAGGAAGGCCATGCCACAATCACATCTCCTCCCAACTCCTATCAGGACTTTGGGTATACACACACACACAAACACACACACACATACACCTAGTGCCTGGCATGATTTTCAAGACACCGGGTCTGGTAGTGATCCACCACATCACCTGCTAGACCAACAAATTTACAAAAAAAGAAAAGGTGCCCCAACTGTGGTAGTTCCAGGTTCATGTCCCACATCTACCTGAACACACTGGGTGCACCTGCAGGCTCACCCATGGTCCTGGCTGACTGCAGCCTTAGGAAAAGGATTGTGGCACCAAAACTCTATTAATGGTGCTTCTCTCTGTGTGTCTTTCTGGAAATAAATAAGCCAACTTTTGAAAAATAAAATTGCAAACAAACTCTACAGAAAAAAATATGAATGACTCAAATGCCCATCAAGAAGGAAAAGGACTCAAAAAATGTAGCCAATCCATTTAATGGACTATTACTCAGCAATGAAAAAGAGCAAATTACTGAAACCAACAACAACATGGATAAACAGAAAAACCATTACAATGAAATAGAGTCAAAATTTTAAAAAAAGAAGAATGGCTAAGTCATAATGACATAGACATAAAGATAGCAGTAGCTGCCAGCGGCCATAGGTTAGGGCCAGGGGCAACTGCAAAGGCACACGAAGAATTTTGGACCAATAGAAATATTCCTGTCATTATCATCATGGTATTTATACAATTACAAATATTTACAAAAACTCATTAAATTATAAGTAAAATCTGTGAATTCTATTATACATAAATTATATCCTGCTTAATATTAATTTAACTTAAAAGTGGGCCCAGAAGATAATGTGGTGGTTAAGGCACTGTATTCCCACATGGACAACCGTGGTCCAAGTCCCAGACTTGGTACGTGCCCAGAATCCCCGGAGGAGAATGGAGGACAAGGAATTGTGATGTGGCCATTCCCCCTGAGGAGCGATTTCCCACTTTCCTCTCCTTGTCTTTCTCTGTCTCTTTCAGGCAAGTGTGTACACACTATGGAAGAAACCTAAAACACAAAAACAACCAAGCCCACACACCGATATACACACAAACGCCTAAAGCCAATTCCATAATTTGAAATAAGTTTTCCTAGATAGTCTTTCTAAAGGTCTTTTCCTGAAGCTCAAAAACAAGTATGAATTCCAATATGAATCTAAAGTTCTTCTCAGCCTGCTATGAATAGGTATTGTGACTTGATCTACGCACTGAGTTTTTCCAGAATTGCATCATCCAGTGTAGCCACCAATACCTTAGGTTTATTGAAATTTAAATGAATTCACATTAAAATTAAGTAAAACTTCTCCTCAGTCCCATCAATGTGTCAAGTGTTCACTGTCCATTGCAGACAGTTCTGTTTGACAGATCTAATCTAAAATTACTCACAATAAAAGCACATTTTTGTTATCCAAATGGAGCAAGGTATTAATTTGTCATGTCGTCAGAACTTACACTGGATACAGTAGAAGTATTTATCAGCACTATGTGGAGTCTTTGTGATGGAAACTCAGAACTTCCAACATTTTATATTTGCATAGGGAAGAAGTGTTTATTTCAGAGAGTCTTAGTGAGAACACAGGTAGTAATCAAGACAAATAACCCTTCTGTCTGTGAGCAGACTAGAGTCTGTAAATATGATCTGTGGAGTTCTGAGCTGATGAAATGACGGAGACGTGAGGAAGCAAATGTAGTGCAGATTCAGATAAACGGCTACACTGTCCACGAGCCAGAGCATTCATCACTCACTTAGTATGAGTTTTTCCATAGGCAAAAGATCACTTCCTCTTACTATGCTTTTTCCTTTTCAAAGAATGTGCCTAAGACATGTGGCATGCTCACCAAAAATAATAAGTCTTTACTGATTTTAAATTCACTAAGTTCATGGTTAGGACTATTAATTACACTGAAATAACATATATCATATGGAATTTTCATGGACTAACCGTAAAATTATGTGCCAATTCCTGATGGTAATCATCATCTTTGGAGCTCTCAAGTAAACTTAATGAGCAGTGATGAATTGCTTCCTAAAGTCTTATCTTTTCATAAGATTTTTTTATAAATTTCTTATAATATAAAGACTAGCCTTTTCCACAATCTCTATGTCTATATGTCAGAGCATTTACTAAAAATTATTTAACAGTTGTAATACAGTTGTTCTACTTTAAAAAAAAGCATGTAAGATTATCTTTGTATAGAGAAATTCTGTGAAACAATATGATGATATTGGAAAATTTTTTAATTAAATCTCTATTCATTTTACTTCACAGCATTCAAATTTGTGAAGTCACAGGGGAAAAAAAAATTGTTCTTCTCATGAGTCGTCCCATCGTTTATGAGATGAAGCTGCCCCTGGGAAGACTGACATTTCTCAAGAGGTATTTATCAAGCCTTGGGGTGTGTTTTCCATTTTTATTGCTGGTCATGCTCTAATGTGTCTGTAGAAGAGATAGTGAAATTGAAATTGGACCAGTCCTATCTCTCTATGCCAGCTGAGAGCTGGCAGGCTGGAAAAATTGTAGTGTGTAGCTCTCACTCTTTTAAAGAAAAGACTGAGGGTATCTTTAAGGGAACTTTTCTTGCCTTCTGGGAAAACAGACTTCACCAACTATTTGCATATGTTAGAAGGGCCAGACTCAACCTGCCATTGAAGGCCTTGTAGCATCTGACTTCAACAACTTTCTCTGTTCGACTCTCACCAACCTACATTTCCTCAATACCCTTTTCTGTGTACTACATGCTCTGCATCTACTCCGCTGCTCATGCACGCTCTGGACCCTGCCCACCACAGCTCTGCTCTGCCTATACCAGTCCTGTAAGATAAGCCCACTAGTCTGTCTTTCTAATGAATCTAGTCCATAAACTATAGAAACTTGTCATAAAGGAAGAATTCCCTAATAAACCTATAATTATATAGAATACAGATTATTAGTCAAATGTTTCTCAAAGATGATTTATTAGACAAGAGTTCTATACCATACACTATGCTGCATTTGTGTTCAGATTTAAGTAACTGAAACAATAACAGCAATATAAATCAAAACAATTATATAAAAAATAAGAGATTTATTTCTCTCCACAAATAGTACAATGAAGGATTTAAGCACTTTTTTATCTTCCTGCTCTGCCATCCTCACTGTGAGGCTGTTGTGTTCATAGTAAAGGAGAAATCTGATTTCTAGATTTGCCACATTACATTATTTAAAATTATAGTTTTAAACAAAACTTTATGACACACAAATAAGCAGTAAGGTATGGCCTTTGCACAAGAAAAAAAGTAATAAGTAAAAACTATCTCCAAAGAAACCTGCAGTTTACTTACTCAGTAAAGACATTAAAACAGTCTTCATAAATGTGTTAAAAATCTAAAGGAAACCATGTCTAAATAACTAATGGAAAATATATGCACAATATCTTACTTTAAAACAATAGTATTAAAAAGAGGTAGTAATTAGAAAAACAAAAAAAAATGAAAAAAAGAAACCAAATAGAGGGACCAGCAGTTAGCGTAATGGCTATGTCGCTGGACTCCCACATAGTCGACCGCGGTTCACGTCCCGGAACCAGTGGCTTAAACTCACACCAGGCGCGTGTACTTGCATACCTAAGATCCCGATAGGAGAACGGAGGAGAAGGGATTGCGGCGTGGCCATCCCCCCTGGGGGGTGATTTCTCGCTTTCTGTCTCTCTGTCTCTTTCTGTCTGTCTGGCGAGCGCATGCGCCCTATAGCAAAAACCTCTCAAAAAAAAAAAAAAGAAAAGAAAAGAAACCAAATAGAAATTCTGCAGTTGAGAAGTACAATAACTGAGATATAAAGTTTATCAGTGTCTCAAGCAGACAAAAAGTGGCAGAACAAAATTTGGGAACTTTAAAGTAAGTCAGATGATATTATCAGAGAAATTAACAGAGCCCATAGAGATCTGAAACACTATCAAGTATACCAAATACACATAGTAAATATATCAGAAAAAGAGATTTAAAAAAGAAAAGACAAATATTTAGGGAAATAATGTCTAATGTTTTCCCAAATTTAATGTAAAACATCAGTTTACAGATTCAAAAAGTTTAATAGATTTAAAGTAGAAACAATTCAAATAGATACCAACCAATGCATATAATAATCAAATCTCAAAGACAGAGAAAGGAATTTAAAGTGGCAAAAAGAAGCAAATTGTTGTACATGATATCCTAAAATATTAATACGTAATTTCTCACAGAGACCACAAAGTAGTAGAACAATATATTCAAAGTGCTAAAAGAGAATGTCAGCCAATAATTCTATGTCCAGCAAAACTATCCTTCAGAAAATGAAAGAGTAATGAAGTCTCTCCCACATAAAACTGGGACATAAATTTCTTACCTTCAGTGTTTCTGGTTTTCAGTCTTTCAGATCTTGATTCTATACCATCAACTCTATGACTTTCCAACCTTTAAACTGCACTATCATTCCTGGGTCACCAACTTGCAGGCAGAAGATTCTGGAACTTCTCACTATCCATCATTATGTGAGTCAATATCTTTTAATAAATATCTTGATTCGATGACAGATAGATAATAGATAGATGATAAGTTATATAGATGAAAGATAGATGGCAGGTAAGCAATAAATTAGGTAATAAGTAAATTAGATAGATGATTGATAGATAGATAGAGAGATGGATAGATATAGTTTTTGCTCTGTTTCTCTAGAGAACTCTGGTTAATACACTTGCTCTTTCATGTTCTATAGAACACATTGCTTTTGTTTATTGCTAAAATTAGGCAAGCACTAACCAGAATTATTGCTTAAAGACATACAGGATATGTGTATTGCTTTTGACCCATATCACAACCACATGAGTATTAATCAAAGTTGCTCCTTAGACAAGTTGATATGCATAATTTCTATCTCAATCCTTAATGTTTAGTAGACATTTATCAAATTGGGCTCTGCTAGGGTATGGTGAGAATCTCCTAATTCTCAGTCAACAAAGCACAATACCATTCATAAATCCCAATATTCACTATTTCTAGCCTTCTTCCTAATTTCTCCATTCCCTGTAGCCTTGCCTGTGAAGTCAGCATTCTCCTTTCCACCCCACCTGCTCTATGCTTTGTTGTTTCTTGAGAATAGAGTTTAAAATATATTAGAAAGGGGGAAAGAAAATAAGTCAGCTTATAAGCAGCACCTGAAAATAATGGTTAGAATTCCCTTTTTTGGATACTACTACTCTAGTATCTCTGAGACTAATCATATACAGTAAGCAAAGGCCAAATAAAGACAATTTATGAAAACATCACAGGATCAGCAGATGACGTAATAGCCACGTCACTGGACTACCATGTAGTCAACCATAGTTCGAGTCCTGGATCTGGTGACTTCAAATTCATACCAGGCATGTGTGTCTAAGATCCTGAGAGGAGAATGGAGGGGAAGGGATTGCAGCATGGCCATCTCCCCGGGAAGGTGATTTCTCGCTTTCTGTCTCTCTCTTTCTCTCTGGTGAATGCACGCACCCTATAGAAAAACCTCTCTCTTAAAAAAAAAAAACAAGGAAAAGATCACAAATGGTTAATAAAAATATGGGAGGAATTAAATATTTTATTACAGAAATGCAGCTTAAAACAATAATGTTATATTCATTTCTAATCTTAGCAAAGATTTTAAAGTAAAATAGTGATTTTAGGAATGTACATTGCTTGTGAGAATACAAGTCAGTGCAGATTTTTTTAAAATACCATTCCTCCTAAACCAGTAATTCTACTTCAAGGAATCTATTATAAATAAATTATAATAATGGTGAAGGTCATTCATACCAGTATTTATAACAGAAAACCAAGTCACTAATAACTAGAGAATAGTTAAAATGAAAATCTAATACTGAAATTTTGTAATTTTAAATAATATATTTTTTTATTTTAATAACATTTTAGAATGTTCATATCATGTTAACCCAAGAAAGGATTAAAAACTGTTATACACAATATGTCATGTACAGAGCTGTCCTGATTTTGTTCTATACCTATATGTTTGAGTAAATAAACTTTTCACTATATAAATATGTTTATATATGTATATTTATATAGAAAAAATTACTAGAAACAAAATATAATAATGTTTTAGTTGTTGTTATACTTTATAATTTGTCCTTAAAATGTTTCTATTTATTTTTAATGTATATTTTTATTTATTATTATTATTTTTTTTTAATTTGAAGATATAGAGAAAGAGAGAAAGGGAAAATGAGAAAGCAAGCTGCCAGGTGTGGGACTCAAACTGCAGTTGGTCATGTGTGGAGTCCAGTACTTCAACTACCATGCCATAAGCTGGCCCCAGTGTTTTCTATTTCTAATAAATTATGCTATGATATTTTAATTTTTTTCCAAATTAGAATTTAAATAACATTGTAAAAATATTTTTATTACTGATGAAATATGATACAAAATTGGTATTTTTCACTTGTTTTTCATTGTTACTCAAATCTCAAAACAGTATTGAGTTCAGAGCACAGAATTAGACATACCATGTTACCACATACACATGATAGGAAAGGGGGTAACTGATTTACTCTCATGGTTAATCATACTTAGAAACTGCTCTAAACGAACTATACTCATGGTGATGTCAATAAGCGAGAAAAAAACACTGGAAACTTGTAGAACTGAAAGAAAAACTCGTCAAGTAGTCTCTAATATATGGACTAGAAATAATTAGTGATCCACAGCACTAATTTTTATTAAGATAATGATTTCTCAGGCATATGGATAGAGAGAGAGCTCTGTTGTTGTTTAGCTATCTCCCGGAAATTCGCGTGTTGTGACTTGGTTGCACTATAGAGGTCTTAAATGGAAACTTAATCTCTTCATCCTGGTATCTTGGGGGTGGAGCCTCATGATTGAGTTCAATAGCTTATAAGAAGGAAAATTAGACCAGCAGAAACTTTATAGACAGTTGCTCTGTTCAGGATCGTATCTTCCGCCACCGTGTAGCCTAACCAGAAGTTGGTCTCTGAACCTCACACTTGAGCTGAATAACCCTTTATTTCTTGCAAATCACCCAGCCTAAGATATTTTATTTATTTATGTATTCTTGGAGAGGTTTTTGCTATAGGGCACGTGCGCTCGCCAGACAGAGAGAGACAGAGAGACAGAAAGCAAGAAATCACCCACCAGGGGGGATGGCCACGCCGCAATCCCTTCTCCTCCATTCTCCTCTCGGGATCTTGGGCACGCGTGCACACGCGCCTGGCATGAGCTTTAAGCTACCGGGTCTGGGACGCAAACCATGGTCGACTATGTGGGAGTCCAGCAACATAGCCATTACACTAACTGCTGGTCCCAGATATTTTTATTATCAATGAAGTAACAAAGAAATTGGCAGAGTGAGCAAGGTTACATTGCTACAGATACCTGAAAATGTGGCAGTAGCTTTGAAACTGGGTAGTGGGTGGGCAAGGAGAAGGCTAGGAAAAGCATTGGTTCTGGCGGAGGCTCAGAAGACCGGTTTACAAATGAACTGGAACTTTGATTAAATGATGGTAACCATGATACCGATAGGTAAATGGACAGTAAAGGCTGTTCTGAGTACGTTTCAGAGAAAAAAGGAGAAATTATTGAAAAATTGGAGAAAATATTATCCATGATACATAGCAAAAAAATTGTCTGAAAAGTGCTTATTTCCTAAGGTTGTTGAATTTTTAACTTAAGAGTGGAAAAACTCGGATAAGTGAAATTTTAAAGAAGAATACAGAAAAAAATAACTGTATGGATTACTGTTAACTACATTAAGTGAAATGAGAGAGAAACAAGATAATTTAATAATAAAATTTTAAAATGAAGAGAGCAACAGAGTGGAAAATGTGAATACTAGCCATGTGGCAAAGAATGAAAAAACATGTTTGGCAGAGAAAAGTGCAGTTGAGAGACTGATTGCTAAGGCCACCAGAGAGACCTAGAACTCTGAAGCTATTAGTGTGCAACACCAGCCTGAAAGAACTACAGACTCCAGCTGGAGAATGTTGAAACGTGGACTGAACCCATCGGGCCAGGAAACAAGGCTGCCAGAAGCTTTGGGAGCCCAGTCCCCGAAGTATATCCAGGAAATGGCACGTGGAGTTTCAAGACTGCATATTTGCCTTCTTGGGTTTTTCTCAATTGCTCAGGACCAGTTACGCCTTTTTTCTGGTGGAGTGAAAATTTCTCTCCTCTGCTTGTTCCACCATTATTTTTGTTTCTTGTGTGACTGAATTCTGCCGTTTCTTGTCCCACTCTGATAGCTTTTCAATATTTCCTCTCTTCCTTCTCAATTATTCCTCAAATAATAATAATTTGCAACACTTTTTAAAAATTTGCTAGTGGGCACATGCACTCACTGAAGAGAGACAGAGAAAGAGAGAGGGAAGGTGAGAAAGCACCCAGGGGATGGTCAGATCACAATCCCTTCTCCATTTTTCCTTTTGGGATTCTGGCCATGCACACAAGTGTACCAGGCTTGTTTTTTTTGTTTCTTTCTTTGTTTGTTTTCTTTTTTTTTTTTTTTCTTTTTTGAGAGGTTTTTGCTATAGGGCGTGTGTGCGCACCAGAAAGACAGAGAAAGACAGAGAGACAGAAAGCGAGAAATCACCCCCTAGAGGGAATGGCCACACCGCAATCCCTTCTCCTCCATTCTCCTCTTGGGATCTTGGGCATGCACACACATGCACCCTGCGTGAGTTTAAGCCACCAGGTCTGGGACTGGAACTGCGGTCGACTACGTGGGAGTCCATTGACATAGCCATTACGCCAACTGCTGGTCCCCGCCAGGCTTGTTTTTCAAGACACAGGATTTGAGACTGAAGCCCACCATCAGCCATGTGGCCTCAGCTGCCTTAATCACCTTGCCACCAGCTGATCCAATTTGTAAGATTTAATACTCCTTATCAGACTGTTAACAAACCATCAGCCCTATTTTCTCATAGTTTTAGGCAGTTGGGCTACATTTTCCAGCTTCATGTGCAACCAGTGGAGATAATCAGATTAATAAAAAAGTATTTGGTGCATGTTCCTCCATATTCTTTACATGTCTGCTGGCTGAATCTTTTTTTATTTTTTTTTTGAGAGGTTTTTGCTATAGGGCGCGTGCGCTCGCCAGACAGAGAGAGACAGAGAGATAGAAAGCGAGAAATTACCCCCCAGGGGGGATGGCCACGCCGCAATCCCTTCTCCTCCATTCTTCTCTCGGGATCTTGGGCACGCACGCACACGCGCCCGGCGTGAGTTTTAAGCCACCGGATCCGAGACGCGAACCGCGGTCGACTACACGGGAGTCCAGTGACATAGCCATTATGCTAACTGCTGGTGCCCTACTGGCTGAATCTTAGCAAACAATGTGGCCTCAAAAGCAAATGTGAAATGGTAATACTTTAGCATCCTTGATACTTGAGTAAATGCAGGAACAGTAGCCCTACCGCCATGCTTCTGAATTAGATCCAAATAGATGAAAAGGAAGAAAGTTTTTCTTGTTAAATCAAATAACGGAGGGCACAATATTTATATTAACCAATATAGAAGTAGATATGTTGAAATGGGGTGCTTCCCCTAGAATGACCATTGATAGCTGGACTTTGATTATTGCTGTCATCTTCGCCGTTATAGCTGTTACACCACCTTAACTATTCATGGTCTTTCCTTTGCACTCCTCTGGCAATTCATTCTACCCTCGTGGCTCCGGTCAGCAGTACTGAGCAGACACAACTCTCACTTTCTCACCCTGTGATACCTCGCAGGGACTCCTCATCAATGATTTTACCCCTTGATCTTGGGCCTACAAACCTTGAACTGAATAAACCTTCATTCTTTACAAACTACCTGTACTGTTTAGTTATTAAGCAACAGAGTATAGACTGAAACAGAAAAACTAGTACCAGGAAGTGGGACAGTTGCTTATGAAGAATGCCTAATAAATACGGAAGTAGGTGTGGAACTGGGTAACCGGCCGGAGTAGGAAGAATTTGGGAGAGTAGACTAGAACGTGTTAATGGTGCTTGTGGTGGAGGGTCACAGAAAAATTAAAACTAGGCGAAGTCTGAAACTTTGTAGGATTAGCTATGTGATCCTGACCGGAATGCTGATCAATATGTGTCCAGGAAAGGCCATTCTAATAATGTTTCAGATAAAAATTTAAAAATACGTTTTATTGAAAATTGGGAAAAGGCCATCCTTGTTATACTGTTGCAAAGAATCTGGCTGCATATGTCCATGTCCTAGGGCTTTGTAGAATTCTTCAT
The DNA here is from genome assembly GCA_026018925.1 of Tupaia tana. Taxonomy (NCBI): domain Eukaryota; kingdom Metazoa; phylum Chordata; class Mammalia; order Scandentia; family Tupaiidae; genus Tupaia; species Tupaia tana. The sequence continues at coordinate 14,472,570 of JAKSZU010000002.1, forward strand.
TTAAAAATGATGAATATTTGACAAGTGAAATTTCTAATCAAAACGTAGGAGGACCTGTGCAGTTACCTTTTTTTCATCTCTGCCTTTATTTATTAAATTTATTTTATACATTCAATCACTGTTCATCTCCACAGCTTATAAAATGAATTTTCCCAGCAGCATACAATTAAATGAGAGAGCAAAAAGATTAAAGATGGAATTTATAAGGCCTCAAAGCCTACTCGTTAAGAAAGCCAAATGACACCTGGCCAACGACCACTTGAATCCCAGCCACAGTGGCTTGAAAAACACACTGGGTGCATTTGTGTGCATGCCTAAAATACCAGCATGATAGAGAAATGGGGGAGAGGTGGCAAACACACTCCATTGGAAGGTGCTTTTTCTCTCTGTTTCTCTGTCTCTCCCTAGTGTGTGTATGTGCCCACTGGAAACCTTTTTAAAAGACAGAATTTATAATAAAAAGGGAAACAGAACTGAAAGACTTCAAAAATGTACAAACCACCCATATGATAGAGAATGAAAAAGCACTTACAGGACAGAAAACTAAAGATGCTACCCAGTGACCAATTATAAAACAGACTGGCATGGATGTACAAAGCAAATGCTAACCAGCAAGGTAATGGATACAAAGCTTCAAGGGCTTCTCAGAGATTTTCAAGGCAAGCCCTCTCATTACAGGTCCAGAGGCCGAAGAAAGCAGATGCTTTCAGAGGGTGGGTCCCAGAGAAGCTCGCTGCCCTGCAAAGTCTTGAGTTTCTGCTCCCCATGTACTAGTGCAGCACTTCTCAACCATGGCTGTGGTTCACGTGGTTTGACCTGCCACTCTGGAATACGCAAGCCACAGATCTTGACTGCATGCATGTGGTAATAATTCTATAGGCATGTAAAATACAAGAGCTGTGGAAACATAGAGGCCTTCACCTATATTTCAGAAGATGTCTTAGAAAATCTGGGGTGGGGGGGCTAGTTAAAATCTAATCACACTCAGGCCAGCAGGTGGCATGGAGATTAAGGCACTGAATCCCACATAGCTGACTGTGTGGTTCAAGTCCTAGACCTGGTGGCTTGAAGAACACATTGAGCACAAGAGCATGCACATCCAAAATTGCAAGAGGAGACTGGAGGAGAAGAAATTGTGGCATGGCCATTCCCTCTGGTGGGGTGATTTCTCAGTTTTCCTATCTCTCTCTGGTGACTGCATGCATCCTATAACAAAACAAAACAAAACAAAACAAAACAAAACAAAACAAAACAAAACAAAACTAAAACAAAATGAAACAAAATGAAAGAAAAGAAAGAAGAAAGGAAGAAAGAAAGAAGAAAGAAAGAAAGAAAGAAAGAAAGAAAGAAAGAAAGAAAAAAGAAAGAAAGAAAGAAAGAAAGAAAGAAAGAAGAAAGAAAGAAAGAAAGAAAGAAAGAAAGAAAGAAAGAAAGAGAGAGAGAGAGAGAAAGAAAGAAAGAGAAAGAAAGAAAGAAAGAAAGAAAGAAAGAAAGAAAGAAAGAGAGAGAGAGAGAGAAAGAAAGAAAGAAAGAAAGAAAGAAAGAAAGAAAGAAAGAAAGAAAGAAAGAAAAAGAAGAAAAAGGAAAGGAGAGGAGGAAAGGGAGGGGAGGGGAGGAGGGGAGAGGAGAGAAGGGGAGGGGAGAAGGGGAGGAAAGGGGAAAGAAAAATAAAGGCAAGGCAAGACTTGTCGCAGGGATGGAGCTACCACAGAGAACCTCCACCAGGGCAATGCCAAGTGCAAAGGTGGGTGGGACTGGAGCTTCTCCAAAGAGTCTCCACAGGCAGTGAATGATTGCCCTTGAGCTTCAAGATTGACGGCTTGCCTTCTTTGGTTTTAGGCTTGCTTGGGACCTGCTGTTCTTTCTTCTGGTGGGATGGTAATGCTTACTCTGTGCCTTTCTCACTGTTATATTCTGAAAGCGTGGAGTTTGTTTTAATTTCACAGGCTCACTGGTGACTTTGGACTTTTGAGTTGGTATTGGAACAAGTTAAGACATTTGGTACAATTGGGATGAAACTGATATCTTTTATATGAGAAAGATATGAATTTTAAGGGCCAGAGGTGAAATGATGTAGTTTGAATATGCCTCCAAAATTTCACATGGTAAAATTTTTTTTGAGATGTTTTTAGGAAGGAAGAAACTTAAATTGATTGTGAGATTGAAAGCTGGAGCCTTTGAGAGGTTAGATAAGGTCATGGCGGGGGAGGGGGCATGACCTTATACTGGTTGGTTTGCAGGGAAAGAGTGAGACCAGATCAGAGACGTGGCACAGATACACACTCTCACTTTCTCACCATATGACACCCTGCGCCACCTTGGGAATCCAGGGAATCCCTTCCCATGACAGGACTTTACTAAATGTGGCCCCTCGATCGTGAACCTCCAAATTAAGACATGAATACACCTTCTCTCTTTATAAATTATCCACCCTACAGTGCTTAAGTGTTAAGCAAAATAATGAACTGAAATATCAGGAAAATATTTCTGAATGTAATTTATCACGTAAACCCCACAGACACATGATAAACCACTTCAGTTCAGATGCAACCTTACTGCCTCTCTCAAACTCCACTCAAACTTGCACGCTCCCCTATCTTATTTCTGGACTGTCCAAGTTAATAGTTGGAACTGGAGGCCCCTCTCACACCATCTGCCTGTTTGAGACCTGTGGTACATGTAGTCAGCCCCCTCAGAGCTGCTTTCATGAATACAGAGCAAAGTAGAGTATTCCTGCATTCTGAATTACTCAATAGTTTCCCATTTCAAACTATTCATCCTAGTGTTCAAATCCCCACAATTCGACGAAGCTCTATTCCCTCCAAATAATCAGCCTTTTGCTTTTCTTTATTCAGTTTGCTATTATCTGAACAAATTGTCCATCTCAATCCCACATCTTACAAGCTATCTCTCCACTTCTGTTTTCTTCAAGAACTTATTCCAGATCTCCACAGATAAAATGGGCCTCTCTCATCCTTCATCTGGGTACTACTATGCCTTACTTATCGTATCTACACTGGAATACAATTATTTACAGAGGTGCCTGGATCTCTGACTATTGATTGAGATTCTAGAGAAAAGGAACAAATTCTTGGTCATCTTGTTAACCTTCTGTCCTGACCGAGGACAGCTTCTTATAAGAGTTTGAATACATATTGAGTAAATTATTCAGTCATCAGAAAAGTCATGATGTATTTTTATGTTTTTCTGTGTAAAAATGCATTATGGCTTTTCCAATGACTCAATATTATTATTTTATATTTTAATATTTTATGCAAAAATTAATTAGATAAAATTTTGCTATAAAAATCCAGGTAAAGACTTTTACCTATCCTTTGGGACCAGCAGTTAGCATAATGGCTATGTCGCTGGACTCCCACATAGTCGACCGCAGTCCGGTTCCCAGACCCGATGGCTTAAACTCACGCCAGGCACGTGTGCGTGCGTGCCCAAGATCCTGAGAGGACAATGGAGGAGAAGGGATTGCGGCATGGCCATCCCCCGGGGGGTGATTTCTCGCTTTCTATCTCTCTGTCTCTCTCTGTCTGTCTGGCGAGCGCATGCACCCTATAGCAAAAAAAAAAAAAAAAAAAAAAAAAAAAAAAAAAAAAAAAAAGACTTTTACCTATCCCTTTAATTCTAAGGATTTTGAATGATCACCACCTAAGTGTAAAATTTCAGCATTCAATTTCATGATTGGGGGGTGGGAAAAAGAATTTACTCTCCAATAGTCTGAGGAAGATATTGATTCCAAATATTGATAGGATTTTACTTTAATATTTCTCAAAAGAAGCTCAAAACAATTGAGCAGAGGCTTGGGCTGATTAAATATGTTTACTTTTCTTACAATAATCACTGGTAAAAGATGCTTTGTACGTGAGAAGCAGAGTGTTTCATCTGGTCTCTCTGGCAGACTTCAGCTTTCTGTAATCCTTCCCACAGTGCACAGAGCGAGCTACGATCTTCCCTTCACCCACAAAGGCCGTCTTGGTCAACGGCTTCAAAGTACACCAGATACATCCCTGGAGCAGGTCAGAGATGATTTACCCGCTTTTCTGGTATGGTTTTCCAGAAATAAAACAAAGCATATTTTCACCAGAGCCAGAAAGCACAGGACTAGAGTTGGACTATAGTTTGGGGAGACACACGTTCATAATCCACATAAATGACTTCTGCTCTGAAATATTACACACAGCCTGGTGTTGGCAGAAGCCATAAGGAACTCAGGTAATTAATTCATCATCCTTTTAGTAGGACATAACTCGTAATTAAAAACTCATGCTAAGGAATAAACAAAGAGAAACGCTCTAGGCATTCGAACAGGTGCTTTGTGCAGAAAACGAGCAGCTCACGCTGACCATCTCTTCACATGACAGTGGGGAAACACGTGGTTGCCTCGTCCATGTTTGAGTTATGGGCTCCTCATCCTGTGCACGACTCTGCTTCTGGGTCACCTCGTCACACAGAGGCCCTGAACAAAGCAGCTACCAAGTGGTGCCCCAGGGCAATCCTTCCCACGCCAGACACCTGAGACCCTCCTCTGACATCCCACCCGGGCCCATTTCTCCGGAATGCTGCACAAATTGACTATTTTAGCTCCACTCTAACAGGGGACTATTCAGGGGCAGGAATTTGTGTCCATTTCTTCATGAGTACCTCAAGCCCTTGAAGAGGGTCCAGGCCACTTCAAGTGCATTAGATCAATACTTGCTGCCTGAAGACACAGGAGTCCCAGATGTAGTGGTGAGACACAGAATTGCTGAGAAGAGGTTCTCCTGTGGCCTTGGTTTCTGCAACAGCAAGTGGCAACCACAGCTCCGGCAGAAGGTGGTGGCAGGGTCTGCGATGCCAAACACAGTCGCCCGGTGCCTCTAGCCTTCCTGGGCTCCAGCTGTTTCAGTAGGTCCTGGTGTCAGACTGCGGGGGGTTGGGGGGTGCAGGTGTCACAGTAGGACACTCTTCCTATGAGGAGCTGCTGTGTTGCTGCCTGGCTCTTGGAAGCCTTTACAATCTGTGGAAGGCTGGAAGGAAAATACATGAAAGATATCCTCTAAGTGTTTTTTGGAAATGCACAGGGTCAAGGTTTCTCTTCTATATGAAAATGACAGTTATTTTAAATGCTAGACAACTGATTTTTGTTAATAACAAATCCAAAAGATTAACTATCAATGAATAATAAAAAAAACTAGACTCTTTGCTAAGGTGTAATATTTCCTTTTCTATTTATAAAAGTTACCATCTGATAGTGACATTTTTTACACTGAGCAAATAATGAGTCATATATTAGGAAAAAACACTATCTCCTTGCTCCGAACATTTCAAAAGAGAGCTATCTTTGCTCTCAGAGATTTTTCTTCCTTGCTGTTAAAAATACGGGGAATAATGTTTTCCTTTTTGTATCTTTTAGTGTATGAATTTAATTCATTTATATTATTAGATTTATTCCTAAGTATGTTATCTTTTTGTTACTGTTACAAATATTGTTTTCTCTTCCATTATATTCTAATTGGTTCTATTTTCTTCATATGAAGGCTATTGATTTTTCTGTGTAAAGTTTATGTTCTGCCACCCTGCTGAATTCTTTTATTGTTTGAGTTAGTTTTATTATTGCTTCTCTGGGGCTTTCCAGATATGCTATCATATCAGCTATTAATCATGGTTTTACTTCCATTCTAATTCTTATGCCTTTCACTGTTCCTTTCGCTTAATTGCACTGGCCTCCCATTGCCTGCTTACTGGTTATAAAGAGCATGGGCATTCTTGCCTAGTTCCCGATCATAAAGGAAGTGCCTCTGGCCTCCCCATTGAGACTCTGACTTTAAACTGTAGACATTAATATGTTCAATTGTTAAGAAAATATCCATCCACACTTATGTCTTGAAAGTTTCTAGCAGGCTAGGTGTTGAATTCTGCTGAAGCATTTAGACACATTGAAAGATAATGTGTATAATCATGTAATGGGTCTTCGTAGCACCATTTTTTAATATGAAGTACTGTATCTAGAAAAATTAAATAATGGTTCAGTGTAAATTTTTTTCTTACTTTAGTTCATTAAACTTTTAAAATCCCTATACTCTAGTGGTGACACCAGGATATGCACACATATGGTACTGTTAGAACTCGGAGAGTTTTGACACCAGCTAATACAATTAGATACACAAAACACACTCATTTGCCAATGTGAAAAATGAGGCAAAATTAGTAGAGAAGATAAATAATAGGACAAACCCAAGTTTCCCGACTTCCTTCCTGAGGGCTTTTTTCCCATTAAAGCTGCCTCTGATTGCTGGTTCAGAACACACACTCTGCTTTACAAATCTGACATTTTAAAGTGACTTTTCCATATTCGTTAAATTTTAAATATCAAATGGGTTTAAGTCTTCAATTATCTTTTTGTGTTTGATAAAATTCATAAAGGATACAGCCATAAATGCTTAGTTGGTTTCAAAATAAATAAACACATGTAAAATTAAGGCGTATTCATCCCCATTAACAACAGGTGGTTATGTAATTAACTTCAAGGATAGAGGAAAGCCAATGGATCTCCACTGACATTTCAGATTGAATGCCTTCGTTTTTTATCTTATACTGTCAAAATCTTACTTTGAAACAATCCTCCGTTTTATAGCCATCGCAGATGCTGCTCAAGTCTTCCAGCTAGGCTGAGTGCAGAGGATGACAGGAGAGCAGCTCCACTCGAGCTCGCCGGGACATCTGAAGTCTGTCATCATTATTCTTATTATTTTAGCATCTCTTGCTCAGTGCTCTTCTCACTCCAAAACAGACACATAGCAAATGGGAAATTAGTGGGCAATAGATAAGGACTTGGTAATTATGTAACTGTTAGGGGATAAGTTGACAAGTCTATAATTTAAAGCCATCACTGAATAAGCCTTCTAATTCATACAGGGTAGGAAAAGACAGTGCATTTGTTCTGATGAAATCCTTTTCAATCCTTGTTTGCCGTCATTCACAGACAACAGTTTTCCTGTTGTAAATATGTCTTGACTACTAAAATATGAAGGGTATTTGGCTAAGAATTAGTCATTAGCGTAAAATCAGAACACACAAAGCAAGAGTAAAACACCACATATTATTATACAATTATAATATTATAAACTAAGTTTGTGCTCTACAATTTTTCTAACCAGGAGCGCCCTGAAAGAGGTGTTTCATTCTACTTTCATGTGCATCATACAGAATTCATTTTGTAGGAGGTTCTTATTTCTTACCTCTGCTATAAAATGTTCCTTTTATTCTCAATTCTGGAGGATGAAGAGCGTTTAACCAAAGCTCGAGGGAAATGATTTAACCTAGCCCAGCCATCAGAGGCCAACACAGCAGATTGCAACACAAAATGCCAATACATTACTTTATAATTGATGAGGAAACAATTTTCCAATGACCACCGTACCTAGGTTCAGTCTCCAAGGAGCCTCCTGCCCCAGAAATACACTTAGGGGGCAAGATCAAGCACATTACTCACCAAACACAACATAGTTAACGAGTGTTATGTTTTTGAAGGTGATAAATAAAATTAATTTATATCTTTAAAGGGTATTTTATGCATGCCTATAAAAACACTGTTGTATAAAAAGAGAAATACGAGAAATATCTGTGTTGAATTGATACAGGCAACAGAATATTGAGAAGAGTCAGCTTCTATAGAAATTCAAATATAAAGAAATTTCTTAGTGAATTTCATGGGTTCCAATGAAAATTTTTTAAAAATGAAAATAAAGTAGTCTTCCCTTAATATTTTCTATTTGTCCACCATCTACATATCAGAGTCATGTATGATAATGTATTTGCACAAATCCAACAGAGAACTGTGATAATATGCTTTCTCTTCAATTTGCTTATTTGTGGTGTCTTACTGCAATAATACCATCGAACAAATCCCTGAGCAGCCAACAAGTAAAATTAAAACCCATTTATATGATAAAATAAAAAGAATTGCTCTGGAAAAGCAATACACACCTGAGACATACTGAAATATAACTTACTGGACAATCTTTCCTTTTCCTCACCAATCTGAAGCCCCAGTTGTAGTATATAGTGAAGTCTGCTGTTTGTCTAGATCGTCACTAGTCCATTGTTTTAACTACTGCAGCCTTGTGGTGCATATTCAGAGCTGGGTGGAAGTGGAGCTGTCTCACTGCTGTCTGGCACAGCTCTGCTTTTCCTGGAGCTTCCTAGGAAACTTGTCCTGAATCCTGGTCAAAATAAGGATGAGATAGATGGATGGCTGATGATTTATAATGTACTGATTAAAGTTTGAGATTGCCCGGGAGACATTCTATATTTGCTTGTCTTCCTTGTTTAGGAAGATATAGCTAAATCATTCGTACCTACTTGTAGTAACTGCACACTTTAACATTAGCTACAGGTAGGAAGATATAAAAGCTGCCTTAGTAGAGACAAGAGATGACTGGTCTCCTTGGCACTGAGCTGCATTATGTACGTTAGAGTTCTCAGTGGTCCATAAAGCATATCTTGCAAACACGATAGTGGAGGATGAGAATAGGGAGTAGCTTCACCTGGACATTTTGCACCACCCTGTAATTATGACTGCCTATACTTCCTCCTGTTTGTTGCACTTTTTATCTTTACATGTGAAAGTAGACCCTCTGAAGTCTGTGAGCTCCTTCAATGATCCAGCCCAATGTACTTGAGGCAGTCCCTTACATGGCAGGGAATGCATTATCTATTACACAAAACTAGCTTTATCTTTATGTGCAGAAGCACATAAAGACTTATGGACTTCAGGAAAAGACTTGTGATTTTCAAAAATTTTAATATTATTATAATTATTTTACATTACTTAAATTCGTATTTAATTACTGTGTCTCTTTACAATGCACAAAATGTTTTTTTCCAGCATGGATGCAATGCATATTAGTCAGGTCAAAGATATTACCATACATATCTTCATGAATAGATAACTTTTCATTAATGTTTCTGTTAAATGGTTTTCCCCCCAACCCCTCCCTCCCAACCCTCACCACCTATCCTCCTTCTATCATGTCTCTGGTATCTACAGTTGCCCTCTTTGCTGTTGTATCGTCCTATCTTTCAGTTTCTGCCAAGGAGTGTGGATATTTGGTATATATTGAGTGGGGACATACAATGTCTCTTCTTTGTGATCTGGCTTGCTTTGCTTAGTATTAAATATTCCATATCCATCCACTTTATATCGAATGTCAGTGTCTTATTGTTTTTATGACTGAGAAGAATTCCATAGTGTATACATGCCACATTTTTCAATCCTGGGCTTTGGACTGATTCCATGTCTTATTGTGAATAATGTTGCAATAAGCAGGATTCACAAGTATTTTTCTGACTGAGTGCTTTCTTATCCTTTGGTTAAATACCCAGCAATGAGATTTCTAGATTGTATGGTAGTTCTATTTCTAGGTTTCTGAGGAACCCCCATATTGCTCTCCACAATGACTATACTAATTTACATTCCTACCAACATTATAGGAGAATTCCCTTTGCACTACGGCCTCACCAGCACTTGTCATTCTGCATTTTTTTAAATCTTAGCCATTCTGATTGGGGTAAAGTAGGATCTCATTGTGCTTTTGATTTGCATTTCCTTTATGATACGAGATGATGAACATTTTTTCATATGCTTTTTGGTCATTCATATCCTCCTTGGAGAGCTGTCTGTTCAGCTTATTTGTCCATTTTTTAATTGGATTTCTTTTTACTTTTTTTTTTTTTTTTTTGGAGAGGTTTTTGCTTTTGGGCACGTGCGCTTGCCAGACAGACAGAGAGAGTCAGAGAGGCAGAAAGCGAGAAATCACCCCCCAGGGGGGATGGCCATGCCGCAATCCCTTCTCCTCCATTCTCCTCTTGGGATCTTGGGCATGCACCCACACGCGCCGGCATGAGTTCAAGTCACCAGGTCAGGGACTCAAACCGCAGTTGACTACATGGAAGTCCAGCGACATAGCCAATATGCCAACTGCTGGTCCCTAATTGGATTTTTTTCAGGTAAGCTTCTTGAGATCCCTGAAGATCGTGGTTACCAGTCCCTTATCTGAGGCATAGCTTGCAAATATGTTCTCTCCATTCTGAGGGTTGTCTCTTCACTGTATCGTTTTGTTGTTGTTGTTGTTGTCAGAAGTTTTTTAGCTTGATTTAGTCCCACTTGTCTATTTTGGGGACTATTGCCTGTGCTTTGGGGGTCTTATTTAAGAAATCGTTGCTTACTCATATGTCCCTAAGAGTTTTCCCTGTATTTTCCACATGTATTTTTATAACTTGAGGTTTTACATTTAGATCTTTGAGTTGATTTTTTAGTTGATTTTTGTTAGTGGTGAGAGATAGGAGTCCAGTTTCATTTTTTCTGAAGATGAATACCCAGCTTTTACAGGACCATTTGCTGCAAAGACTTTTTTACCCCCTTCCAACTAGGTTGTCTTGTGACCTTTGAAAAAAATCAATTGGCTATACATTTTAGGGTTTATTTCTGAGTTTTCCACTGTGTTCCATTTGCCTGTTTTTGTGCCAGTATGCTGCTGTTTTGATTACCACAGATTTATAATATATTTTGAGGTCAGGAAGTAAGATGCCTCCTACTTTATTTTTTATTTTTTAGTTTTTTGCACAGTATTGCTTTGATGATATGGGACCTTGTATGATTCCAGACAAATTTTATGATTTTTTATGATACAAAGAATATCTCTAATAATTTGAACAGAATTACATTGAATTTGTAAATTGATTTGGTTACAATTGACATTTTGATTGAATTAATTCTTCTAATCTAAGAACATGGGATGTCTTTTTATTTTCATCATTGTTTTCGATTTCTTTTTAGTTTTTTATAGCTTTTATTTTTCTTTTTTTTTTAAGAGGTTTCTGCTATAGGGCATGTGCGCTCGCCAGAAAGACAGAAAGACAAAGAGATAGAAAGCGAGAAATCACCCCCCGGGGGGGTGGACACACTGCAATCCCTTCTCCTCTATTCTCCTCTTGGGATCTTGGACACGCACACACACGCACCCAGCATGAGTTTAAGCCACCGGGTCCAGGACTCAAACCGTGGTCGACTACGTGGGAGTCCATCAACATAGCCATTACGCTAACTGCTGGTCCCTAGATTCACAGATTTTATTTATTTCTTTTTGATTCATTTGTTGAGCCAGATGGATAACTTCACATTTCTACTGTCCTTTCATGCTATTAAGTACCAAGGAGGATGAGCACATACATAAGAGTGAAAGATAAAAGCCACACAGCAGGGCATACATGCAGTAAAAAAAAGAAAGAAAGAAAGAAAAGAAATATTGGCATTTATAAAGATAGTCGATTTTAAGGGTGTTACTAGACTACTTTTAAAACCTACTTTATTAAATGCACATACATGCTAGGCGTGATCCGAGCCCTCTGCATAGATTCTGTCTGTTGCCACATAGGCTGTCATGGTCTTTTAAGGAAAGGCCCAGTTTCCAGTCCACAGTCCCACCGGGACATATGCCTTCTCCACTTGCTTCTGAGTCGCCATGGTGGAAAACTCAGAGAGTAAATCAGCCACAGTCAGGGATCTCAGAGCTGAAAGGGGACCTGAAGCACTCAGACCTAGGAGAGCTGTCCCCAGAGTGATGTGCTGCTGGCCCTCTCAGCATACACTTGAGCACACACACCTTTACAGAAACCAGTTACTAAAACTGTTTATCAAAGGAATGCTGAGTGTGCACCTATACAAAGGCCAGGGACTGCCTGCAAGTCTGGAAGGCCTTGCAATGTCAGTACATTGGGCAGGAACTAGGGGTAGCAGAGGAAAGATCTAGAGAACTGAAAGAGACAATTGGACAATAGGGAATGTCTTCTCCAGCACCAAATATCACCTAGGTCAGGCAGAAACTGAAGAAAAAAAAAAGAACAAAATCTCCACAGTTGCACATTTAGCACATGTAACATCTATAAAGAGACATCTCTCTTTCTTAGTCCAGAAAATGAGTTGTGTTGTGTTCAATAAACGTTTTCTTTCCTTTGGACTTCTAAGGTCAGTAGATCTCTCACATTTTTGAGTTGGTTCTGGAGGGGTGGGCAGCAACTGTGCAGTTCCACCAAACAGCCAAACCCCAGTGTCTCCAGAGGATAAATCCAGGGTTTTCTGCAGGCAGTTACTACTCTATTTAGGGTAGATTGAATATCCTCAGCTAAAACCTTTACTACTTAAGGATTTAAACAAGCACCAGCCACAGGCAAATGTAAGCTGCTTTATAATTCAGCAAACTGGTCCAAGTGTTCTCATCTCTGCTTCTGGAATCCAGATTTCTCAGGTTTAGAGGGGTCCTAATTAGCTGAAGTTAATAACATTTACACAGATCTCCACTGCTGTGTAAGCCTCTTACAGCCTGAGGACAGAACATAATCTTACATAATCACTAATCTATCCTACAATGGGCCTCCATCTCATTAGATGCAATTGCCCTGTATTGGTGGCTTGGCAGGAGGAAGAAGACTGCTCTGTGCAAGGATTCTCGCCAAAGCCTGTGTTATTTGAGTTGGTGAAAAGGTGCTTTGGGAGAGCAAAAGAAAGAACAACTCCCATGACGTTCACCCAGACTCGAAACTCATCAAGGTCTATTTGCCGAGGGGTAAGATTTGGACCCAATTTCCCCTTGACTTACGTGTAAATATTTCTTGCTTCTCCTTCAAAAATATTTTCCATCCACACCTGCGTGGACCCCTGCCTTGCTTTGCTCCATTCTCCGTGCCTCCCAGCACTCGGTGGACAGCACCATGGAGCACCATGGAGGAAGGGGGGCTCCCCTGTCGTTACTAGGATCGGATCTCACGTCACTCTGCACAGGGATTTGTTTCTAGCCTGCAGCTTAGAGGAGCACAGTGGAGCTTCTCAAGCTCCAGCTCTTCCGACCCAGGAGGCCATGAGGACAACGAGGTTCACGTTTACAGAAATATATTCCCTCATTATGAGTATTACAAGGTATTTTTGGCATTCTCTTGATTACAAAAAAGGAAGCTCATTAGAACCTTTCTTACTTTTATTTAACAGGGCCAAAAAGGAAAGCAGAATGAGTCCCGTTGTCCAGATAATCTCACACACCAAGAACATAAGAATCATTAGTTCTGTTCAGTCCATTCCCAATCTTCAGAGTAGCTCTAAGGTGAACCCAATGACCCCACCTACCATTACACTGGGTTGGCTACAAAGAACTAATAGAATATAGCCTAGATGAGAGTATGTCACTTCTAGATTAGCTGGAAATCGGCTCAACAGTAACACACGATGCTCTGAAAGCTGACCCACATGAGAAAGTTACCATTCATAGCGAGAGACCTCTCTGAGTACACACACCAGGCACACACATGCCCATGACCTCAGCTGGCAGAGGCTGGGAGTGGATCACGGCATCAAAACCCTGTCTGGGGGTGAAAAGTGTTCTGTCTGTCTCTCTCTCTCTTCCTTTTAATCTCTCTCACTCTCACACACACATACTTTTTCTCTGACCACATACCCTGGAGGAAGCAGCTACCGTATCATATGAAGCCCCAGGGAGAGACCCACTTGGTGAGGATCTGAGGCCTCCTGCCAACAGCCATGTGCATGAGCATGGAGGTGATCTTCTAGTCCATCAAGTCTAGAGATACCCCAGACAACAGTTGGACTGCTCATAAGACACTGGGTCAAAATCACCCAGTCATATCATTCCCAGAACCCTGGTCCTTGGCAATCAGAGAAATAATGTCTACTGTCTTCAGCTGCCTGGTTTTAGAGTCATTTCCATGTGGTGACAGATATCTCCTATCTCAGGCTTCCAGGGGGTGTAAGAAGGTCACCATCACATCCCAGGTCACAGACACCTGCCTAGCATGGTTGTACCACTGTTAACCCTTCACCACCTTTCCCTGTTCAAATCCAAAAGTTCTGAAACTTAACCTCAAGAGATGTTGAAAGTTTATATTCTCCAGATACTTAGAATTACTTCCCAAAATATACTGAATTAACATAATAAAATGTTCTTTACAATTGGTTTGCTTCTACAAAAAGGATATCATGCTTTTCTAAACAACCCAGCATTTGAACAGGTTTTAACTAAGCACAGTGAAACAAAATCAATAGAATGAAATTCTGCAACTAAAATTTCAGTTTTTAAGTGTTCTTAGATTCACCATGATGTGGCCCTAGATTAAGACAGTGAAGATTGCTGAATCACATTCTAAGTTATTTCTCTAGAGTTGACAATATCAGTTGAGGGGATTCCCCTGGTGTTCTGTTTCTCACCCAAGCCATCATTTATTCCTCCCTATGGTATTCTCCTCTGTAAAAGCTAAACTGATAACCAACAGATCTCAAACTGGAGATAAACTGAAATCAGAACTAAGCTTTCAGTCTGGAAATAACTCTCCTTCCTCCTCTTAAAAATAGAAAACAAGGGACCAGCAGTTACGTAATGGCTGTGTCACTGGACTCCCATGTAGTCAACCACGGTTCGAGTCCCAGAACCGGTAGCTTAAACTCATGCCGGATGCATGTGCATACGTGCCCAAGATCCCGAGAAGAAGAAGGAGAAGGGATGGTGGCGTGGCTGTCCCCCCTGGGGGTGATTTCTCGCTTTCTGTCTCTCTGTCTCTCTCTGTCTTTCTGGCGAGCACACATACACTATAGCAAAAACCTCTCCAAAAACAAGAAAACATGATTTAGCCTACAGGGTTACAATCAACCCTGTGACATAGGGAAGCATTGTGGGAGTGTCGCTGCATGGCCCTGCTGTAACTGGGGCTGCGCCTCCTCCCTGACCAGCGGCTATCTGCCTGCCTCTTCCATTGTTATTAGACTGGGCCACGTGAACATTCTGATTATAAAATCTATCTAGGTCAATGTACATTAAAACCCTTCTCTTTTGGTTAACTGGGATTTTCATTCTGTCACACACACAACAAAGATCAGATTAATTTGACAAGGCTTATTAAAAAAAAAACGTAAGTTCTTTTAGAGCTTTATATATCCAATACTGATGTTTATAGACACAGAATTTCACCAATTTTTAAACAATAAAACATAAAATTTAAGATACCAAAAGTCATAGCAAAGATGATACTTTTTTCTGAGCTGATATAGTGACATAAATTTTAATACTTTTTCAAGTTTATGCCTGAATAAGAAATAAAAGATATACAGAAAGAGAGACAGAGAGAGAGAGATGAAGAAAGAGAATAGGATTTTCTTCTCAAAGTGCAATGACCTACATCAGAATCATTTCTAAAGTCCTTCCAGCAGCACCCAGCACCCAGAAGGATGCCCTACTTGGGGGGATGTGTCAAGAGGGCAGGATCGTCATTTTCAAAGCTGTGGAGCTCTCAAGCTTGAAATCTGGTCTTATGCAGTAAGCCATGAGCTATATTAACAGAAAATACACTTTGTGTGTATCTTAACATTACCTCAATGTTTAAATTCACTGAGAAGAAAAAAGAACAGATCTAGATTTTGTATTTTCAGATCAACTTACAAAAATTGGGGTAACCCATATTTTAATGTGGAACCAATACATATCTTGTTTGCTCTGGAACCCCCGCAGCACCTAACAGAATCTCTTGTACACCACAGTGGTTCAGTACATAAGGGGTGAGCCAGTGGGCCAGTGAGTGAGCACATCATGGTGTCTTTTCCTTGCTCAAGCTGTGCCCTACCTGCTACTTTCAAGAATACCATAATACCAGTGATCCAAGTCATGATTAAATTGGTCAGTGCAAAGCCTACACGTGGAGGTCCACCCCTCTTAGAAATGTTACAGAGAGGCTCTCAGCCCACCAGACAGGGAACAACCCTTTGTCTCCTCTCGTCTTGGATCTAACAGTAGCCTTCACTCTGCTCTGACTCTGTGGGATTATAAGATCTGCTTCTCCATCCATTTGTACTCAAGAACTATGCTGAGTGATAATCTAAGCACAGTCAAATTCGGTTCCAACCCCATCATCCCGTTTCTTCTTCCATAAGTAAAAACTTTGCAATATGAAACAGGAATAGTGATACTGATCTGTTTCACTCTAGCCAGTTTCAACCCATTTGATTTACTTAAGAGAAAAAAGAGACAGACGAATGTGTTCCTGGGCCTTTCTGTTTTCTATGGTGACTACTCATCTGGTCTCCAAACGCTCTGCCTTTAATTCAAGGGTCTATGATGTGTGAGAGCTTTAGCACATACTAAAGATTTTAAAGCACCTAAAATAAATGTGAGAGGTGCTGACTCTGGTCACTGTGCTGTTTGTCATACAAAGCAAGTGTTCCAAGACCAATCCCAGGGTGTCGCTCACAGTCTTTTATCCTAATACTCTTTCTTTAAAATTGGATTACCCTAGTGTCCTCTCAGAAATTCGCATTTGCAGGAACCATAGAATACTCCTTCATATTTTAGGACTTTCCTTGTCTTCAAGTCCCTTGTGGTTCCCCGTCAACCACATTTTGTGAAGTTCATGTTACTAATCTTTGCTCTGTTTCAGAAATCCACTGAGCTGGTGTCATGAGTATCACTTTTGATAAGCTGGTGGGGAGGTGATTTACAAAAAGGAAATACAGTCAATGCATAAATTAGGAAACCATCAGTTATTACATACTTCTAATATGACAACTAAGAAATGGAAAAATAGTAATTTCATAGAGATAGTTAGAAACTGACAGGAAAAAATATATCTAGTCACTCTGCTCATAATGTAAATCATCTTCTGATTTTGGATCTCTTACTAACAAGCTTTGTTATCTTAGAACACTCATTTCCTATCTCTGAAAACTGTCCTCCTCATTTCTGACTAGAAAAACTATCCGGTCCGTTTCCTCTCTGAACATAGGAGGTTATAAGAGTATTTTGTAGATGGTCTGATTGCTGACAACAGATGGATAGATAACTTACTCTTTGTCAATTTATGGAAGAAAACAAAGGGCAGTAAGTCCCTTTGCTTCCCACTGCTGGTGCTCCCCACCTAGAACCTACTATTTCTATAATATGCACCTCATTGGCTCCAAAGCATGCCTGGCCCCCGTGATGATATTAATGTCATAACAGGCTTCTTCGTATTAGCACAGCACACTGACAGAGCAGTTGTGGCTGATCTAAGGCATTACATAAAAAATCCTATTTATGCAAATTTTTCAAACTGTAGATTGACAAGACACTTTGTTTAAAAGGTTCTTTATTCATGTTTAAGAGCAGTTGACTGACAGAATACATTGTCAGAGCTCTATTGTGAAGCCTCGGGCTCCTTGACACAAGCAGCTCTTATTCCTTCATGGAGTACAACACAGAGAGGAGCAGTGGGCAGCCTGAAGCCACCCAAGTGGAACCTTGTCTGCAGTCACCTGATCCATCAACCTGCTGCTAAAACTATAGAAAACATCATCAACATAAATGGACCGGTCTCTTGGCCTTCTTCATTGGGAGTCCTCAAATTAAGGAGAAATGTAAGAATAGGATGCCACGCTCTGCTGCATTCAAACCTCTACAGATGCAACATCACCATGCAATGTAGAAAACCTTTCACATAACAACATACACAAGAAGAAAATGTTGCGAGTGTTTTGACTGGTGACATACAAAGGATGAGACAGAGTCTATCAACCATCAGTTGGAAAGCTCAGGGAATCATGGATCCTTACATGGAAAGGCCTTATTTCACGAATCTGAATCAAGTTAAGATTCAATAGTTGTACATTGAATCTTACAACCCAGAATCTTTAGGGTGCAGCACAGGAAAAGCTCTTGAGTAATTATCTACAGGCTTAAGAAACAGAGCCTTAGACAAGGGAAAGCATGAGTTCTCAAGGCTTTATTTGACTTGCCCCAAATGATTAATCAAGTAACAGAAACAAAACTATAATGAAAGTCTTCTTATTCCCAAACAAATGGCTTTTCTTACTATTTTCCAGAAAATACAACAACTCAAGGTCATGAGGACCAACCATTCTTCCCTCAGTATTTTTAAATATATCACTAGATCTAGAAAATCCAGCAGAATACTAGGTGCCAATAACAAATTTTTTTACCATAGAAATACTATGTTGTATTGCATTTCCTTTTATATTAGCCTAGATGGATTATTTTCAAACAAATACCTTTGTAAAAACTATTGCATTTCTAGGTGGTCTCAGTCAGTAAACATCTCTTCTCAATGCAAAATCTCAGGCAAGTGAGAAATAAGAAAACAAGTAATGAAGTGGAAATTTCTCTTCAATGATAAGCTAATATTAAAATATTCTCAGTCATAAGCAATAATAGACTGGCAGCCTTTCCCATTACATATGGTGACAGTGAGGATTCCCATCTGAGAACCAACAACATGAAGGAGCCAAGAAAAGCCTGTATTTCCTCAGGTAGCTCACTTATGGGAGAAGAGAAGAAGCAACTGTGTCATGCATGCCAAGGCTTAGATTCTAACAAATCACAAAGGAAATGAAAGGATCAAGAAGGACCAGGAGTGCTTCTGTAATAAACATTCTCCACTCTGAGGGAAACTTCAGGAGTGGGACAGAAAGATTCCCTTATAACACAACGCAGTTATTATTGTAAAGATATTGTTGGAGATTTTTATATATAATTTGTATTACTATTCATACATTAAATCACTATACATCATTTAGATTGTGAAGACACTTCATCCAGCATGACACCTCAGTTCAGGCCAGTTGAGACCAGCATACACATCCTTGTTAACAGATAATAAATCTTATCTGTGTCCCACAAGAGTCTTACCTCTCCTTTTCCCCCCACAAATTTCCTTTGCAATGCTCTTACCCTCCCACATGCTTTTTCCACTTTCTCTAGTGTCCATTACAATTTTTAATACCCTTAAGTTCTCCAGTCTTTTAGTCTCTACCATAGAGTGCAGTCAGTATATGTTAAATGGAAACATAAAATGTCTCTCTTTCATAGCCTGACTCGCTTCACTCAGCAACAAATCTTCCATATTCATCCACTTTCTATCAAATTCCAGAGCCTTGTTGTTTTTTATGGCTGAATGGTATTCCACAGAGTATATGTGCCACACTTTTTCCATCCATTCATCTGTTTGTAGACATTTGGGTTGCTTCCATGTCTTAACAACTGTGAATAAGGCTGCAATGAATGTAGGTGTGCAAGCGCTTTTCCGATTGAGTGCTCTCCTGTCATTTGAGTAGATACCCAGGACTGGGATTGCTGGATCATATGATAGTTCTATTTGAAGGTCTTTGAAGAATCTCCATATTGTTCTCCACGGTGGCTGGACCAATTTACATTTCCACCAACAGTGTAAGAGTGTTCCCCTTTCACCACATCTCCTCCAGCACTTATCATTATTTGATTTTTTAATCTTCACCATTCTGACTGGGGTTAGGTGATATCTCATTGTTATTTTGATCTGCATCTCCCTTACAATGAGGGATGTTGAGCATTTTTTCATATGCTTTTTGGCTGTTCATATGTTTTCCTTAGGGAGTTGTTTATTCAGCTCATTTTCCCATCTTTTAATTGGGTTAAACACTTTCTTGCGGGTAAGCTGCTTGAGTTCCCCGTGTATTCTGGTTATCAGTCCCTTATCTGAAGCACAGTTAACAAAAATTCTCTTCCATTTCGAGGTTGTCAAGTCGCACTAATTACAGTGTCCTTTGCTGTGCAGAAACTCCTTAATCTGATGTAGTCATACCTGTCTATTTAGGGGATTATTGCCTGTGCTTTGGGAGTCTTTCTTTTTTTTTTTTTTTTGGAGAGGTTTTTACTATAGGGCGCGTACGTTCGCCAGACAGACAGAGAGAGACATAGAGACAGAAAGTGAGAAATCACCCCCCAGGGGGATGACCACGCCGCAATCCCTTCTCCTCCATTCTCCTCTCGGGATCTTGGGGACACACGCACATGCACCCGAAGTGAGTTTAAGTCGCTGGGTTTGGGACTCGAACCACGGTCGACTACATGGGAGTCCAGCGACATAGCCATCACGCTAATTGCTGGTCCCAGGAGTCTTTCTTAGGAAGTCTTTGCCTACCCCAATGTCTCCCAGAGTTTCCCCGGTGTTTTCCACCAGCCACCAGTAGTTTTATAGTTTGCCATCTCAGGTTTAGATCTTTGATCCACTTTGAGTTGATTTTTGTTAATGGTAACAGATAGAGGTTCAGATTCATCTTTTTTTTTTTTTTTTTCGGTAGAGGTTTTGTTTTTTGTTTTTTTGTGTTTTGTTTTGTTTTGTTTTGTTTTGTTTTGTTTTGTTTTTGCTATAGGGCATATGCACTCACCAGAAAGACAGACAAACAGAAAGACAGAAAGCAAGAAATCACACCCCCCCCCCCCCACCGGCCCCGGAGGGGTGGCTACACCACAGTCCCTTCTCCTCCATTCTCCTCTTGGGATCTTGGGTACACATGCAGGCACACGCACCCAGTGTGAATTTAAGCCACCGGGTCCGGGGCTGGAACCGTGGTCAACTACATGGGAGTTTAGCAACACAGCCATTACACTAACTGCTGGTCCCCCAGATTCATCTTTCTGCAGGTGGATACCCAGTTTTGCCAACACAATTTGCTAAAGAGGTTTCCCTTTTACTGCTGGATTGACTGGTACCCTTTGTCAAAGATAAGTTGGGTGTGTTTTGGGGTTTATTTCTGGAATCTCTACTCTGTTCCATTGGCCCTCATATCTATTTTTGTGCCAATAATGCTGTTTTAATTATCGCAGCTTTGTAATATATTTTGGAGTCAGGAAGTGAAATGCTACCTATTCCAGTCTTCTTACACAGGATGACTTTAGCAAAACAGGGTCTTTTATGGTTCCAGACAAATTCTATGATTGTCTTTTCTAGATCCATGAAGAATGTCTCTTGCAATTTTATCAGGACTGCACTAAACACGTAGATTAATTTGGGTAGGATTGCCATTTTTATTTTATTGATTTTGCCAATCCAAGAACATGGGATGTCCTTCCACTTTTTGGTGTCCTTTTCAATTTCCTTTTTAAGGTTTTCCTAGTTTTCCTTGTAGAGGTCTTTGACTTCCTTGGTTAATTTTATTCCTAAGTATCTTATACTTCTTGTGGCTATGGAAAATGGGATTACTTTCTTCAGTTCTCTCTGTCTGCTTGTTGTTTGTATATAGAAATGCTATAGATTTTATAAGTTAATCTTGTATCCTGCCACTTTACTGTATGCATTTATTACTTTGAGAAGTTTTTTCATGGATATTCTTGGGTCTTCTATGTATACAATCATGTCATCTGCAAACAGAGATAATTTCAGCTCTTCTTTTCCTATTAGAATGTCTTTTTATTATTTTCTCTTGTCTGATCACATTGGCTAGGATTTCCAGTACTACATTGAAAAGGAGTGGAGAAAGTGGGCAGCCTTGTCTTGTACCTGTCTTTAGTGAAAAAGCTTTTAGCTTTTCCCCATTCAGTATAATGTTAGCTGTAGATTTTTCATAAAAGGCTTTTATTATTCTGAGAAACAGTCCTTCTATGCCAATTTTACTGAGAGTCTTGATCATAAAGGTATGTTGTATTTTGTCGAGTGCTTTTTCCACATCGATTGAAATGATCATATAGTTTTTATCTTTCTTTTTGTTAATATGGTGTATTACACTTATGGTTTTGCATGTGTTGAACCACCCTTGTATCCCTGGAATAAAGTCTACCTGGTTGTGATGAATAACCTTTTTGTATGCTGCTGAATACGTTTAGCAAGTATCTTGTTGAGAATTTTTGCATCTATATTCATCAGGGATATAGGTCTTTAGTTTTCCTTTTTTGTCGTATCCTTATCCATTATGGGAATGAGGATAATGGAGGTTTCATAGAATGAATTTGAAAGGATTCCTTCCTTTTGGATCTCAAGAAACAGTGTGAATAGAATGAGGGTTACCTCTTCTTTAAAAGTTTTGTAGAATTTGGTAGTGAAGCCATTGGGGCCTGGACTTTTCTTTGTTGGGAGGTTATTTATTACTGATTCAATCTCATTGCTTATAGGTCTATTCAGGCTTTCTATGCCCTCCTGAGTCAAACTTGGTAGATTACATGTGTCCAGGAATTTGTCCATGTCATCTAGATTTTCTTCTTTATTGGCATAGATTCACTCAAAATATCCTCTAATGATGTTTTGTATTTCTTTTATGTCTGTTGTAATGTTGCCTAATTTGTAATGGATTTGACTTATCTGGTTCCTTTCTCTCTTCTTAATTAGTCTGGCTAATGGTGTGTCAATCTTGTTTATCTTTTCAAAGACTCAGCTTTTACTTTCATTTACTTTCTGTATAGTTCACTTATTTTCTATTTCATGTATTATTTCTTTTCTCCGGGTTTTTTTTTTGGATATTTTTGTTGTTCTTTTTCTAATTCCCTGAGGCATGATGTTAGGTTTTCCTTTTCCACCTTCCCCATCTTTTCCTTATGCACACTAATCGCTGTGAACTTCCCTCTTATGGATGCTTTTGCAGTTTCCCATAGATTATGGAAACTTGTGTATTCATTATCATTAGTTTCCATGAATCTTTTTATTTCCATCTTAATCTCTGCAGTAGTCATTCAGAAGTAGGTTATTTAGTTTTCATGTATTTGTATATTTTTAAAGACTTTTCCTGACATTAATATCAAGTTTAATGTTGGATATAGTTTCTATGCCTTTGAATCTGTAAAGGCTGCTTTTTTGCCCTATCTATCATGTAATCAATCTTTGAGAAAGTACCATGCGGGGCTGAGAAAAATGTATATTTTGTGTTTGGGGGCGGAAAGTTCTATAGATGTCTATCAAGTCCATCTGATTTATGGTATCATTTAGGTCCTGAATCTCTTTGCTTATTTTTTGTCTCATTGACCTGTCTAAAGGAGATAATGGGGTGTTGAGATCTCCAACTATTATAGTGTTACAGTATATCTCTCCTTTTAGATCTAGCAGTCTTTCCTTTAAATATTTGGGTGCTCCTGAGTTCAGTGCATAGATATTTACAAGCATTATATCTTCTTGGTGAATTAGCCTTTTTTTAATGATAAAATGCCCTTCTTTGTCTTTTCTTATGGTTTTTGTCTTGAAGCCTATTTTATCCAAAATCAGTATAGCAACTCCTGCTCTTTTTTGGTTTTCATTTGCATGGAATATTGAATTATATAGAACACAAGAAAACTATGGAAAGGAAATCCTAAGAAAGGCTTTCTTGATGTAAGAAATTCAAAGGACTACATCTTAAAAAAGAACTGAAGTTCACTGTGGTGCAACATATGACCCAGGAATTGTCAAAAACAATAGGGAAAAAAATCAGCCAGCTGGAACCAGCAGTTGGCATTAGGGCTATGTTGCTGGACTCCCATGTAGTCAACCGCAGTTCAAGTCCCAGACCTGGTGGCTTAAACTCACACCAAGCATGTGTGTATGTGTGCCCAAGATCCTGAGAGGAGAATGGAGAAGGGGTTGTGGTGTGGCCATCCTTCCCAGGGGGGTGATTTCTCACTTTCTGTCTCTGTCTCTCTCTGTCTTTCTGGCAAGCGCGCACACACACACACACACACACACACAAAACTCAAAAAAAAAAAAATCAGACAGCAATTATTCAAAGCTAACAATTGATTGTGATAGCAGATAGCAATGCAATCAAATAGCTTGTCAGAGAGATCAAGGAAGAGATTTCTCTTCAAACTCTGTCATCCCCATTGCCCAAAGCTACATTCTCTAAGGAGCAATGTCAGAGGAGACATAATTCAGAGGAAGTAGATTTCACTTTAAAACTCTATCCACATCATTAAACAAAAAAGCAAACAGCAAAACAGTAATCTTAGGGGGAGAGGAGAAATTGGTATCCTTAGATTATATATTTTCTAAAATTTCCAATTAAAAAAATTAATATGAGACAAAGAATCAAGAAAGTGTAATTCATTTACAGAAAAAAGCAAGCAAGGAAAACTACTTTTTAAAATTGCCTAATTGACACAATAATTGTACATTTTATGGGGTATGGTATGTTTTTTTTCAATGCATGAATACAAGTGTAACCATCAAGTCAGGGTAATTAGCATATCCATCACCTCAAACAATTATCATTATTTTGCATAGGGAGAATTTTAAATCCTATATTCTAGCTATCTTGAAATACAATAATTTATTTATTCTTAACTATAATTAGCTTACTACATTATAGGACACTAGAACTTATTTCTATTTAATTGTAATTTTGTATCTATTAATTCAAATCTTTCCTTTTTATATTTTTTATTTCATTTTCTTTTATACATTCAATCACATTATTATTTGGCTTACAAAATGTATATTTCAACAGGTGAACATTTCTCCTTAGTACAGTTGATAAAACTACAACATATCTTCAACAGATAATGCCACATTTCTTTGTCCCATTAATGCTTTACTTCCCTATTTTTCTTCTAAATTTCCTTCCTCAGACCCTCCTCTTTCACACACCCAAATTCAAATCTTTCTTTGAGAGAGCTCAGATGTCAGAATTAACAGATAAAGACTTCAAAATAGCAAATAATATTTTCTCAAGAAACCAAAAAAAAAAATCATACTTAGAACGGTACAGGAGCATATGACTAAAATACTTTATTAAATAGACAATGCAAAGAAACAGGAAGAAAAATAACAAAATAAAAACTTTAGATTTAAAAATATACACTCAGTTGGAAAGACACTTGCACATTGCAGCATTATTCACAATTGCTAAGATAAAGAATCAACCTAAGTGTCTGAGAACAGATGACTAGATTGAAAAAATGTGGCACATCTGTTCTATGGAATACTCCTCAGCCATAAAAAAAATAATAATAAAAAAATTGAGATTCTGTCATTTGGTACAAAGTGAACATAGAAGACTTAATGCTAAGTGAAGCAGGCCAGGCCATGAAAGACAGAGTGTGTAAGTCCCCACTCAATATATACAGAATGTCTGCACTTCAGGCAGAAACTGAAAGACTGGAAGATATAATAGCAGGAACAGCAAAAACAGATACAATATTCTTATTGTATAGGAGGGGGCAGATAGCTGGGAGGCATACAGAGAAACTCAAAAGGGGAAAAAAAAAGGTATGATAAAAATAAACAACAAAAAATATATGTAATAAACTTCCTAAATTTACTACCCAGTAAATTCAAGTTGTCAAAAGACAGAATCAGGCCTTTTCTGTCCTCTCAGGCTCTCTCCTCCCTTTCAGAAGTATACTTTTGCTTTTACTGAATAAACTACCTTTTCTTTTATCTATCTGTGTGTTTTGATCAGTTCTTTGTCTAAAACACCAAGAACCTGGTTATCATCACAGAAGCCATCCTACAACAAAACAACAGCAATGAGAGTTCAGCAGTTCTCAGAGCCCCTGGCAACCGGCACTCTTCCCACTGTGTCAAAACCCTCAACTGGGGTCAGGTTGGGTAGTAACATAAGGCCCCTGGCAGGACAACTTAACCTCCTTCCACCTGTATGTCTGGGGAGTCATGTTGCACAAATTCTTGCACTCCTACGGGCCCACTTACATTGGGTGTCAGAGTTCAGGGCTACAGTGCCAAGTTCCACTTCACAAGACTCCATCTTGGTGCTGTACGGGGGTGCAGCAATAAAACGCAATGTGCTGCAAATATGACCCATACAGAAAAGTTCTGGGTTCCTGTCTGCAGACCTCCCTGGGTTTGCCAGTGTCTTGTGTGCCCATGATCTAGGACTGGCTAAGGCTGGGGGTGAGTCAGGGCATCAAGCCCCCATTGGGGGTTCCCTGTCTCTCTCTCTCACCCATGAAAGCTTAAAGTAAATATAAAAAAGAATCATCAAACTTAAAGACTAATCAACAGAAATTATACAATGTGTAGATCAAGGAGAAAATAAATAAATAAAAATGAACAGAGCATAAAATAAATATGAGACACCAGCAAACATTCCAGCATACGTATAATAGGAGTACTCAAAAGAGATGGGGGGGAAGCAAAGAATATTCACAGAAATCATGGCTAGGGCAGTGTTTGTCTTTTGTACCTTACTTATTTCACTTAGCATAATGTCCTCCAGCTTCATCCGTTTATTCATTGGTAGATACTTAGACTAATTGCATATTTTGGCTATCCTGAATAATGCTGACGAGAATACAGGAGTGCAGATATCACTTGGACATAGGGATTTCATTCCCTTTGGATATACACCCAGAAATAGAATTGTTGAATCACATGATAGTTCTACTGCAAATTTTTTAAAGAAGTTACATGCTGTTTTTCATAATAGCTGTACTAATTTACATTCCCATCGATGACTGCAAGAGTTCCTTTTACTACATTTCCTTTTTTCTTTTTTTTTTGGTGAGGTTTTTGCTATAGGTTGCGTGTGTTTGCCAGAAAGACAGAAAGAGACAGAGAGACAGAAAGCGAGAAATCATCCCCCAGGGGGGATGGCCACGCTGCAATCCCTTCTCCTCCATTCTCCTCTCGGGATCTCTCACGCACACGCGCCCAGTGTGAGTTTAAGCCTCTGAGTCCAGGACTCAAACCTCATTTGACTACATGGGAGTCCAGCAACATAGCCATTATGCCAACTGCTGGTCTCTCTTCATATCCTTTTAAATACTTTTTATGCCTTGTCATTTTTTTTTCAAGTTTATTTATTTCTTTCATTAGAGAGAGAGGGAGGAACTGAGGAAGAGAGAGAGAAATAGAAAAACAATAAAGAGAGAGGCACCTCAACAAAGTCTTCATGCCACAATCCAGTCTACCATAGCCTGGATTATAGGGGTGCACAAGCACATAGAAGCCCCAGTCATGAACCAGGGGCCTTCTTATGTGGATCCAGCAACACAGAGCATTGTGGTACTGCTGCACCCCCAGTTGATCCTTGTGTTGACTTTTTGGTAGTAGCTCTGTTAGCAGGTATGAGGTGATAATCTCATTGCAGTTTTGATTACAATTTCTCTGATGTTTAGTAAGGTTGAGCACTTTTGAATATACCTCTTGGCCATTTGTAAATGATCTTTTCAGAAATGTCTTTTCAAATACCTGACCCATTTTTAAATTAGGTTATTTATTTTCTTGATCTTGAGTTGTCTGAGTTCCTTATACATTTTGAATACTAGCTCCTTATCAGATATGTGGTTCATAAATATTTTCTCTCATTATGTAGGTTGTATTTCACTTTTTTGACTGTTTCATTTGTTATGCAAAAGCTTTTTAGTTTGATTCAATCTTTGTTGTCTATTTTTACTTTTTTCCTTGTGCTTTTGGGTTCATATCTAAGACATCTTTGTTCAGGCTAATGTCAAAAAGCTTTTTCCTGGGGACAGCAGGTGATATAGTGTTTAAGGTGCTGGACACTTCCATATGGCCAACCACGGTTCAAGTCCCGGACCTGGCGGCTTGCTATCTCACTTTCCCCCTCTCTCTTTCTCTCTCTGTGTCTCTCTCTGGTCAAATTAAAATAAAATGAATGAATAAATAAAAATGTAAAACAAAATAAAATGACTCATCTTTAAAGAAAAAGAAGCTTTATTCCTATGATTTTTACCAGTGGGCTTATGATTTCAGATATTACACTTAGGTCTTTAACTCATTTTGAATTTGTTTTTGTATACAACAAAGGGGGGAGATAAAGATCCATTTTTTTTTTTTTTTTTGGCCTGTGGATATTCCGTTTTCCCCACACCATTTATTGAAGTGACTGTCCTCTCCCTATTGTGTGACCTACAATTTGTCAAAAATTGATTGACAATAAATATATGAATTGGTTTCCATATTTTCAAAATTTTCCTTTCATCTATACAGCTGTTTCTGTGCCAGTACCATAATCTCTGATCACTGTACATTTATAATAGATGTTTGTGACCTTGTAATGTGATACTTTCAGCTTTGTTCTTTGTGCTCAAGATTGCTTTAGCTACTTTCTTATATTAGGATAGATGTTAGGTTTTTCTATTTATATAAAAATATCTCATTGGAATTTTGATAGATATTGCATTGAATCTGGAGATTGTTTTATATACTGTGAATATTTTAAAGATATTAATTCTTCCAATTTATAAACTCAGGATATCTTTCCATTTATTCATGTGTCAATTTTTTCTTCAATGTTTTAGAGTTCAGCATACAGAATTTTCACTCTTTGCATATATTTATTCCTAAGTATTTTTAAAATGCTATTTTAAATGCTATTGTTTTCTTGATTTCTCTTTCAAAGAGTATGTTATTAGTGTGTTAAAGTGCTATGATTTTTGGATACTAATTTTATGTCCTGCAACTTTACTGGAATTTGATTACTAGATATAAAAGTTTTTGGTGGCACCATTAAGATTTTCAAGATCACATGATCTGCAAACAGAAACAATTTAACTTATTCTTTCCAAATTTAGATGCCATTTATTTATTTATTATGCCTATTTGCTATCATTAAGAATTCCAGTACTATATCAAATAGTGGTGAGAAGAGTTAGCATTCTTGGCTTATTCCTGATGTTAGAATAAATATTTCCAACTTTTTAGCATTGAGTACAGTGTTACTGCTGACTTGTGATATATGGGCATTACTAGGCTGGGTTACAATTCTTCCACACCTAATTTGTTTAATTTTTATCATGAAAGGATGTTGAATTTACCTGTGTCTCTTTAGCCAACACAATTAAATAAAGTGCAAATAGTATTTTTTATTTTCTTTATTTATTTTTTTCATTAATTTTACATAAAGCCCTCATGTATACAATACATATTTTTAACAGAAAATTTTACATTTTTCTATCTGGCAAATGTTTTCTCCCCTTGCACCTTACATCCGCCCTTCACCACCCAAAGAAAATAGTATTTTTAACAAATGCTTTTAGAACAACTGAATATCCTTGAACAAACAAGTGAAGTTCAAACTCCTTCCTTACACCATATGTATATGGATTAAACTTTCATTACCTTTTGTTGTCTATAGCCTGCCTATATATGACATGATCAAGAACAAAAAATAATAGCAGTTAGCGTAATGGCTATGTCACTGGACTCCCACGTAGTCAACCACGGTTCGAGTCCCAGACCCGGTGGCTTAAACTCAAGCCGGGCATGTGTGCGTGTGTGCCCAAGATCCCGAGAGGAGAATAAAGGAGAATGGATTGTGGCGTGACCATCCCCCCTGGGGGGTGATTTCTCGCTTTCTGTCTCTCTGCCTCTCTCTGTCTGGCGAGCGCATGCGCCCTATAGCAAAAACCTCTCCAAAAAAAAAATAGAACAAAAAATATAAATTGAATTCAAAATATTTTAAATTTTGTTATTCAGAGAGCACCATAGGTGCAGCTAGTGGTGTGGTGGTAAAAACAACTAGATCCCACATGGCTGACAGTGCAGTTGAGTCCCAGGCTCAGCAGCTTGAAAATCATGCCAGGTGCAAGTGCATGCATGCCCAAAGTCCTAAAAAGAGAATGGAGGAGAAAGGATTGTGGCAAGGTCATCCTCTCTTTGGGAGAGGGGAGAGTGTTTTCTCACTTTGCCTGTCTCTCTCTGATGGGTACATGCACTCTATACCAAAAATTAAAATAAAAAAAAGAACACCATCCAAAAGTAAAATGAGGGAACCAGCAGTTAGCATAATGGCTATGTCACTGGACTCCCACGTAGTCGAACGCAGTTCGCGTCCCGGACCCGGTGGCTTAAAACTCACGCTGGGCACATGTGTGTGCGTGCCCAAGATCCTGAGAGGAGAATGGAGGAGAAGGGATTGCGGCGTGACCATCCTCCCTGGGGGGTGATTTCTCACTTTCTGTCTCTATGTCTCTCTCTATCTGGCGAGTGCACGTGCCCTATAGCAAAAACCTCTCAAAAAAAAAAGTGAAATGATAATTCTGAGAATGGTTTAAAATCTATAAATAATAAATAATAAGATCTTGTAGGAAAAATTCTTATGACTCAATAATAAAAAGATAGATAACAAAGTTTAAATGGGGACAAGATTTAAACAGATATTTCTCCAAAGATATATAAATGATCGAAAGCACATAAAAAAGAAGCTCAACATCATTCATCATTGGGAAAACATATCCAAATCTATTTTTTTTTAGAGGTTTTTGCTATAGGGTGCATGCACTCGCCAGACAGACAGAGAGAGACAGAGAGACAGAAAGCAAGAAATTACCCCCCGGGGGGATGACCACGCCGCAATCCCTTCTCCTCCATTCTCCTCTTGGGATCTTGGGCATGCACGCACACGTGCCCGGTGTGAGTTTAAGCCACCAAGTCCGGGACACAAACCACGGTTGACTACATGGGAGTCCAGTGACATAACCACTACACCAACTGCTGGTCCCAATATATCCCAATCTTTACTGAGATATTATTTCACATAAGCTTAGATGGCTAAAATAACAGGAAAAAAATAAGAAGTTGTAACCTTCATACATTGTTTGTGGAATTGTAAAATGATGCTGTCACCTTGCAAGAAAATTTTGCAGTTCCTCAAAATGTAAAACACAGAGTAACCATATAATCCCATGGTCTTTGTGTGTTTTTTGCTGCTGTAACAGAATACTTGAGCCTGAGTAATTTATAATGAACAGAAATGTATTGGCCCTCCGTTCTAGAGGCTCAGAAGTCCAATATCAAGATGCTGACATCTGACAAGGCCTTCATAATGCATCATCACATACTGGAAAGCAAGAGGAAGAGAGAAGGCAAGAGATCAAGAATACAGCTTACGCACTTTTTATAACCAACTTCAATCCATTCGTGAGGATTGAGCCCACATGACCTAAATGCATCCCTTCAAGTTCTACCTACCAATATTGTTGCATTGGAGATTGAACTTTATACACATGCTTTTTGGGAGATACATTCAAATTATATCTGTGACTCCACTCCTATATATATTCACAAGAAAAATAAATACACATCTACAGAAAAGCTTGTGCATAAATGCTTACAGCAGTATTAATCATAATATTCATAAAAATTTCAAGTGTCTATCAACTGATGATCAGCACAACCAACAAATGATAACAATGGACTGTTATTTGGCAATAAAACATAAGGAAGCACCGATGCATGCTACAACCTGGACGGACCTTGAAAACAGTATCCTAACCAAAAGGAGCCATTCACAAAGACATGCTGTACAATTCCATTCAGTGAAATGTAAAGAGAATACAGATCCATAGACATGGGAAATTGTTGCCAAAGGCTGGAGAAATGGGGGGAGTGGGGAGTGGCTGCTGACAGGTATGGGACACAGGGTGAAGAGTGATCAAAATGGTCTAAAATGACACTGTGGTGACAATGACACAATTCTGAAGATACTAAAAAATGTTGAATTGCCCACTTTAAAGAGGTTAACTGTATGGTATGTGAGTTATATCTCAATAGAGTTGAATAGAAAAGCTACATGTGTTATTTATTTTTATATTTTCCAAAGTTAAGATTATATAAAGTGAAAGGAGCCTTCTCTTTCTCTTCCAACACTTCCATGCTGTCTGTTATTCTAATCTCTTCTCCAGAGAGATAGAGGGACACAAAAGCAAAAACAGAGACAAACAGACAGAGAAATGGCTGGAGAGGGTTGTTGGCATTTAATATACATGTAGATATTTATGTGAAAATATGTAAATTAAACATACAGAATTTTACCCACTCTTTACTGTCAGCTTTTCAAACTTTTGGCATTTGTGCCTCATAAATTGTCTGACATCTGCCCCTTCTATGTAGAACTCTGCATTCTTCTAATTGCACCATAAAAATGTAGTTACAAAAGCACTGGGCGGAAAAAAAAAACTACAAATTTAGTAACAACAACAAAAAATGAGGGCAACATTAACAACACAGATAAGACAACTAAAAAAGGCAAAAAAAATTTTATCTTAAACATTTATCTTGATCTGAAATCCCTCTCTGTTCAACTACCAAGTGAGCAAAAAGATAGGAGAAACAGACAAAAGTAGAAAGGGGATTTCATTCTTTTTTATGTTTTTTTGTTTGTTTGTTTGTTTTGCTATACGGCACATGTGCTGTGCTCACAGGACAGACAGAGAGAGACAGAAAGTGAGAAATCACCCCCCTAGGGATGATGGCCATGCCACAATCCCTTCTCCTCCATTCTCCCCTGGGGATTTGGGGATTCATGCACACACTGTGGTAGACCATGTGGGAATCCAGTGCCTTAACCACTAGGCAACCTGCTAGTCCCAGGAGATTTCATTCTTAATCATTCCTCTATGGAACTTCCCCAACATTTAACCACTTCTAGATTTCCCCTTGAAAATGTACAGTTTAATACTCATTTATTTTGAAAAGCAGTGCCCCTATTCCTTTGAAATCCAGGTGACATTTGACACCTTGACAGGAAGGCCTAATTCTTATTCGCATTTATATTCCCATTACCTAAATATACTGGCCTGAAGTACTGAATGTTTTCTATATAAATTGATGAGTAAATGACTGAATGAATGAATGATAACTGATAACATTTCCTGGTCTTTTTTTTTTTTAAGGTGTTTGCCTTAGGGTGCATGTGCTCGAAGGAGAGATACAGAGTCTCTACAGTGAGAGGGAAAGTGAGAAATCACCCTCT
Source organism: Tupaia tana (assembly GCA_026018925.1). Taxonomy (NCBI): domain Eukaryota; kingdom Metazoa; phylum Chordata; class Mammalia; order Scandentia; family Tupaiidae; genus Tupaia; species Tupaia tana. Next base: position 14,505,061 of record JAKSZU010000002.1, read on the forward strand.
CAGGGGAGATGGCCATGTTGCAATTCCCTTCTTTTCCGTTCTCATCTGGGATTTGTGGGCATGCACAAGCACATGAATTTCAAGCCACCAGGTCTGGGACTCAAACCATGATCGACATAGGGGAGTGCAGTGCCTTAACCACCATACCACCTGCTGGCCCCAACATTTGCTAACCTTAAAATGGTCAATAGTAACCACTATAGGCTAGAGAGTTAAACAATGACCAACTTTTATATTGCTATTTTTATTAGCTTGACTTGAACTAAATAAACAATATTATCATCAGTAATTATTACTTACTGAATGTCTCCTAAAAGCAGAAATCTATGGTCATCCATTTTCTTTTTTTTTTTTTTTTTTGAGAGATTTTTGCTATAAGGCACCTATACTCTCCAGAGAAATACACAGCGAAAAGTCACCCCCCAGGAGCGGTAGCCACCACAATCCCCTTTCCTCCATTCTTCCTGTGGCATTTTAGGTATACATGCACGTGCACCTAGCATGAGTTTCAGACCACTGGGTCTGAGGCTTGAACTGTGGTTGGCCACGTAAGAGTCTACTGCCTTAACCATTACACCACCATTTTCTTTAAATACTCAGTGCCTGATCAAGGGTCTAGCTTATAGGAGATACTCACTCAAATGCTTTTGAATTGAAGAAAAACTACTTAATCATTACTCTCAATGACCCATCATGAAAACCACTAAAACATAAAAATTCATAAGACCATATAACCTATCCTTGTTGGAGAAGTTCCACATATGGTGACAAAATGCCTTTGTTAAGATTTGAATTTTTTCTGGTCAATTAAATAGATTATCTTAGGCCATAAACAGAGTGGGTATCATTTGCTGTCCTATTGCAAGCCTTATTTTATTGTTTAAAGCATTCGATTATCAATGAGTGAAGGTGCTTTAACTAAAATTAGATGAACATTTAAAATTATTTTGCAAAAAGTGAAATTTATGGATTCTATTAACTTAGTATGTTTTGTTTTGGACAGTGATTTCCAGGAATGCTTATGATTGTATTTCTAGACATTAGTAAATGCAGTATACACGGTAAACACTTTTTAATTTAACCCAATTTCCTGTGAATACCTCATTTATCTGTTTTAGAGTATATTGTCCTTGTCCAGGAATGTCCTCAAGACAAACAGAAATAGGAAGATGTTGTCTAAGCAGAAGCCAGCGCTTTCCACCACCTTCTTAAAGCACCCATATTAAAACACGTGCTCACTGAGTCTTGTCTTCACCTCAATCTCCTCCAAAAATGAGTGGAACCTCTCAGACGCTCTCCTTCTTTTATGATTTCCTCTGTCTTACCCTTCTGGGACCTTCTAAGACCACCTTGCTTTCCAAAGTGAGGACCAGCTTGTGATTTTTGTCTAGACGTCTTTTGAGGATAGCTTGGACATTAAAACATGTCAACGCATTAAATAATGTGTTAATACACTAGCGAGCAGGGCCAGCAGGTGATGTGGTGGTGAAGGTGCTAGACGCCCACATAGTGGACTGGGGTTTGAGTCCTGGACCTGGTAGCTTGCTTTCTCACTTTCCTATTCTCTCTCTTTATGGTCAAATTTAAAATAATAATAATAAATAAAATAAATAATTCTTTAAAATTAAAAAAATAATAATAATGAGCTGTGGTGCTTTAAACCAAAGAAGTGGCCTGTTGCCCACAAGAGTATTTTGAGATATTGCTGCAGTCTCCTGCCATCCCAAATCACATTTATTCTGCTGCTTTGGGGGCTGGTCTAGCAGCCAATGGGGCAATGGGGGTTGGGGTAAGGAGGGATAGGAAAGGGCTGGAAACGCATTCTTAGAAAAAAATCTGATGTATCTTCCCTAAACATTCTTTGATCCACACAATGGTCAAATTCTTCTCCAATGTTTCACAATTTGATTCATATTGGTGGGAACTATAAGTTTATTGTTGTTGATGATTTAATTTGCCAAAGGGCACATTTGTTTACTAGAGAAAAATAGAAGAGAAGGAAAGTGAGAAAGTGCCCCCATGGGGAACAGTCGTGCCACAACCTGTTCTCTTCCACCTCTCCCCCCTTTGTAATTGTGGGCATGCATGCATGCACACCTGGCCTATTTCTCAAGCCACCAGGTCCAGGACTCAAACCACAGGTGTTGGCCATGCAGAAGCCAGCTGCCTTAACTACCAGACCACGCTCTAGCTCTGCTGTAAGAGCCTTTTGATTATGTGTCATGCACAGCAAATATAAAGACATCAAGTCAGAATTATTATCTGTAGTAAAAACATCTTGGGGTGAGGAGGGCTGTGTAGCTGGTGGACATCATAGCTGCGTGGGAGAGAAATTCTACTACAGACCTCCCGAAATACTTCAGTGCAGTACAGCACATTGGGTCTTGTGACCAGGTGAATTTTCAGTTCAAGCAATTACACTTGGCAGACCTAATAGTCTTGATGCCATTTCAACTTTGGAATTTATTCTTGGACTCTTCACTTGGAGGAAAACTCTCAGCAGACACCTGCTGTCCAACTAACAGTGCTGACGATCCACTTCTTCGCCTCACACAACTGACTTCACAGCAGCAGTCAGTGAATGACGCAGTCTACCACGATGTACAGCTGCAGTATTTGTAAATATGTGTAAGGATTTGCACATAAAAAATATTAATAATTGCCTCCAAAAGAATTTTTTCTGTCTTATTTCTCAAGCAAAGCATTTTGTGTCTTTACTACATTTTTATACATTTAATGTTTACTACATTAATATCAGCTAGACAATACCATCAGGGAAATGGAGAGTTTTCAGCTTGACTTCAACTGTCCCAAAATCTTAACTCCGACAGACATTTCATATTTTCAACTGGACATTCTGCAGTGATAAACGAAGACAGATGGCATCACCTCCAAGGTGGTTATCCTGATGAAAGATCTCAGGGAGCCACCGCTGTAAGCAAGTGACCCTTTGACATCCTACGTGCAGACAGGTTTGGGTAGTGAGGGCGTCAGCATGCCAGCACAGCTGCTCTGATAGGAACACTGACAGTGCCGCTGTGATTATTTTTTGTTTAAACTCTGCATCCCATTAGTTCTGATATGAAAGGCTGATCGTGTGACTCTAATGTATTCACATTTCTGCCACCAGGAAAAAGCACAATCTGATTGAACAAGGTAGACTCCAACACTATTAAGTCCAAACTATCTAAGACCTAAATCCTGAGCATGTCACGCCATACATTTTAAGAACCCAGTCAAGTTTGTTATGTCAAGGAATACCTAATCAACAGACAGCAAAAATAATGACACTGGAGCTATCTGAAAAAATAGAAGCCACTTGGGCACCCATAACTGTCAAGCTATTAGAGTAGAAAATGAACATCGGGGGTCGTTTTCCTGCACTGCACACACATTCCAACAGGCAATGATAAATAAGAAGGTGAAAAAACCCCTCTTATCTCTACATAGACTAAAAAGCACTTGACAACTGTTCTCCAGTTCTCTGTGTGCATTCAGATAAAGAGTGCATGATTAGTTCCCTCGGAATCGGAACACTGAGAGTTTTCGCCTCGTTCTGGGTGAGTATTTGTTCCAAGAGCCAAGACACTTCAGATAAGCTACAGAGAAACAGACATCTGTGCAAGATGGTGGATCGGCAAAGCGAGGTCAATTCAGAAGGACTTGGGGAGATGATGGGAAGAGGCAAAGAGTGCATTTGAATGTCCTCAGGAATTATTATTTTTAATGGCCCAGGCTGGCACAGCCTTTAAACACACCAGGATGGGAATTAATCAGAGTGATCAACTCTCTTCAACACTGAAGCGGTTTCTTCATTCCCTGGTAGGAAGGTGTGAAATGAAACATGAAAGTTAAAATAAGTAACATACGGGATGTTCCCAGCAATCCTCATTCTGCTCATTAGAGAGTGTTTAATGACCAAAGCAGTGTAATTTAAATTGCTTATCAAATCTAAGACAATATAGAATACATATGTACTGGTTTGTAATATGTTTATCAATGTTAATAATCAAAATACCGGTCCTTTCTTTTGCCTAGAAGACAGTAAAAGTAACATAACTAGTATGAGCCACTATTTCTCTGCGTGTAAATGAGAATAACGACCCTATGCTACCGCTGTGGAGGTGGGACTACTTGTCTACTCCCTGCACTGACCTGGTGCTCCACTGGGAGCCTTCCGCGCTCACCTCTAGCAGCAGTCGTCCTTCCCCTCCCGTGTTCCGAGACCCTCACAGCACCAGTCCTAAGCCCCTGGTTAGCCTGACACATGCAGGCTGCTCTTCCAACTGCTCTAACCCTGGTCTCTTCAGTGAGCAGAGGCGATCAGTGATCTAGCCTCCCTGTTAGGAACTATGATATTAAACATGTTCATTCGGCTTTCCTACTCAGAACTTCTGCTGAGAACAGCAGGTTCTGAAGTGCTGCATGAGCCTCTGCCAACAGGTCACGGTGGGCCACCAAAGCTCTGCTCCCCCAGCCTTCGGGGCAGCGGTCGGTGAGGGGAGAGGCAGGCTGACTGCCAGCACCTCCCTGGAGAAAGCTCTCAGGAGGATTCTCTGTCCTCACCCCACTCAGGCCAAGGGAGTATTCCTCTCCATTGAAGCCAGGGAAAAGGGAATATGGCATTTATCCCTGAAGTGTAAAAGAAAGACCAGACTGAGTGCCTGACCCTTATCAAGAAAAGTCTAAAACGAGAGGTAGATGGAGTTACCTGAGAGAGACGAGTGACAAGAGAGGGCTAAGTTGAGAGTGGCAGTCCAAGTGCCCCCCAGGGACTGGGGGATCACATGGAAGTTGCCCATAAAGTGACCAGAAGAGGCCATTCCAAACAACCATGGACCTGGGAGGAGTGACATGGCAGAAAGTCTGTGTGAGGTGAGAGGACGCAAAATCAGAATGGCCTAGAAAGCAGCTGAGGTGTCCCAAGGAACACAAACACCCAACAGGACTGAAGCACCACAGCGCCCAAGCCAGACTGCCACGACCAGGCTAACACAATGGCGGCCTTCCTGCCACAGCTCTCTCCACCCAGAGCAGAGCGCGCCTTTGTCCTCATGGGAGGCTACCACACCCGGGTCAGGCCTAGAGATACCTGAGAAAGAGAGAGTTTCAGCTGAACGAGCTTTGATCTCGTTCACAAGGTGCGCTCTGTACACAAGCTCTCATCAATATCTGGAATGAACCTGATGTTTACCAAAGCTGTTCTGGGAGGGTGTGGGGCAGCCCACAGGAGAGTGTGAAGGAGTGCTGCTAAGGTCGGGCAGGCCCTTCAGGATTTCGTTACTCAAAAGTCCAGACCAGTCAATAAACCTGTTCATGTCCAGCATTTCCTTAGATTATCCCTCCCAGTGTTCTTTGAACATGAACAGAATGCTTGGACCAGCTCTTCAGGGTCCAGCACAGAGTCCCCCAAGGAAGGGGGCTGCTCCAGCATTTCTGCCATGGGTTTGCATGGTGTATTCACTTACTGGTGTGTCCATTTCAGAAATATTTACGAACATCCTACTATATACATAAAGGGCTGGAGAATACTTGCTTGTTAAAAGCTTATATTCTTATAATCATAACTTATCTTTGTTTAAGTCCCACCTCCCTCACATGCTACTACTCAATCTTAGCAGGGGGCCAGCAGGTAGTGTGGTGGTTAAAGTGTGCTAATCCGAGGGGCAAAATTCCCCTCTGTTGAGAACCTCTGCTCTAGACAAAAGGAGGTGTCAGCTGCACAGACACCACTGAGAGGTCAATGCTCTGTGAGAGAGACTGGCTCCAGGGTTCAGTGACATGGATGTCAGCCGTAATCCGGCAGGAGCTGGGTCAGCTGAGGTTTATGTGAGATGGGATTGCACAGAGAACTGGAGGTGAAGAAATCCAGACAGAAAATGGAGGCTGTTCTGAAACGTCTCGCTGTGACTGAGCACAGAGAGCTAGAAAGGTCACTCGGGATGAAAATAGGGGTGCTTCATGCAAGACACTGGAGCATGGAGCACATTTACACTCTGCTAGGGATGATTCAATAGACGAAGAAATGAGTAATCCAGAACATTGTGAGTGGGATACAGAGAACAATGGAAAGGTTCAGATCTTGGAGAGTTCAGAGGGAACCTATCACATGTGAGAATGAGATGAACAGACGATGCAGCTGCAGAGGCAGGCCCCGTGGCACCCACAGTGGGGAAGGGAGGAGTCCCAGCAGTGCACACTGCACACAAGCCTGTTTCAGAGTGAACCAACCTCACCTTGGATGGCTGCCTATGGGTTCAAGGCTGGTCCTCTAACACTACTCTTCTCTAACTTTATTTATGGTGATGCAACACACCCAGTATTTGCTCAAATGCACAAGTTTCTTTAGACATTATGGAAGCATTAATCAACTTTATTAATCAATGAGTCACTTCCTTCACTTTACAAGTCCTACCTTTCCTTGCTGCCATGTTTCTTCTCTTTCTAGACACCCCTCCCTAACCGAGATGAAGCTATCACCTCCAGTCACCTGAATATTTTCTTTTTTTTCTCGTGAACACTACTGATTGAAAATTTGACTGAGTCCTTATTAAAATCTCCCATCATGCAAAATTTTACTTATAAGTTCATTTTCATAATAAAATTTAAATATGCTGTGTAAGTTAGGTACAAGCATACCTTGTTTATTGTACTTTGCTTTACTGTGGGTCACCATTTCTAAAAAGTGAAGGTTTGTGGGAACACTGCATTGAGCAAGTGAAGTGTATTGTCGTCATTTTTCCAACAGCCTGTGCTTACTTTATTCCATATTTTCATAATTCTCACAATATCTTAAATATTTTAATTATTATTATACCTGTTGTGGTGATTTGTGATTAGTGATCTTTGATGTTACTATTATAATTATTTTGCGGCACCACGAACTGTGCCCAAAGAAGACAGCAAACTTCATTAGTAAGTGTTATGCCCACTTCACTGACCTGCTGTTCTCCTCTTTCTTCCCTCTCTTTTGTATTCTTTATTCCCTGAGACAAAACAAAATTTAAATTTGGCCAATTAATAACCTTACAATGGGCACTAACTGTTCAATTGAAAGGAAGAGTAAAAATTTGCACTTTAAATCAAAAGCTATAAATTATTCATGTTAGGAAGGAAGGCATGTAGAAAACGTGAATAGGCCAAAAGCTAGACCTTTTGCACCAAATACTTAGCCACGTTGTGAACACAAAAGAAAAGTTCTTGAAAGGAATTGAAAATGCTACTCCAGTGAATACATAAATGGCAAGGAAATGAAACAGCCTTACTACTGACATGAAGAAAGTCTTAGTGGTCTGGATAGATCAAATCAGCCACAGCATTCCCCTAAGTCAAAGCTTAATCCAGAGCACGACCCAATCTCTCCTCAATTCTACAAAGGCTGAGAGAGGTGAGGAAGTTGCAGAAGGACAATTTAAAGTATATAGTTTGGTTCATGCCATTTAAGGAAAGAAGCTATTTCTAAAACAAGAAGTACAAGGTGAAGCAACAAGTGCTGATACAGAATCTATAACAAATTATCCAGAAGATCTAACTAAGATGATGAAGATGGTTACATTAAACAGTAGATTTTTTTAGTGTGAAACAGCTTTCTACTAGAATTTCATGACTAGAGAGGAGAACTCGATATTTTGCTTCAAAGCTTCAAGGAACAGACTGACACTCTAACTAGGGGCCAAACGATCTGGTAACTTTAAGTCAGTGTTCATTTATCATTCTGAATATCCTAGGTTCTCTTAAAAATTATGCCAAATCTACCCCACCTGTTCTCTATCAGTGGAACAGCAACACCTGGATGACAGCACATCCATTTAGTGAACATTTAAAAGCCACTCTTGAGAATGACAACTCAGAAAAATAGATTCCTTTCAAAATATGACTGCTTATTTAAATGCCATTAAGGCATTTGTGATTCATGACAAGAGGCCAAAATATAAACATTAACAAGAGTTTGGAAGAACTTTATTCCAGCCCTCATGGGTAACTTTGAGGGCTTCAAGACTTATAGAAATAGTAACTGCAAATGTGGTGAAAATAGGGAAAAAAAGGACTAGAAATAGAAGTAGAACTGAAAATGTGATTGAATTTCTATAATCACATGATTATTCATTAATGAATGAAGGGTGGCTTCTTACAAATAAACAGAAAAACTGGTTTATTTAGATGCAAACTACACCTGCTAATGACTCTGTGAACATTACTGAAATGACGATGAAGGATTTAGAATATTGTAAAACTTAGTTAATAAACCACTGGCAGCTGTAAGAGGAATGACTCCAACTTTGAAAGCACTCTTATTATGGGTAAAATGCTATCAAATAGCATCACATCAAACAGAGAAATCTTTGTGAGAGGATGAATCAATTGATGTGTCAGACTTCATTTTGTCTTATTTTCAGAAATTCTTAAAGCCACCCCACCCTTCAGTAGCCACCATCCTGAGCAGTCAGCAGTCCTTGATATTGAGGCAAGACCTTTCACTAGAAAGATTATAGCTCTCTGAAGGTTTAGGTAATTGTTAGCAATTTTTAGCAGTAATGTATTTTTAATTAAATATGCACATTTTTAGGACAGAGCACTATTGTACACTTAATAGACAATAGTATAGTGTACACATAACATTTATATGTACTGGAAAAGCAAAATAAAATTTTATTGATTCATTTTATTGCAATTTTCTCTTTATTGTGGTAGTCCAGACCCGAACCAGCAATACCTCCAAAGTATGCCTATACTCACAGTGAAGATGAAATAACAGGGACATGGTATTAGTCAAGATTATCCAGAGAAACAGAACCATAGGATTGTGTGTGTGTGTGTGTGTGTGCATGTATGAGAGAGAGAGAGAGATTGATTTACTATAAGTAATTGACTATGCACTATGATGTGTTCACAAGGTCTGTAGCTGGCAAGCTGGAGACCTAGGAGAGCCAATTGTATCATTCCAGCTCGAAGGCCAGCAGGCTGAAGACCCAGGAAAAACTGATACTTCTATTGAGTCCAGAAACAGAAAGAGCCAATGGTCCAGTTCAAACCAGACAAGCAAAAGAATTTAGTCTTACTCAAGAGAGGTCCACTTTTTTATTCTATTCAGGCCTTCAATTGATGAAGACCCATCATCAATTGAAGAGGAAGGCAATGTGCTTTACTCCATCTATCAGCCCAAATGTTAATCTCATCAACAACACTCTTACAGACACAAAATGTGGTAGAATAAATGTTCAGCAAAGTATATGGGCACCCTGTGGGCTAATCAAGTTGACACATAAACCATTATGAATGTCATGAGAGAAAAGAAACAACCTGAAATAGAAAAAAAATTCCTGGAGTCCTACATTTATAGAATAATTGCTCTTCTACTTAGCTATGGGTTCCACTGGCTGAGAGATGCACCATGTGTAATGGACTGAATGCTTATGTTCACCCGAAATCACAAATTGAAATCTCCCATGGTGATGATATTAGAATGTGAGACCTTTGGAAGGTGATTAGGTCTTGAAAGTGGAGCTTTTATTAATGGGATCCATTCCATTGAAAGAGCTCCCCAAGTGCTTGCTAGCTCTCTTTATTCCATATGAAGGTACAGTAAGAAGGTGTCATCTATAAAGCAAGAATTGTTCCTCACAAGATACCACTTTGAGATTGGACTTCCTAGCCTCCAGAATCATGAGAAATAATGTTTTACCATTTCTTTTTTTTTTTTTTTTAGGTTACACAATAATTTATTGAAAACCTCCCCTCTCTACCCTTGGAATCTCTAGGTCACTTCTTCTGCTTATAGATCTTGTCCGCTAGCCTCAGGAAGATGGCTTAGGGCAGGGGTGCCGCGTACTGCTTGATGAGGCCCAGGAGGCGGCTGTGACTGTCTTCCTCGTGCCGCCTGAACACGGCCTGCAGGTCCAGCTCCTCGTATAAAGCGTCACCTGGGCCACCTTCTCGGCCTCCTTCTGGCCGTAATTCTCCTGCAAGATCTGGCGCCACTCCGGAGTGGCCCGCTGCAGACACTGAACCACCAGCCAGCTGCATTTGTTGTCCTGGATGTCAGTGCCAACCTTGCCCGTCATGCTGGGGTCCCCAAAGAGGTCAAGGTAGTCATCCTGAATCTGGAAGAACTCTCCCATCTCCAGCAGGGTCTTCCTGGCGTTGGCATGCTCCTTCTCCCCGCCAATGCCCGCCATATACATGGCGGCGGCCACGGGGAGGTAGAAGGAGTAGAAAGCCGTCTTGAACTTGACAATAGACTTAGACCTCTTCTCAGTGAATCGGTCAAGACCCACGTTGCCCTGGGGGGCGGTGATGAGGTCCAGGGTCTGTCCGATCTCAGTCTGATAGGAAGTCTGCAGGAAAAGCTCCATCAGGTTCAGGTAGTAGGGCTGCTCCCGGCAGTAGTGCTTCAGCAGGCGGTAGATACAGGCTTCCAGAAGCAGAGCATCATTGACAGCATCCAAACCGATGCCTGGCTTCTGATACCAGCAGATCTGCCCCCGGCGGGTGAGCGATGAATCCATGATATCGTCCGACACCAGGAGGAAAGCTTGCAGCAGTTCCACACAGCAGCCCACAGTCAGGGCCCTTTGGAGACTATCGACATCCTGCTTCCTGGGCTCCACCAGCTCCCGGAACGCCACCAGCACCGTGATACCCCGGTTATACTTGCCTCCAACGGCGTTGTACTCCAGGACCTCCTTAAGCCGGACAATAGCATCTCTTGGCTCTGGGTTCCCCAACGCATCCTCAGTCAGCACCTTGACGATCTGGGAGAAGTGCTGGATGAAATCCTGCCTTTCCTGGGCATAGACATCTGATGTTTGGTTTCCATTCATTCTGTGAGAGGAGCAAAGTGCTCTGTTTCTGGACGCCGGTTACCATTTCTGTGGCACCTAGTTTATAGTTTTTTGTTACAGTAGCACAAATAGAATAAGAGCTCATGTAGGACTCAAAGACAAGACAGTAGCAGGACAAAGACACTGCTTAGGACTTGGACACCTCAATCTTTGATTTATAGTTTCCTCCTAAATATTGAAGTGATTGGATATGAGTGTATTACTGTAATCACTAGAGCCTCTTTACCTTTCTGTAATGTTAGATATATCCCACAGAAACAAATGCTTCTACTCAGGTAAATGTGTCCGTCAATAGTTCTGACGTGGACAATATTCCAAAGATACAGGCCTCTAAAAAACATAATAATAAAAACAGATAGGCTATGGACTCCCTCAGGATCTACTTACCTGAAGATTTTACAATTATGGGTGCATAACCTGGGCAAGTGCATGTGTGGCCATTGTTCCTTCCCTGGGGTGACCAGATTTCCTTCCCATCTACCTGTTTTGAGCCATGGTCTCCTTATCTCATCATGACCTAAGAGTTCTCCAATCTCGAGGCCAGTAGGTGGCATAGTGGTTAAGAGCACGAAATATGGCTGACGGTAGTTCGAGACCCAGACCTGGGGGTTTGCTTTCTCACTTTCTCTCTCTCTCTCCTCTCTCACACTGTCCCTCTTTGATCAAATTAAAGTAAATGAATAAATAAAAGTTAAATAAAATAATTCTTTATAAAAGAAAAATAATAATAATAAGATGATGATGAGTTCTCCAGTCTCTAAACTCTCGTGTCACTAATCAAGGAGATAATCAGTTTGCTTGACAACCTATTTGGAAACAGTCCTCCAAGTGATTAATGTCAGCTCACCATGAGCTTAACCCAAATTAAATGTATCTCCACATGTGTAGAATGTACTCTCCTACTCTCCTTTTTTTAGGTTAAATAAAATATTTTTCTAATAATATTTTTTAAATTTTAATAAGAAAAATAAAGGCAAGGGGTTGATGCTATGGCACAGTAGTAATACACTACTCAAGAGAATCCAGAACCCATTGTTTGAATCTCTGTCCCAGTCAGTCAGAATCACTCATGACTGTCTAAGATCCAACCAGCTGGAAGACTAGAGGAAAGGAATTGTGATATGACCAGATCCTGAAGAAGGTTCTACCTCTATCTCTTTCTCTCATGCTCCATCATAAAAAAATGGAAATTTTTAAGGGAAAAAAAAACTTTAGAGTAAAAAATATTCCTCCCTCCTATCCAGGTCTACTGGGACCTATTGCTAGTAGGTCAACTTTATCAGTGTCCCCATTAGTAACAGGAACGCAGAAAATCAATGGTTCATTTAATATATTAATGATTTGGCTGAAGTTGGCTTTTTCCACCTAAACTATGCTTTTTGCCCATTTTTTTCTTGTAATCCACTCATAGTTCTATTAGATAGATTTGTGTTATAGACCTTTTTTTTTCTGAGAGAAACAAGTTGCCTACATTAGATACAGACTGACAGTGTTATTAGTCCATGTTCTATTTCAGTGATAAGTGATACACTGAGAAGAAAAATATAATGGCTTTCATTTACATTTTTTTTTTTTTTTTTTTTTTTTTGGAGAGGTTTTTGCTATAGGGCGCATGCGCTAGCCAGACAGACAGAGAGCGACAGAGAGACAGAAAGCAAGAAATCATCCCCCGGGGAGATGGCCACGCCGCAATCCCTTCTCCTCCATTCTCCTCTCAGGATCTTGGGCACGCACGCACACACGCCCTGCATGAGTTTTACGCCACCGGGTCCGGGACATGAACCGCGGTCGACTACGTGGGAGTCCAGCGACATAGCCATTACGCTAACTGCTGGTCCCATGGCTTTCATTTACATTTTGATGAGTCACTCATAAAAAATACCTAGTCATCCTCAACTCTTTCATTCTCACATTCAGTCCACCCTACCCTGCTTTTTATGTATTTTTTTCTCATAACACACCATTTTCTAGCATGCACTAATCTACATGTATTGGGTTTTTGTTATTTTTCTATCTTCATCCAACCACCACCTCCATTAGAATACAAACTCCTAGAGAACAAGATTCTCTATTTTATTCACTAATGACTTTCGTGTACTAAGAACTGTGCCTGGAATAGACCTGGTGCTCAATAAGGTATATGCCCAATGACTGAATTTATCCCTTTCCATAGATGAGCAATTTGGGGAAAGAGCAAAGAAACAGCAATTCAGCCTCCTGCGTTCTCTTCTTTTTCCCTAGAAAGACGTGAGAATGCCGAGGAGCTTCTCTGTTACTCCTGGCCTAGTCTCTTCCACTGACGTAATGTTTGCTCCCCAGTCTAATCTAATGAATTGTGCAACTATATCTCAACAGTCCATTTGCTATTTGTTCATACTTGAGTAACAACCAATTGTGTGGCATATTTTTTAAATTGTGGTTTCTAAACAGATACCTAAATTTCTAATTCTTCCCAAATATCTCTGTCCTGTGTTTAGTCTTAAGCCTCAACTCATGGAACTGGCCTTTGATACCTGTTTAAGCACAGCTTGATTGGAAGAAATGACACAGTCTTCTGGGTCTTAAACAAATGGTTTGTATCACTCAACCCAGTGGAATCACAGCCAACCATAAAGCTGTTTGGACTCACGGAAGAACGTTCGTTCTACTGACTTGTCACCACCACGAGCACAGCATTATATGACTGCAACACGAACAAACTCATTTTCAGCACCGCTGCTACAGGCACAGAAGCAAACATTGCAGCCACTGCATACAGACCACACTGCACTCGCCATCGCCATCTTTTTTTGGAGAGGTTTTTTTTTTTTTTTTTTTGAATGACCCATTTGAGCAAAACCTCTTTTGATTTGAACAAAGCCATTAAACAGCTCAGTTCTCTGATTTCCCTCTAAGTTTCTTAGATAGTGTCCAATATCACTTGTAAGACTTGGACGTGGAATTTAAAAGAAAAGGGAGAGAATGTCTGCCTAACAGACGAAGCCCTCAGAAATGATGACAAGGCACTCTTACCTCACGGTACCCCTGTTTGTCACAGCTGTTGAAGTACATTGCACACCATTTGCTATTTTAAAATCTCACAGCAAGGTATTTACAGGTTAGGAAAGGCACAGGCACTCCATCTCAGCTGACTTATTTCATCTTAATGAAATTTTAAATATTCTGTTAGCTTCTTCCAGAGTCTTCATTCTCAAATCTCTAAAGAGCTCCTGGGAATTAAGAACATATTGAACATGGATTTTATCCTCAAGTCCCACAACACGGTCAAGAGAATAAAATACATTTTCATGAAAAGTTAACTTTTCATAAATTGTACAAGGTAATATGCTACGACCCAGAGAAAAGGAAGAGATGACCTTAGTCTAAGGTGATTAGGACAGAGGCAAACAGAGTGAACGATACAGGTCCATGCCTTAAAAAGGAGCTCTGGCTAAACTGAGAAGAGCAGAGGATTATGGGCACCCGGAGAATAACAGCCTCAGAAAAGAGGCTCTGTGGGCGTGGAACACAGAGCACGCGGCTGGCTGAGGTCACATGGTTAATCGATATATCTCTTCACCCATTCATCCATCAGTTCAATAAATGGCTTACTAAATGTGCTTAATATACAAGACACTGTGTCAAGTGGAAACACGGGGTGACAATGGGAACCAAATGGCAAGAATCCTGCCTCATGGAGCTTAACTTTTTGGTGGCAGAGACAGAAGTTCGAGAAATCTGCTAATTAATGAATTATTTTGTGTTACCTGTTAGGGAGGCAAGAAGTGAGTTCTATACAATAGAGGGGACAAGGAGAGCTGGGAAGAACAACCTGGGGAGAGAAGATATGTGAAGTCCCTGGAGAGCAAGGAGCTGGCATCCGAGGATTACGGCAGACTCACGTGCTGCGTGTAGACGGGCAAGAATGTAAGTCACACACAGAGGTTACAGAACCAGGCCCAGCCCTGCCAGCTACATAAATGGAACTTGCACTGCATAAAATAAGTTTGGTTTTGATTTTAAGTCTAATTGGAACACACTGCAGTAAGCTGGAAAGTGACATACACATTTAAGTTCAACAGAATTCATTTGTGTTGATATGCGAGGAACAGAACAAAAGGAAGTGAAGAATCAGAGTGACTATTGTCGAGATTCAGAGAGAAGTGTTGCCTTTTTGATGTAGTTTCCTGAGAAACGTTTATGATTTTGGTGTTAGAATGGAGGCTTGAAAACATTCCAGGATCAAACAAATCTGTTTTTTCCCCTTAAATGAGATATCTGACTATATCTTTAGGCACAGAGAAAGAGCAAGGTGAGGGAGAAATTTATTTATAATAAAAGAGAGACAAAAGGAAAAACAGAAGAATTTAATCTTGAAGGAGAGAGAGATACCATCTGAAAGATTAGCCTTTATTTAAAATGAGAGATTAGCCTTTGTACTCTGAAAGGATTGGAAAGACAGACAAGTATTTGGCAGAGGGAAGAAATGTGAGTTTGTGGTAGACCCAGGGATGGTATTTGATGAGCTTTGCACTCCAAGACTTCCACCTCATCTTACACAGCACTCAGCTGGCCCAGTGACAAGGTAGACAGCCCCTTGTGTTGTCAGAAAACACTCAAGTTCCAGGGCCATCCATAATTTGAAGAGGGTAATACAATAGGATGGTGAAGGCTGAAACAAGCATGGGTTGGTAAGGAACTGTGGCGAGATGACCTTCTAGAAGGACAGAACAGAGCACAAAACCTGACAACTCCTCTCTTTCCCTGGTATGTCCAGAATCGTGGAAAGGAGAAGCTCCACATGAAAGATACTCCCAAACCTGCATCCCTACTCATGCGCTGGGAGAGGATCCTGGAACCAGCAAGCAACAGCCCTGAGAGGCGGGACGGTCCTGTCTCCACAGGAAAAAGCCAGGGGGCCTGTGCGTTGGGCAGGAGTTGTATTCAGTGGCACCGAGTGAGCAGATTCAGAAATAAGACAGCATTCGTTTGGGCTCATGTGCTTGACGATGGAGAAGTTAGCTACCGGAGTTTGAAATTGGCCAATGCTGAACTCCCTTTGGAAACTGCCATGCTTGCCTCAGCAAGACTTTGACCTGGGTAGCGACTGGTGGCTCTGGCAAGACAGAGAGTGAACTAAGCAAAACAGGGACTTCCACGTTGTGGCCCAGTGCTCTGCTCGTCTTTGTGCCAAAACGTGGGTTCTCTTGAGTGCTTCCTCTTTCAAACCTGATTCCTGCCCCCTGGGGACATTTCTGTCCCCAAGTCACCATTCCCTAACAAACGAGTTAGCACACCGCTCTGGAGAGAAGCCAGATCCCAAATCCTCGTTGCTGGACCACTACGTTAGAAAAATGCGTATCTGACTCAATTACACTTCGTAGCCCTGAAAATACAGTGATTTGGGGTGAAAGGGTTTTACCAGTGCTTTAGCTGATGATCACTCCCAGGAAGGGAAAAATAAATTGGCTCCATAAAGATTTTTGAGCAAAAACTCTTGCTGGGATAGTTTGGGCTTGCCGTTCAGGAAACAGCAGCCCAGGTCCACAGCGCACCAGTCGACACACCCCCACGCATCCCCACGGTGAAGTCCCTCAAGGTCAGAGGATCGGCTCAGCCTGGTTTACACTTTGTTTAAATCTTTGCAGTCTCTTTGAAGCTTAGTCACTCTTCCAGTATTGCTATTTCACCTTCATTCAATCTAAAACTGTGGCTTCTCCGAAATGTGACAAGATAGGTACGAATCAGAATGCTCCACGGGCCGTGTGGCGGAGTTGGCAGTATGTGGCTCTATTAAGTAGAGTCAATTTAGTACTGGATAAAGGAAAAGACTAAATTAGAATCGTGGTTGGCAGAAATAGCCTCCCATCTGGCAGTGTAATTACATACTACCTTGACCTAAGCAGTCCTTGCTGTTCCAAGCTCTAAGATTCCTTTGGAAAGGGGGAGGAAAAAAAAGAAAAACAGATGAAGGTTTAGAAAATAAATTATTTAGCATATCTTCATCATCTTTTTGAGAAATAAGTTGTATATTTGTCCCTAATATGACTCTCCCTTTTTTAGTGAAATGAAACTCCCAGTCCCCTAAGGAGTGTGACCACTTCATGGACAGGGTAAACGAACGAGCCCCGTCCACCCGTTTCCACCCGTGACATCAGACACTATTTCAACGAGGGCTCTGATTCATACCCTCCGTGGCGTCCTCATTCCCGAGGGCCTTTTTTAAGGGTCAGTCTTAGTTGCTGCTGACGTGCGGCATTTTCAAAGACTCAGAGTGGTCTACATTACAACCCTTGACTTCACCTTCCGTGCCAACAGGAAATTTTATACAGCCCAAGCTCCCGGATAGAGCAGGGCCAGGAAGCCGCGAGGTCCCGGTGTGAGGCTGCCACCTGCTGGCCGAATGTGTCCTGTTCCACTTCTCATTTTATTTATTTATTTTCTGTGTTCCAACACAGCTTTTCCTCTGAATCCACAAAGGTTTAGCTTCTATTTTCTTCTCTTTTTATTTTTTGATTTTTACCTATTTATTTCTTCTGAGACGGAGTGAAAGAGAGAATCCAACAAGATCTCCGTGTCGTGGTCCCCCACCCTACGCCCCACCCAGCCGGATCAGGCACCCCGCAGACCCAGGCCTGCGCAGAGACCCCTTTCTGGAGAACTGAGACACTCTCCTGCTGGTCCACCATCACAGACATTGCCACTGTGCCGCTGCTGCTGACTCTGTTACTACTTTAAAACTATAACAAGTTGGATTTACAATCAAATGAAACCATCATTCGAATCTGCAAGTAAAAATTTGTAAGATCTTGTCACTTCAGGTGGAATCACAGAGGCAATGCAAGAGGCTCATGTCACTATCAAATGCAAGACTGTGACGACTCTCCCGGGTTATCTCAAGCCCGAGCCTGCACGTTGGCTCAGACCAGCTGAGGGGCTGGGCCCCCCTCCTCTCAGCCTGCAGTTCCAGCTGTAACCAGACCCCAACTAGCTAGGCCTTTCATTCACCCCAAAGGCCACCTGCTTGCGGGCAACCAAGCAAATGGATCGCTTTTAAACAGAAGATGACACTGATTGTCACTAAATATAACGAGTGCCTTATGTACATTCCATCGGAACCACGAGCTCAAATTAGCCTGTCAGAATGTCACTGTTCCTGATGTCGTGTGTCGAGTGACACAATTAGCTCCAGAGAATAAAGCAAGGCTTGTCAGGGCCCTCAGAGCGTCTCTTTTCTGAGATCATCCCTTAGCGTGGTGCCTGATTTAATTCAAATTCTTTTCATGTTTGAAGGTACGTGTGTGTGTGTGTTACACTTCAAACTTCAAAATGATCGCACAGGGAAGAATTAGGGTAAAATCGGTGTACTTTTTATAAGGCCCCAAATGCTTTTTTTTTTTTTTTTTTTCCCTTTTACTTCCCTTCTGCAAGTGAAATTTATCAAAGGCCAAATCTTAGTCCTTTGTGAGAAAAACAAAGTGTGCTGGGGGAAAAAAAAAAGATGTAGAATTCATGTTGAAACTGCAAAGATTAAAGCTCTAGGAAGTCTGGCCCAGCTCGGTAACTACCCTCTCCATCTGAGGGCGTGAGCACAACCAGAGCAGGTCTGCTCAGGCGGGAAACCGGAAAACCGGCAAACCGGCGTGCTGGAGCGTGGGCTGATCAGAGTAAGGGTCCCTCTGCGCCGAGGCCAGTCTCGGAGAGCATTGGCACGTGTTCGGCCCTTTGGAAAGAAGCTTAAACCAGCATGAACGCTGAGCAGAACTCACCCAACAGGGAAGAGGATTGTTCTGGGAACAACATGTACAGCCACTCTTGTGATGAGATTTGGGATTGTTCCAGATTTTAACCCTGGGTCCCGTGATTAAAGGTTTCTGGGCATTGGAGAAACGCGCACTTGAGACAGTGCGGCACAGAGCACGGGCCCTCCTCTGGCGACCTAGGCAGGGCAGCGGGGCCTCCAGAGAGATACCACTGTCCTTGCCCCGTGTCACCGCCACCAGGGGCTCCCCACCACCGGAGCCTAGCTGCACGCTTGGGGCAGCCCAGAGGCCGACTCTGGGCGAGAAGCTGAGATTCTGACACAGTGTGAGCAAAGCCAGCAAGTATAACCTGTCCTGTTTGCTTGTTATTTTTGTTTGCAAGAAAAAAAAATTGTTTATTGCCTCAATAATATTAATAATTTAATAAGATGTCATTTAATTTGGGGCTAGATAAACCATTTGCTCTAGTACATTCAATCTTCCACTGTTTTTATTTTTGGTTTACATTTTTAACAGCTTCCTTGAGGTATGCCTCGCTACAATCCACTGCGAGGATTTAAAGTGCAAACTGATACTTCCGACGAGTTGATATGCCGTGATGAAGACCATGGGCACGTGCTCTGGGTCCACAGCTGTTTTCTGTGCATTTGAAGTCCCTCCCTCCTGGCCCTCCCACTTCACACCCTCCCCAAGTGAACTACTAATCCGCTTCCAGTCCTTATAAGTAAGTTTACATTTTCTAGAATTTTATGTAAATGAAGCCATGTCGTATATATACCTTTTTTGATTCAGCCTTTTTTACTCAGCATAATTATTTTGAGACAACATTTTATAGCATCTACCAACAGTTCGTTCCTTTTCATGGTCCACTGTGTAGCCATCACGCTTTGTTCACGCTCTCGTGTGTTAACTAACGCTTAGACTGTCTCCAGGTTAGTACTACTGCAAACAGAGCCCTATGAACACCTGTGTGCTCGCGTCTGTGCGTTTTCAGTTCTCTTGAGTAAACACCAAGCAGTAGGCTGCCTGGGTCACTGGGAAGGAGCAGGGTGAAGTTTTTAAGAAACTGCCAGATTCTCTTCCCAAGTGATTGTGCAATTTCAGCCATGTCAGTGGTACCGGAGCGCTCCAGGTGCTCGGGCATGTGAGGTGGTCGCTCTGTCCCAGTGGTACCGGCACGCTCCAGGTGCTCCAGCATGTGAGGTGGCCGCTCGGTCCCAGTGGTACCAGAGCGCTCCAGGTGCTCGGGCATGTGAGGTGGCCGTTCTGTCCCAGTGATACCGGAGCGCTCCAGGTGCTCGGGCATGTGAGGTGGTCGCTCTGTCCCAGTGGTACCAGAGCGTTCCAGGTGCTCGGACATGTGAGGTGGCCACTCTCTCTCCCAGTGGTACCGGAGTGCTCCAGGTGCTCCAGCATGTGAGGTGGCCATTCTGTCCCAGTGGTACCGGAGCGCTCCAGGTGCTCCAGCATGTGAGGTGGCCGTTCTCTCCCAGTGGTACCGGAGCGCTCCAGGTGCTCCAGCATGTGAGGTGGCCGCTCTGTCCCAGTGGTACCGGAGCGCTCCAGGTGCTCCAGCATGTGAGGTGGCCGCTCTGTCCCAGTGGTACCGGAGCGCTCCAGGTGCTCGGACATGTGAGGTGGCCGTTCTCTCCCAGTGGTACTGGAGCGCTCCAGGTGCTCCAGCATGTGAGATGGCCGCTCTGTTCCAGTGGTACTGGAGCGCTCCAGGTGCTCCGGCATGTGAAGTGGCCGCTCTGTCCCAGTGGTACCAGAGCATTCCAGGTGCTCCGGCATGTGAGATGGCCGCTCTCTGTCCCAGGGGACTTGCTCACAGCAGCTTTGATTGGCATTCCTCTGAGGTCCAGCTGTGCTCAGCATGTTTCCAGAGCAATTCACCAGGGAGACATTGGTGTGTCTCATTGATCAGTGTCGTAATCACCCCTAATCACATTTCTGGGTTTGCAACAGCAATCGACCCTTTCTTTTGCGTAAACACCCTGTGCAGCTTTCTTCCGATCTCGACTTTTTGCGTAAGAAATACACAGCATGTTACTAACACTAAATCGATTTTTAAAACAACCATTCTAGGTAAAAATGAACTGGAATAAACTAAACCAAAACAATTCTTTAGACTTGTATGTTTATATCCAAATTCACTTAGACAAACTTTCATACATCGATTTATTTATCAGAGGAAAAATGTATTGTCATTTGAGAAATCTGTTTTCTTATGAAAGTCAATTCAAACTGAATGAAATTATTTGTTTATCATTGGCTGGAAGTGTTGGCCAACTCCTGTATTGCATCTAATATAAAACCATATTTTCTCAAGTATAATCTCTAAGAAGTTCAAGGGCTTTTTGGCTTTTTGTTTTTTCCTTGCCAGAGGATGTATTCACTCCCATGGAGAGAGAGGAGAGAGGAGGGGAGGGAGCACTGGGACCTGGCTTCGCTGCAGTCCCTCTCCACTTCCCACGCTACTAGGATTTGGGACACTCACTGCCCTGCCTGGTTTTACAAGCCACTGAAGTCGGGATTTAAACTGCATGTAAAATCTGGCTCCCTAATCTCTAGACCATGGGCAGGCTCAAATTTCAAGAGTTTTTAATACAGACTTTAAAAATTAGTTTCCTTCCAATATTTATGCCTCATCTCACCACAGTTGCTGCTTTACAACATTTAAAGGCTGTATTTTTACTACTCATATTAATATAAGAGTTTTTGAAGGCTAACTTCCTCAAGAGGTAAATTGAGCAACCACCATTGGATAAACACTTGAATACATATATGATATACATATATATTTTCATGTATATAACACGTATCCATATATATGTATGAAGAAAGTAACAGAAAGAACAAATAAGTTACATTTTCTGCTAAAAATATCACTACAGATATGTAAATTCAGTAAATGAGACTTCACACGTTTGGTATTTTCTATGAGGACACTATGCCATGCACATAAAGACATTTTTCTGAACCATAAATCAGGCCAGCTAAATATGTTCCTAGTTGTAAGACATTCCGTTACACCGGTCACCTACAGGCGATAACTACTCACACTGCTACCACGTGCCTTCCGACTGCTCATTCATCAATCATGTGTCATTCCTCCCATCTAAATATGCCACTTAAAAATATAAGTGTGTATTGAGAACTACTTAAGATGTTCATTTACTATGGCTAAATGCTTCATTATAGTAATCCAACATTTTCTGGCCAACTAGAGAAATGAATTGTTCACGAATGAAGCAAAATGAAGAACTCTTCACAGAAAAGCAGTGAGGCGGTGAAGGACAGGGGTTGAGTAAAAGAATCAGAGAGAAAAATACAAAGAGAATAAGATGGAGGAAATTGAAGAAAGGTTAATGAGGTGGAAACAAGTCTGTGGGAGTAGAAAAGGAAGAATGAGAGTGTCCGTGTATATTTCGAGAATTAGGCACACTGAATAGTAAAAAGAATTTCCATCATCCAATGCTTCGGTTGGAAGACCTTCCCTGCCCACGGCCCACCCCACATAGCGTTTCCCAGACAGGTCTTCCAGAAGCGGATTCTCAAGCCTGCTTTGTCTTCACGGAGCCAAATCTTTTCAAGACACCCCAGGAAGCATTTCTTCTCTAGAAATTACCAAAGGCATGTGGTAGCAAAACAGTTCTCCAAACAGGAGAAAATAAAATGCACAAAGAATAACCGCCACTGAATATTAATCAGACGTGAATAAAATGTAGAAATAGTAAGTGGGTGCTTCCGGTGCTATTAGCAGGCATTATCATACGTACTAAGTTGCTTTGCACATAATTATGCCTGACCTCAATGAAGAAATAAAATACTGGTTTTTTTTGCCATCAGTTTCAAAAATTAAGAGTAATTAATATTTTGATAGCGTAAATACAAAATTCCTTTGAAACACTAATGAAGATCATCAAAGAGGGTAAACCTGTAAGTACTCATTTTGAAATAGTTGGAACGAATTTTCTTTGACATCTTTACGTTGATCGAGTTGTTGTCGTTTGGATTCAACTTAGAAATATAAAAGCTTTAGAGTTGTTTTCTTGATCTTCTAAGTTATAGATTAAATTTGTGTCTGGTTCTGGCTCAGGTATTTGCCAGAATCCTTTTTTAAAATTGCAACAAATGTGGGAAATATAGACAAGCAAGGGAAAAAGAAAACTCACCTATGAGCCCTGACTCAGAGATGAGAGTTTAACTTTTTTGAGTATTATTGGGTTGTTGGGAAGGTCATGACACATTTTTGCACAGAAAAACATAGAAAAATACGCATGACTTTTCCGATGACCTAATGTGTATTTCTCTAAACGAGACCTAGAGACAAAAGGGAAGCACCAATCCCAACCATCAGGCCGGTTTCCCCTTTCTCTCTAGCTATGCTCCAAGGGCTAGGACACCTTTTCTCCTAAATCCTCAAAAAGCAAAGTACTTGCACACCTTTCCACGGCCCAGAGCAACCACTCGCCCTACGTCTCCCCTCTAAGAGACGTCTGTCCTCACGATTCGCAGGTGGTTCCAGTCCAGGCGTCCTCAAGGTTCTATCCTTCTCTCCATAAAGATAAGAAAAACAGGAATTTAACCTTTAGAAGGGCACCCCACTACAAAGATATCATTAAACTTAGGCTTTCAGGGCGTCAAATGGCACAGTGGAGCTACACGGAAAAGGTCCTGGGGTCAAGTTCCGGGACCTCCCTGAAGCGTGGCAGGAGGACACAGCGCCTGTGATCCAGGGGCTAAAACTGGGGCACACATCAGTGCAAGGGAGGGCAGTGCTGGTCTTACGTACATTTATACCTTCTTCCTCTCCCTCTGACCTTCATGGGCCAAGTAAATAAATTAAAAATATGTACAATGTATCTTCTTTAAAAAGTTAGACTTTCAGATATAAATGTAATTACTTCTATTTTTTATCGTCTTAGATAACTAATTTCTTATTTGTTGCTCAACAATTTGTAAAATATGGCATTGTTAGAAAGCCTGCAAAGATCTCCACTAGGGAAAGAGCTCTGAAGAGGTCCTTGTGTGAACCACTGTCGTTCTGTTCTGAGAAGTTCTGGGTTTTGCACCTTAACCTTTGACCATAATGGCATGAACAACAACTTCTTAGGTGAATTGCAAGTTTTCTTTCCCGCTGTTTCCTAAAGCCTTGCTCTAGCAAACGCCAGTTTCTGGCCGCAGAGCTGGGGTTAAAAGTTGGGCTCACAGCCTCATTTTCTGTTTGTGTTCTGTCGTACGCATTACTGTTTCTCTTTAGGGTAGAGACAAAAAACACACCGCCCTGCAATACCTTCTAGTGTGGAGACAGCGATGCTGGCGGGAAAGGAGACGGTCTTCGAGCTGGTGGCTCCCCTGTCCCGTTCCTGAGCCAGTGGGAGGAAGAAGACCCCACAATCTGCTCCTCCTGCCCTTCCACGGCCTCCCTGCTCCTTGGAGGTGACAGCAGGTTGTAAAGGAAAGTCCCCTGAGAACAGCAAGCAAGTGTTCGAAGCATCCCAAGGCAGAGTTTCAATTAGAATGCAGCCTCTCAACCAGCCACTGAAGACCTGGTAACAACGCAACCTCGCTGTGCATTGCATAAAATTATGATTACATGCACCTCAAACTCTCATTTACAAAGGAGCAGAAGTGCCTGCTAAGTGCTGCCTGGCTACGCTGAGGTCTGCCTGTCTCTGCATTGATGCTTTCTGAGGATTAGCTTGGCATTTACAGTGAATAAAAATGTAAATCCCGCAGAAGCTCTCCGTGCCCAGATCTCCAACGCACAAGGCGTGGCTGAGAGTCCTCGGCTGAGTAGATGGCCCTCTTGTTCAGAATGTTACATGGAGCAGTTGGCCATCCAAAATGTCAGTCATCGTTAGAACGACAATACACTCATCGGGTGGAGCGTCTCAAATGCCATGCGGCAGGCTGCCCTGCCATCTGGTGGCTGGTACAGAGAAAAACTCCCGTTCAAAAGGACATGCAAAACTTGACCCTTCGCTGTTGGAGAGGGTGCTGCCAAATTTCTTTTTTTCTTTTTTCTTTTTTTTTTTTATAAGTTTTTGCTATAGTGTGTATGCACTCGCCAGAAAGACAGAGGCAGAGAAACAGAGCGTGAAAAGTTAGCCCCCCCCCCACTCGTGGTGATGGCCATGCCACAATCCCTTCTCCATTCTCATGTCAGGATCTTGGGCACACACGCACACCCGCCTGGCAGGAGTTTAAGTAACTGGGTCTGGGGCTCAAACTGCTGTTGACTACATGGGAGTCTAGCGACAGCCATTATGCCAACTGCTAGTCCCCCAAATTTCAAATGGACTTCTCCCGAAGACCTGAGAAGAGGGAGTAGTAGGGACCAGCAGTTGACGTAGTGGCTATGTCGCTCGACTCCCATGTGGTCGACCATGGTTAGAGCCCCACCAGGTTTAAACTCACGCCGGGTACGTGTGCGTGCATGCCCAAGATCCCGAGAGGAGAATGGAGGAGAAGGGATTGCGGTGTGGCCATCCCCCCTGGGGAGTGATTTCTTGCTTTCTTTCTCTCTGTCTCTCTCTGTGTCTCTGGTGAGCGCACATGCCGTATAGTAAAAAACCTCTTGGAAAAAAAAAATTAAGAGAGAGTAACAGAGAGCTCAATGTGTCCAACCTCAGTCACACCTACATTTATTTGAAATGCACATTTTTTATTTATACAGGTTTTCACAAATGTTAAAAAGAAAAAAGGTAAAAAAAAAAAAAAAAAAAAAAAAAAAAAAAAAAAAAAAAAAAAAAAAAAAAAAACAAGAAAGAAAGGCAAAGCTACCACCACTACAGATAGAAATTTCCATCAAATTTCACCAAAGTTTCCTTCACGTCTGTTGCAGTAAGCGCTCAGGCACAACGCCACGCCTGGCTACAGATGTTTTCTTTCACATGTGCCTGTTCCAGAGTCCTCTAAACTTAGTATTTTCTCTTTACTTCCCTTCTTCTGCTCGCCATGGTGACCCTGAGATTCCCCCACACTGCTGTTTGTGTGAATAACTTCATTTTTACTGCTGAGGATTGTGTAGATACACAGGTTGAGTATCCCTGATCCAGAATGCTTGCCACCAAGAGTGATGTGAATTTATTCAGTCTGGAATATCTGTATACACGTAATGAGAGATCTTGGGTGTAGGGCCCAGGTCTGGACATGAAATTAACTATGCTTTATATACACCTTGTGACACAGAGACTAAAGGTAATTTTTTACACTGTTTTTAATAATTTTGTGCATGAAATCTTCTGTGGCCCGGCTTGCACAGGGGAATCCGGGTGCTTGCAGTAAAGATGTATCAGAGTGGACGGGGGCTGGCACGGCCTTTCTCCTCTGCGGTGCTGAATAAACTGTGTGCCTGAGTCCTGGCCGTGACCTGCCACATGAGGTCGGGTGTGGTGTTATCTGCTCCGAGCACATATCAGTGCTCAAAAAACTTCGATTTTGGTTTTGGATTTTCAGAATAGGGGTGCTGAAGCCACACCCCTGTATGTCATTGTCATGGGCTGTTACAGTTTGGAGCAGTTATAAATGACTCCTTGTGAACATCTGTACAGGGACATCTTTTTCATTTCCCTTGGTAAATACCTAGGAGTAAATTCACACGGCCATTAAGTGGTACGTGTATGCTGACGTCATATAAAACTGCCCGCACTTTTTCAGAGTGGCTATGTCATTTTTTATTCCCACCAGCAAGGTATGGCCGTTCCTGCTGCATTTCATCCCAGGAAGCACCGGGATGCCAGTCTTATCATTTTAGCTGACTATGTACGTGGCCATGCTTGCACGGGGAGATATACAAATGTATAGTTTTCAAAAACAAAGGCGTAAGTCTGTGGAAACGTAGAAATTCCATGAAATATTTTAAATACCATTATTTCTTTAAATATATTTTCATTTCTTAGTCCTTTAGTCCTCCAATTTTATGTATGTTAGACAGTTCGAATCATTCCACTCTGGAGTTCTGTTAAGTTTGTCAGTCTTTTTTTGAATATTTTCTGTTGCCACATCATCTAGTTTACCAGTGTTGGTTGTTGTGGTTGTCATTGTCATTGTTGTTTTGCCACAGATCATGTTCACTTGCCAGAGAGAGATAGTGAGAGAGAGAGAGAGAGAGCGAATAATTACTCCCCAGAGGGATGGCCACACCACAATCCCTTCTTTTTCATATTCCTGTCAGGATTTGGGGCATGCACACACACATGCCCAGTGTGTTTTTCAAGCCACCAGGTCCAGGACTCGAACCACGGAGTCAGCCTTAACCACCATGCACCTGCTGGCCCCACTAGTGCTTCTTTTTATTTACTCTGCCATCATCCCATCCAGTGACACAGTATTTTCCACCTTTAGAATGACATTCGGTCTTTTTATTTTCTGTTTTTAATGTCTTCTCTTCAATGTGTCCATACGTTCCTTTCATTTTATAAGCATATTTGTAATGCCTGTTTCAAGGTCCTTGTCACTGCTGGGTCTGTCTGTATTGATTACTATTTCTCTTTAGCTCACAGTTTGATTCATTTTATATGTCGGTGGGTTTTATAGGATGCTGGACATTGTGCATGCTACATCGTTATGTGTTTGGATTGCATTTTCTTTAATACATGTTTTTTGTGCAATTTTTGTTTTCTTTTTGACAAACAATAGTAAATCATTGACCCTTTTAAGTCTCACATTTTGTAAGTCCAGTTCTAGAGCAGCCTCTATGCTAGCACTAAAGTGGCCATACCTGTGCGGTGGGGCCTGTCTGCTATAGTGACTGCTTGCCCTAAGGGCTCAAAAAGCCTTTTATGCTGGTTGAGTGAGACTTTTTCATCTTCCTATCAGGATGTCTCCAGGCCCTGGCCTGTGTGAGTTCTGAGACCGTTCACCTTATAGCTTATATGAACACGTGCGGGTCAGAATTCGCTGAAAGCTCGGCGCGCTCCTTACACCATTCCTGGAGCTTGTTCTCCGCACAGCTCCCAGCTTTCAGATTCTGTCCTGCAAACGTAAGCAACCTCTGTCTTCCCCCCAGCGATCTCTGTGTCTCCACCTAAGTAAAGTCACTCACTTCTGATGGCCCTCCCTGCTCTAACGCCCGCTTCATTTCTTCCCTTCTCTCGGAGAACACAGCATTACCCTGTCTGCCGTCTGATATCTAAAAGCAGTTATTTCATTTTACCTAGTTTTATAAAGCAGGGGGTAAATATTATCCCAGATATTGATAAAAATAGAACTTTACAGGAAATTATCCTTTAATATTCAGTGAAAGCCATGTGTATTAGTTCCCTGTGCCTACTACATTACCACCATATGGATGGCTTCAAACAACAGAAATCTGGGACCAGCAGTTAGTGTAATGGCTATGTCGCTGGACTCCCACGTAGTCGACTGTGGTTCGAGTCCCGGACCCGGTGGCTTAAACTCACGCCGGGCGCATGTGCGTGCGTGCCCAAGATCCCAGGAGGAAAATGGAGGAGAAGGGATTGCGGCGTGGCCATCCCCCCTGGGGGGTGATTTCTCGCTTTCTATCTCTCTGTCTGTCTCTGTCTGTCTGGCGAGCGCACGCGCCCTATAACAAAAACCTCTCCAAAAAAAAAAAAAAAAGAAAAACAACAGAAATCTATTTTTTCATGGTTCCAGAAGTTAGAGTCTGAAATTAAGGAATTGACAAGACTGTATTCCCCTCAGGGGTTTTCGGAGAAAATCTGGTTTTGCCTTTTCCAGCTTCTGGGCCTGTTGGCATTTTTTGACTTGTGAATCTCTCACCTAAGGAAAATTAAAACCAGATTCCAGGCTAACCTCCTGGTTTACAGATAGGGAAATTAAAGCCCAAAGAGGTGAAGTACATACTCCCACTTGAGAAACAGATGTCACAACAGACACCAGGCTGTCATCTTTAGGGAGTCTGACTTGGTAATTTCGGACTAGGAGCAGAGGCTCTTAGTTTTTCCAAAATCCGAGAGGGTTCCAATGCTGGCAGCCAGTGGGCCACATTGAGAAACCATATTCAAAGGGACCTCCCCTGGTCAGAAAATGTAAACAACGAAGTCCACAACCAAAGGAACTGGGTAAGACATCCAGAAAAGGAGCAGTTAATCCTGCAAGGACAGTGCCCATCCTCCCAGACGCTGTCGCTTTGTTAGAGTCGAAGAGGAGGAACTGATCGAATACTCTCCATAATACTTCTTTCTAGCTGCTCTGATACCCTCATCACTAGATGAGTTTGCCCGAATTCATGCCAAGATAGATCCCTGTCTTTTCCTGGGTGGGATGCTAGCTGGCTGAAGGCAAAGGAACGCTCTTGGCCTGTGGCCAAGGCCCTTTTGTGCCCACAGATTCACCAGTGAGGAAACCTCACAACACAAGCTCTCTCGCTCGCCTAGTTCGAACTCCTGTCTTTTGGCTAATGGGCTTCTAAAAATGAACACACTCTCAGCTTCCCTACTGATGGCAACTAAGGTTTCCCCAAAACACATCCTGACAAAGACTTCCCAACAACTAAGTTCAGATATTCCAGTGGCTCTAAAGAGAGGTGTGCAGTCAACGGGCAAGTAAGTCCGCTGTGGGTCCTTAAGGGTCAATCCACCGTGGCTCTGGAAATCACACCCCGAGAGGCATGTGCGATTGGAGGAAATTACACTCGTGGCCTGCCAGAGCGGCATGCACACCGCCTGGGGGACCCTGCGGAAAAGCTCCCAGGGACTGGGCTCCACAAAGCAGGTGGGGAGGCAAAAAAAAGCAAGGACCCGAGGGCTAATGCACGTCCTGGGAGTGAGGGCAGAGAACCCAGGCAAAGGTATGACGGGGCATTTGAATATCACTAGGCCACAGAGAAGGCAAGAAGGGCAAGCGGTGGCAGGGCCAGCCTTTCTCACAGCTGCGCCTGGTCTCCATGTGTGGGGTGTTGCAGCATCAAGCTGATATGCAGATTTTAAAATGTATAAGACAAGGGCTAGCCCCACAGTGCAGCGGCAAATCCCTGTGCATACAGAGCAGACCTCTCATGGCCAACATAGCTGGCTCAAATCCCAACCCAGGCAGCTTGAAAAACATGTCAGGCCTGTGTGTGTGTGTGTGTGTGTGTGTGTGTGTGTGCGCGCGCACTCAAATTTTGACAGGATGGATAAATGGAGGAAAAAGGGTTAGAGGATAGTCACATTCAATGGGGGGAGGTACTTCCTATCTGTTTGCCTCTCTCTCCTTCTCTCTGGAGACTACACACACACACTGGCAATAATATATATATACATATGTGGGAGGAGACAAAGGAAATGAACAAGGTACTTGATTTAGTTACTTGTTCTTAAAACCTTTTTTTAAATTACTTTTTCAGTATTCTTCAAATCAATAAAAAAGGAGAAAATATTAAAGTGATCTGCAAAGATGTTCAGATGGTGAGAGAATAATACCCACATAAAGGTTCCATGGCTGCCTTTATTTATTTATTTTGTGTAGAGATTTTTATAGAGCATGTACATTTGTTGGAGAGACAGAGAGACAGAAAGCAAGAAATCACCCCCCTGCAGGGGTGGGCACACTGTAGTCCCTTCTCCTCCATGTTCTCCTCAGGATCTTGGGTATACACGCACATGCTGCCCTGCATGAGTTTTTAAACTGTCGGGTCCAGGACTCCAACCATAGTGGACTACGACCTAACTGTTACATCATCTGCCAGTCCCACGACTGACTTTTCTGGCTAGGGAGCAGCTCGCAAATGAGTCTGGCCTATGTGTTCTCAGAGCCAAATGGTCCACCAATTCAGTCAATATAAGAAATAAAAAAGCCAAGCTGGCTAGAGGAGAAAACCAGTGAATACTAATGTTTCCATTTGAGCGGGATAAATATTATAAAAACATAAAGAGATGAATGTTTCAAAGATTAATACTCAGGATGATGTAAGAACTTTTCCTTTTATCCATTAAAACAAGTCCAAATGGCGAAAGCTTTAACTGCAGTGCTTGTCACTTACATTAGAATATAAATCACTCAATGAGTCACCACAGTGTGGGCTTCATAAATACTTGAACAACTCCAGAAATAGACTTCTGTTTTTCTGCAACAGAAAAGCTTTAAGCTTTTCACAAAAGTGGTTTTTATTATTGTTACAGAAAAATGATGTAAAGAACCATGAATACTAAAATGAGTTGCTGAGTAAAATTTAATATTTCTGTTGAATTCACTCAACTCCAACTATAACAGAATTGATGGCAATAAGTATACTTATTTAAATGTCTACATGCAATATTTCTTATATGTGAGATTTAAGCCAATTTAAATTAAAAAAAAAAAAACTTTGCTTTTCAAAAGTTACCAATCACCTAATGGGAAACTTCCTAAAAAAATTTTTTTAAAAAGTTAATGTAGCGTATAAGCAGTTTAATAACACCTTCCAACACGCAATTTTAAAAAAAAAAAAAAAAAAAAAAAAAAAAAAACGCTGTTCTTTGCCCTCCTGACGGTTCCTCCTATCCGTTCTGTGCGTCTGTGGCTCCAGCAGGCGGCCACAAATGTATCACATACAATATTGAACAGAAGCCAAGCTGAGATGAGTATTTCACCTCCTCACTATGAAGATTTCTTTATGCCTTCAAGTGAGGTTTCTCCATAGAAAGTCTCGAGTGAAAAATGATAAGTAAATGGAATGCAAAATGGGAACCACTTTTAGCTACTGTAAATGAGCAGATAAACCACTAAAAGCGTCAAACCGGAAGCAGTCGGTCGGCAGCGCGGGGCGGGCGGCTTGGGGACTACTCCGGATCAAATACAGCAAGGCCGGAGACCCAGGCAGCCCCAGCGGCCGACCGTCCTCCGTCCTCCGCGGTGAGGACCCGGGCTCAGCCCGCTGGTCCTCCAGACCGGTCCCCGCCCTGCGCGGCGGCCCCTTACAGTTCTAGAGGCTGCGGCGCAGAGCAGAGGCGGGGTCTGCAGGCTGGACATGCGCCAGGCCCTAGCCTGCAGGTGCAGCCAGTGCCAACCAGTGAGAACTGTACGAACGAACCGGATTCCAAAGCAGGGCCAGGCAGTATTTCCACTTCTGCATGACTCAGGCCTGTCGAGAGCCCCCAGAGCCTCGGGATTCTTTTTATAGGATTCATTACTCTATTGACAAAGAACCTCAGAAGCATCAGCACACATCTGTAATTGGAACTAAGACAGAAAAAAGGAATTCTACTTCTACCCAGGGTGCGGAGAGCTGGAAAGCTCATTCCTCCCAGCCTAGACACGAGAAAAATCCAGGCACCTT
Organism: Tupaia tana; assembly: GCA_026018925.1. Classification (NCBI taxonomy): domain Eukaryota; kingdom Metazoa; phylum Chordata; class Mammalia; order Scandentia; family Tupaiidae; genus Tupaia; species Tupaia tana. Next base: position 14,536,875 of record JAKSZU010000002.1, read on the forward strand.
CCGAAACATAACTTTTTCCTTAAAGCCCTCAGAGCGCTCAGCTCGCAAAGTAGGGAGCCCCAAATCTAAGGAAATACCAGGCTCTCCAAGGACAGGCGTGTGGAGCGCTGCTTCGCCAGCAGCAGAGTCAGGAGAAAGCGAGGCCGGAACCACCCGGCGACAGGAACTCTGCCGCCAGGGCCGAACCCCTGGGGCCGCGCGGGCGAGCGTGAGAGCGCGGGGCGCAGGGCTCCAGGGCGCGGACTCGGGAGCGCGCACGCGCAGGCGCTTCCTCCGGCGTTTCCCGGGGCGGTCGCAGACAGACGCCGGCGGTGGGGCCAGCTTCCCTGCGCAGGCGCACAGCCTGGAAGAGGGAAGGGTTTACTGTTGCAGAAAAGGCGCAGGATAGAGCCCAGCTTCTGCGAAAGTAAAGCTTTAAGCCACCGGTGGAGGAGCGAGCCCAGGCATAACTCACGTGCTTACGATGGCCGGCCCACTGCAGCTCGCGAAGAACGAGAGAGAGAGAGAGACAGAGAGACAGAGAGAGAGAGAAAGCTTCCATTCAGGAGGGAGTCCTCCGAGGTCTAGAACCCGGCACAGCGGGGTCTTCTAGCAGGGGGTACTCTTCCACGTGAGAGCTAGCACAGTCAGAGAGACCCCGGGGCCCAGGCTCACAGGGTCTGCCAAGATGAGGCTCACCTGGACAGCAGGTGCCGCGTCCCCCCCGCCCCCCATCCCGGGCTAGCGGCACCAAGAAGCAAGCCGTGAAGGTGCAGTCTGTCACTGGGAGAGGGACAGGAGCGTGGAGAGAGAGACCCCTCGTGGCTGACTTTAAACCAGGGTGTATTTATATGGAAGTCCTGACCTCCAGAACCTGCGTTCTTCGGGAAGGCAGGCTGTGGCACGGAGGTGGGCCAGTCCTTATGAGATGAAGGGACTTGGAAAGCAGACATGCAGTGAAAGGCCTTGTGGAGACCCAGACACTCTGACAGAAGGCCGCCGTGGGACCAGGGAGGTGGCGCTGGACGCTGCTAGACAAGGAGTGCTTGGACCAGAAGTTGGAAAAGGGAAGGACGGGCCCTCTGCTGGAGGACGAGGAATATGTCTCTGCTGACATCTTCTCAAAATTCAATTTTAAAAAAAGTTGCCAAGAGAGTACATGTGCTCGCCAGAGAGAGAGAGCAAACACCCCCAGGGGGATGGTTACACTGCCATTCCTTCTCATTCCACCCTGGTCTTGGGACTTGGGCGTGTGCACACACACTGGCATTTTCTCAGGCTCTTAGTCTGGAACTCAAACTGCACACTCAGCCTTTTGGGATCCAGCCCCTTCAACTACCACACAACTGGTCACTCCAGAATTTTTTTAAGTTATTTTTTTTCCTCCATGAAAAGGACAATGAGAGAGAAAGAGAGAGAGGCACCCTCCGTGGGCTCCCTTATGACAGCCTATCCCCAGCCCAGCCTGCCAGGATCACGCCTGGGTGCCCAGTGTGCACAAGAAAACCCAGAACCCAGGAAATACGAACCCGAGACCTTCCTACGTGGCCTTAGCGTCAGGAGCAACGCTGCTGCCACTGAACCACAACTGTCTTCAGTTTCAGACTTCTCCTTTCAAGATGGTGGGGGAATACATTTCCACTGTTGTTTTACTTATTTATTTTTTTTAATTTTGCTGCAGGGTATGGACACTCACCAGAAAGAAAGAGAAAGAGGAAAAGTGCAAAAGTACCCTCTAGGGATGATGACCACATCACAATTCCTTCTCCTCCATCCTCCTCCTGGGATCTGGGGCATGAATGCTCACAAGCCTGGGATAATTTTCAAGTTGCTGGGTCTGGGACTTGAACCATGCAGTTGGCCGTGTGGTATCCAACTGCCTTAGTCACTATGCCAGCTTGTTCTGAGCCATCACAATTGTGGTAACTTGTGACAGCAACACTGGGAAATGAGACTACTTCCCCCTACTCGCCTCCTTCCCAGGGCGAGTGCAGAGGGAGGACCACTGAGAGCCCCGTCGGCATCCTGGTCACCCCTGCAAACACCGGGAAGGCTGCAGGAGTTTGAGCCAGTGAGGATGAGTATAGCAGGATGCCGAAGTCACCCAGCCCAGCTACTGAACGAACTAACTCAGTCCCCATACAGAAAGCAGTTCAAGGACAGCCCCATAGCCTAATGGTTAAGGGAGCCAGATCCCACACAGGCAACTACAGCTCGAATTCCAGGTTTGGTGATTTGAAGAGCACACCGGGTACGTGTGATGTGTGCCCCCAAATCTTGACAATAAAAAATAAAAAAGGAGAAGAAGTGATTGTAGCATGGCCAGACCCCATTAGGGGCTGCTTCCTATCACTCTTTCTCTGTCTTTCTCTGGTGAGCACCTGTGACTTCTGGAAATTTAACAAAAAAAAAAAAAAAAAAAAAATTAAAGCATTGAAATGAAAAAGTAGACAGAAGTACTATTTGACTTAGTTTTTACTGTTCTACAATGTTTAATGAAAAATTCTAAGACACACATACAAATTTCAACATACCACTTTCAAACTCCTGAAAGTGAAACATAAAACATGGATGTGCAAGTGTCTTTCCAAAATTCTAGTGTGGAAAAATTTCTTTATGAATATCTTCTCAACAGTGATAAGAATTTTAACCCCGAGGGGACCATCAGTTAGCGTAATGGCTATGTCGCTGGACTCCCACGTAGTCGACCGCGGTTCGAGTCCCGGACCCGGTGGCTTAAACTCAACGCTGGGCGCGTGTGCGTGCGTGCCCAAGATCCCGAAAGGAGAATGGAGGAGAAGGGATTGCGGCGTGGCCATCCCCCCTGAGGGGTGATTTCCTGCTTTCTGTCTCTCAGTCTCTCTGTCGGTCTGGCGAGCGCACGCGCCCTATAGCAAAAACCTCTCCAGAAAAAGAAAAAAAAAAAGAATTTTAACCCCAGGACATATGAGAGTCCGTTGTCTTCCCCTGGGGACAATTGAATAAAGGGAACCCTAGGGGTTGAGGATAGCAATGGAACTTAAGGCAGATGACGAAACAGGAGTCGGTTTTACAATGCAGTAGGACAGTTGACATGACACCAGACCTTGGACCTGACCTCTCGCATCTGTTAACAGTAGAGGAGCTAGGAAGTGTGTAAGAGGGATGTTTGTAATTATCTCATTTTAATTATCTCTAAATATGCGTCTGTGTGGAGCAAACCCTACTGGGCTCTGTCCAGCAGGGGCTCAGAACCCAGCGTGAAGCTCTGAGCAGAGCCAAGGTCAGATTCACGGTGCTGAGGCAGTGACTTCCACCATCAGGAGGTGGAGGCTGTGTGTGAGTCCCTGCTGGGTCTTTCCTTCCAGTTCTATTAAGACATCGTTGACCAAAAATACTGTAGATATTTACACTGTACATCATGATGCTTTGGAATACTTTTCTTGAAATTATTAAACTAACGTAATTAGCATGTACAGCACCTCCCATATTTATCTTTTGTGTTCGTGTGTGCATGTTAAGAAAATTTAAATTCCATCCTCCAGGCAAATTTCAAGAATACACAACATTCTTACTACAATCGGTATCTTGTACAGATCTCTAGGGCGTACTGCTCCTATCTATAATAACTAGATCCCATGCCCTCTGACCAACATCTCTCTATCCCCCCTGCAAGTCTCTAACCCCGAGGTCCTACTTTCCGCAGCTACGAGTTTACCTTTTTCAGATTCCATAATACGATCATGTGGTATCTGTCTCTCTGTTCTCTGTATCTTGCTTATTTTACTTAATATAATGTCCCCCAGACTTTTTGTTTTTACTTAGTATAATGTTCTCCAGGTTTTGTGATATCCGTGATGACACAAGTGACAGGATTTTCTTCTTTTTTTTTTTTTGAGAGGTTTTGTTTTTTTTTGTTTTTGTTTTTGTTTTTGTTTTTTTGTTTTTTTTGTTTTTTTGTTTTTTTTTTCCGCTATAGGGCGCATGCACTCACCAGACAGACAGAGAAAGACATAGAGACAGAAAGCGAGAAATCACCCCCCAGGGGGAATGGTCACGCCGCAATCCCTTCTCCTCCATTCTCCCCTCGGGATCTTGGGCACGCATGCACACGCGCCCGGCGTGAGTTTTAAGCCACCGGGTCCGGGCCGTGAACCGCAGTCGACTACGTGGGAGTCCAGCGACATAGCCATCACGCTAACTGCTGGTTCCCAGGATTTTCTTCTTTTTTGAGTGAACAGTACTCCACTGTGCATGTAGACTACACTTTCTTCCGCCACTCAACTGCCAATGCATGTCTGGTTCATTCCATATCTTGGCTACCACGAACAGCACTGCAATAAACATGGGAGTTCAGACACCTCTCGCAGGGACCCATCTCATTCCACTTTGATAGTTATCCAGCAGTGGGATTGCTAGACCTTACAGTAGTTTTATTTTCAATTTTTTGAAGAGCCTCCATAATGGTTTCCACAATGGCCATAACCAGTTACCTGTTCATTCTTCGGTGGTTATATAATGTTGAACTCCGGACCCAGAAGCCTCCCACACTGACAGCCTCTTCAGACAGACAGGTCGTGAGGTCTGGTAGTGCTTGCTTCAGCTCTCTTTCTACAAAGATGGGGTAATTATGGCTCCTGCTCTTATGTGTGGTGTGGGGTTTTATAGAATTATATACATGAGGCTGTTAAAGCATCAGAATAAGTGTTTACAAATTTATCGTGCCCACCAGTGTTTTAGGCACTGCAGATTGAGTAGATAAACTGACTGAAATCCTGAAATTCTTGGAGCTGACATTTGATCGCTGGAAATAGGCAATAAACAAAATAAATAAGTCAGTCATCTGGGATTGTACATAATAGGTATGTTTTGGGAAGCATTAAGCAGGCATGGCAGGAAGGGGTTATCATTGTACGCAGTCAAGTAAGGCCCCACAGAGACTCCTCTGGGAAAAGCCTGGACTCAGCCCACAGGATAGCTGTGCTCGGTGCCATGTGCCCGGTGAGTCTAGGAACTGGGGTGTGCTGCATGAGGGGTGACTCGCAACCCCAGGGAGAGTCACAGAGCAGCCAGTGGGACGAGAGCTGCAGCAACACGGAACTTCGAACTGCCTCCGAGGCAGTGGGGCCCCGGGGTGCTTCTGGAAGGATGCCTCTGGCTGTTGGCCAGTGGAGGGCCAAGGAGAGAAACAGGGCGGGGAGGACCAGCCTTTTCATTCCAGGGAAAATAGAACAGTAGCCCAGCCAAGGGCAATGGAGCTATGGCGTGACATCCTGAACCTACTTGGAAAACAGAGCAAGCGAGGCTGCTTTCAGCAAGGGGTTCATATTTCGCGTCTGTCATCACTGCCATATCATACACATAGATGTGCGTGCTGTAGTCTAATCAGCGAGAAACAAGAGCGCATCCAGACATAGCCACATTTATTGGAGTTTTATTGATTAATAGGCCAGCAGAATATGGGGGGGACTCATGTCTCTCAAAACCCTGCAGCCCCGAGCAAAAGGAGAGAGGTGCTTTTATAGGCAAAAATCACAATCAGCTCTGAGTTGAAATGGTGATTACAATGGGAACTGCAGAGGGAGAGAAGATAGTGGGGTTCCCCTGTGAAAGCAGTTAGAGAAGCTGAATCAGGCAGGTTCATTATTTCTTTCTTTCTTTTTTTTTTTTTTAAAGTGTCCCGACCTGGGGGGACAGCCGAACAGGTTTCCTGAGGGAAGGAGTGAGAGCTGGGACAAGCGGCACAGTGTCACAGCACGGAGACGACACAGTGTCTTCAGTGTCATCTGTTTATTGTGGGCAGCACGGTACAGATGGAAGTGTACTCCCAACACATCCTGTATTTTATCCTGTCTCCCCAGCTCTGGCCAGCTCTGAGCCAGACAGTCCCGTTTTCTGAATAAACGCTTGAGTCTATGAAGACATAACAATGCTCAAGTCAAGGATCTTGGGTACAAGGAGCTGGAACCCTTTGGAACAGGCCTAAGAAAAGGAAAGACGCTCTGACAGCCTGACTGGCCAGGACTCGTGCAGTGAGGCAGAGCTGTGCCATGAGAACCTGGCCCTGGAGGCCTCAGAACCATCAGCCTCCCAAGGCCACAAGGCACACCTCCCTCCCCTTTCCTACTGAAGAGCTTTCTGTCCTCACGGTCCCAGGCATGGCCAGCGCCCCATCGCAGCCCCTCACCCCACCTAGTGCTACCTGCATCTGAGTGGAGGGGTGGTTCCCACACCCCCACGCTCTGTGCCTCTCTGCCTGAAATCTGTCACTGGCCCCAGGGGCTCCTGAAGGAGGATGGGGTGGTGATACAATCCCAGGAGCAGTCTCCCCCCAGTGAAAGACAGGGGCTTGTGGATAATCATCCTCACTTCTACACTGCTCAAGGGAGCACTAGGGAGTGTGGGGAGGGTCCTACACAGTCCCTCAAAGCGTCCACATTATCCACAACAGGCCCACAGAATGCTTTCTGTTGGCAATCCTATGACATTGGGAGCTGACTCCTAGTTACCTGCTGCCCTCTCACAAGGAGTGTGTGGACTCCTTCCAAAGGGGACCATTGCCATTACTGATGTCTTCAAAGCTAGTGTCTTACCAGACTTGACCTTCACATCAGCTGTATGAGGTCCTATTGTTATCTCCAATTTTGAAAGAGGGAAATTTGAAATTAAAGCCCTTTAACAGCGGCAAAGTTGGACGTGCTCAGACCCTGCGATCCACTGTCAAGCAGCTCACGGCAGAGATCACAAGGTCACACCCATGGGGGCCTTCTAGCTCACCATAGGAAACTCCCATCACATCCACGAGGTATCTGCGTTTCTTCCGGTAAACTTCTGGATAATGTGCCATTGAGAATCCCCCGAGTGCCAAAAGCCATGGTTCTTCACATGCTAAGGAACCTTGAAAGTGTGGAAGAGTCATGCATGCCCCAGAGCTGGCTTCATGGTGCAGCTTAGTGCACTGCTCCAGAGAAATGGAATCTCTCGCAGTGGCCATGGTTTGAAAACTGAGCCCCGTCAGCCTCAAGTATGCAGAGCACAGGTGTTGAGTGCCCAACCAAGGTCTGAAAGCCTGGAGGACTGAAGGGGAAGGAGTGTGGGGTGACCAGACCCTGCAAAGGGTGCTCTTCCCTCTCTCTCACACATGTGCACACACTCTATCACGAATTAAAAATAATAATTTTTCAAAAAGTCATGCCCTAAACCTTACACATGAGAACAAAATATAAGAACCAAATACTCATTACAAATATGAAGAGTAATATTCCCAGAAAGAGTAATAGCATAGAGGCATTTCTGAGACAATCAGATAGAAAATGTTTATCTACTTTATAAGAGCATAAAACAGTTTTAAATGTGTGCAAAATATTTAAGATTGGAAAAAATAAATAAAGGTCGGTTTCACTTTATTACCACAATTTTATCATTTCCACCAAAATCTCTGAGCTCAGTATGTATTCAAGTACAGGAAAACAGGCTAGCAGGTGGTGTGGGGTTAAGGAAGCTGGATCCCACATGTCCGACTCTGCAGTTGGAGTCCTGGACCTGGCAGCATGAAAATCATGCCAGGCACATCTGTGTGAGTGACCAAAATCTGGAGAGGAAGATGGAGTGGAAAGGTCTGTGGCAGGGCTATCCCTTCTAGGAGGCGATTTCTACTTCTCCTCTTTCCCCCCTCTCTGCACTTTTCCTCTCTCTCTTCTGTCTCTGGTGAGTGCATGTACCCTATGGCAAACAAACAAACAAAAAAAAGGCAGAAAAATGCATGGCAAAGCATTGTCCAGAGAAAATAAGTAGATTCTGAAATTAGGCAAGAGTTGCATTTCAGCAACAGCAAGTCAAGAGGCCACGTGTGAACTGGGCAGTGCTTGGGAAGATGCCACCAAAACCCCGAGAGGGCTGCCATCTCTTACTCTGTCACTCTTCCCAGTCTGCTCAGTTCTGGAGCATCAGGACATGGAAAACCCTTGAGCGTGCCCTGACTCTTACTGGTGCCCCTGGTAGTGGGAGATCAGAGTAGCTTCAGGACGGTATGATCAGGGTCTTTTCCCAGTCCGTGTGCATTTTCCTTCTGGGCAAATCTACAGCACAGAATTTGGGAACAGATTTGAAAGTTGTCTTGTTAAACTTCACGAGAAGACAATATGGGAGAAATAGCAAATCCACAGACAAAATAAAACGGTTCTTGAGCTTATGCCCCATAAACACACCTTGGAGTAATACAGGTTTTGAATGAATTCAAGCTGAAAGGTAGATATGTATTTGAACATAAAACATACTATTCATTTAGACATAATCATTAGAAGGCTGAATTGAGGGCTAAAGCTGAGTAAACTCTGATGATAAGTAATAATTTTAGATCAAGTCTCTACAACATCAATAAATGGATGCTTGAAAAGTTTACAACTGACTCTTGCAAAAATAATGCTCTTCATTAGAATTTATTTTCACATTTATGAATGGAAACAAGAGAAAATTAGACTATGGAACCAAAGCCAAGGCAGAATGATCTTCACTTAGGAATCTAAAGATAAAGGCATGCTTGAAAATAATTTTCACTATTCTCACTAACTGTGAGCTCAAATTAATTAAGTTTATGTTAAATTAATTGTTTTTTTCCTACAAAAAGAAGATAATGGTGTTTTTAAAAGTTACTGTTATTCCATTCATGATGATAATCTGACCAATGTTTTATATTACTTTTATGAATGAAGAGATGCATAATTTTCAGAATTCTTTGATAGGAATACAAAAATAATTATTTTATTTAACTTTATTTATTTATTTTAATTTGACTAGAGAGGGGCGGAGAGAAAGAGAGAGAGAATATGAGAAAGCAAGCCAGTAGGTCCGGGATTCAAACCATGGTCAGCCATGTGGGAGTCCAGCACCCACAGCCACCACGCCACCTGCCAACCTGGAATTGGACATATTTATCTTAGTGGCAAATTGTCTTTTGTGTTAAAATATTATTAAGTGCACAGTAATCTTTTCAAATTCCACTCAATTATAAATATCAGTTAAAATACTGTGGTGCTAACACATTTCCACTGTGTTGCTATTGTTTTTTCCTTGAACACTTCTTAACCTCTTCAACTGCCTATTCTATTCCTATTCTGGAAGAATAATAACAACACAATGGCAGGAGACAGACCTACAGGATCAGATCAAGCCTTCGGTATATCTACATGTGTGCAAGTCCCAATGGCGCTCCAAAAAGAAAAGTAGTTGTTTTTGAAAAATGCTGACTGCCAGCTCTCCTTCTTGGAGACTGACATTGTGCTAAAGGAATAGTCTGGAATATTAGATAACCCCAGTTTCATTTCTAGTTATCCCCTGACTTGCTGTGAAACTTGGATGAATCCTTTAATCTAATTGCTTTCTTGTTTTTATTCTGTTAGATAAGGGTTTTGGTTTAGAACCCACAGACAAATAAAATGAAAAGTTACCTGGTCTGATCAAACACGTGTTTCTGTCATAGACACACACAACTAAAAATTATCATTTATAATTTTATAAATAGTTATATTTTCACTATTATTAAAGGATTATCCAATTAGCAGTGTGGAACAACTGTTTATTATTGAGAAGAGGTGCCATGGGAAAATATTAAATATTTTTAAGGCCAGATAATTTATGTTTGTAAAAGAAAGTGTTAGCAGAACAAAATACTGATAATTTAACATGACAAAATATAAATACCAAACAGCTTCTAAGTGAACATACTGAACATTTTTTCTACTTTTTTACATTGTCAAGTATTTTCCAAAATTTTCGAGAGAAGTTAATGTTACTTTTATAACATTAAAATACATACTCTCCGAGGACCAGCAGATGGCGCAATGGCTACGTTGCTGAACTCCCATGTAACTGATGGCAGTTTGAGTCCTAGACCTGGCGACTTAAAACTCACACCGGGCACATGTGTGTGTATGCCCAGGATCCCAAGAGGAGAATGGAGAAGGGATTGCAATGTGGCCATCCCCGTGGGGGATGATTTTTCACTTTCTGTCTCTTTCTGTGTCTCCAGCAAGCACACGCATCCTAAAACAAAAATCTCTCTTAAAAAAAAAAAAATGACATGGGACCAGCAGGTGGCATGGTGGTTAAGGTGCTGGGCATTCCCACATGGCCTACTATGGTTCAAGTCCTGGACCTGGTGGCTTTCTTTCTAACTTTCTCTCTCCCTCTCTCTCTCTCTCTCTTTCTCTACCTCTCTCTGGTTAAGTTACAGTGAACAAATGAATAAATAAAGTTAAATAAATAATTCCTTTTAAAAAAATGACATACTGTCAAAAAATAATGTACATATTCTGAAGTTCTACCTCTCCTCCCAGAAAAGCTTAACTTCTTGATTTTCGAACTAGAGAAGTGTAAGTATAGGTGAAAAGTATATTAATTACTTAATACTTTTTTAAAGATTTTTTAAGTGGGCTTAATATAAAAGGTTAATAGCCATCACAAAAATGAAGAGACATTTCACAAATTGAGAGAAAACATTTGCAAAATAATTGTCTGATAAAGGACTGTTATCCAAAATAAAGAATTCTTAAAACTCAACAATATGAAAACAACCAAATGAAATGGGAAAATATCTGAATACACAGCTTAACAAAGAAGATACACAGATGGCAAGTAAGCACATGAAAAGATGTTATTAAAGGATCACAAATTCAAACAATGAGATGCCACCACACACCTTCTAGAATGGCCAAAATCCAAAAAGAAAAGAAAAAAGAAAACGACATCACCCAACGCTGGTAAGGATGTGAAGTAACAGGAAACCTTAAGCGGGCAGGAATGCAAAATGGCGCAGCCACTGCAGAAGTCCATTCGGCAGCTTCTTATAAAACCAAACATACTCTTGTCATGCAATCCAGCAATCACACATCTTGGTATTTACTCAAAAAATATGAAAAATGAGGGCCACGCAAAAACCTGAAAAATTTTGTCCACATAAAATCCTGCACACAGATTCTTATAGAAGTTTTATCAATAATTGTCAAAATGAGGATGCAACCCTGATGTGCTCCAGTGGTTGAAGGGATAAACTGGCGCAGCAGGGCCCGCAGCAATAGAGCGGCACGTTCAGCACCAGAAGGAAATGAGTCCCCAGGCCGCGTGAGGTCACCGAGGAAATCCGAATGCATGTTACTGAGTGAAAAAACGTTGAAAAGGCTAATACTATGGTATTCTGGTTGAGGTGAGGTTGTGAAAGCAGAAAAGATCGGTGGCTGTTGGGGTTAGCAGGGAGAAAGGGACGAATGGGTGGAGCTTGGAGGATTTGGGGGCAGTGAGATTCTTCTGTTTTATAATGTGACAGTGAACACATTCATATCCACTTGCAAAACACACATAATACCAAGACTGAACCTTACAGTCAACTAGGAACTTGGGAAGGTGAAGGTGTATCAACATAGGGTCGGCGCTGGTCACCCAGGTACCCTGTGGTGGGACATACTGGTGGTGAGGAAGACTGGGCTTGTGTGAGAGTGGAGAGTATGTGGGAACTCTCTGTATGTTCCACTAAATTCTTCTGTGAACCCAAAACTCCACTACAAATAAAACCCGTTTTTAAAAGTGATTAACTACATTTATAAATAAAGGTAAATCACCCTTCCCGTTAGGGATTTTAAAAGTATTAGTTTAAAATAAAAATAATAACAACATGGAGAGAGTAAGAGCTTGGGAATGTCTGAGGATCTAGGCATGTGATTTGTGGTGGCAGAGTAGGGGCTGGGTCAGAGAGCTAGCTTTTCGTCCCTCTGGGAGCCGCCCTGGTCTTCCTCATTAGCTGGACGTCTCCGTGGTGGTGTACTCTGCCCTGCACTTCCCTCCGTCAACACACACGGCACCTCGTTCTGCTCGTTTCCACCATCTGCTCCTACTACTAGAAGCTTCTGAACTTCTCAAAGGAAGAGCTGTGTTGCTGAGAATATGGAACACAACCTCCAGGGTGCAAATAAATAGCTCTCCCTCCTTCTCCCTCTCTCAGATACAAATGAAAATGAGAGGACGGTAGAATAGTTTGCATCTCATAAACAGATGTTAAAACTTGGAAGAAAAGAGGGAAGGGAGGAGACAGAGAAGGACCGAAGGAGTCAGGGAAGGTGGGAGAGCAAGGGACGGTAGGATTGAGAGGAAGACAGGGAGACAGAGAGATTCTGAGACTGAGAGGCCAGGGAGACCTCAGACTTCGGGTCCTTGGAATTCCAGCTGCCGCCCTATATTCCCACCCATCACCCACCCTCCACTTGTCAGAGGCTAAATGCATGCCTGGATTTCCCTACAAATTAAGCCAATAAAAGATCCTTTGTAAGTTATTTTTAAATGATACTAATTTAGGTCGTTTGCTATTCCTTAGAAAAAAGTCAATCATAGATGGTAAAGAGTTCTAATTCTCACAAATGCTAATGCTTATAACCTCTAAGCAAAGTGGCCACAGGAACAAAGTTCGATGCGCGAATGATGGTAGACACGCTCCCTCCCGTGCTGGCCGAGCGCTGGCCCACGTTTCTGAGTGTTGAGGAGGAACAGCCCAGCTCTGTGTAGAAACGTGGCAGGGGTACTGTGGCATGTTAGAAATGCCCAATGGTAGGCCTTTCAGTAATTACAATGTTATATTTGCAGCTAAAGTTTGCATTTTATGTAACTTGAGCAACTTCACTTTAATATAAACTGGAATTAAAACATGATTCCTTAGTAAACTCATCCTGGTCCTTCTTTCCTCTCTCACTCACTGCCGTGAGTGCACAGATACTGTGGTGTGGAGTTAGGGCTGACCTGGTGCCCTAACCCTGGCCCCACACCTTCATTTTCCCCCTCAGCAAGCAAAGCAGATTGGAAGTGAAGGTGATGCTGTTACAAAAATAAATGTTAACATGCATGTACGAATATTATCATGCTCCAGTTCACGCCTACTCTCATGTGCTCTCTGGCCTTCTGTATTCCGTGCAGGGAGAGCTGGGGCTGCCACCAGATCTGCCCTCTCTGTGGCACTTCGCCGTCAGGAACTGCAGGGGTTCTCGAGTTCATGAGGGGGTGCCAGCCATCAAACTGCACGGGAGCTGGCACCGGAGAGTCGAGTCAGGAGCCCAGGGCCACCCGTCCTGCACACGCACCCCCGAGATTCCTGGAAAGTGCCCCTGGAGGAGCACACAGCTTGCTGGACGGCCCGTGATTCCTAACTCAGCACCTCCGGCAGGGGCAGAGCATCTGTACTTAGAACAGGCTCCGACCTCGGAGCACCTGAGAAGCAGTGCTGCAGAGGCTGCCAGCACTTCCCCGGGGAAGCAGTGATTGTGCTGAGGACGAGGAACAGGGTCGAGCTCCAAAGAGAAGTGAAAGGAAGAGCACTTACTAGTATCTCCTGCCGTCCAGAAAATGTATTTCATGATTAGCCTTGTTTTCCCACTCAATCCCCAAGTAATGAGAGGAAGGACGGGTCCCCATTATTGTCACTTTAGATGGAGAAACTTAGATCCACCCAAGGTCGCCCTGCTGCAAGGAGGCTGCCTGTGGAATGCTGGTGTCCTGCTGGCTCCCCCACTGCCACCTTACAGGCCGGAAGTGCCTGATTTCCTTTTCCATCCTGCCAGCTGCTCTGGGGCCCCAACAGTTCACCTAGCCCTCTCTCCTGGCGGCCCAGCTGCACCTGCACCTTCCAGGCTGGTTGGCTGAGCATCAGAGCTGCTGTGACCAGGAGAGGCAGGAGAGGCATCAGGGCCCTTTCTGGGAGTCCATCCTGGGCCTCGGCACCTCCGCTCCTCCCGGGACGGTCTCGTCTCCTTCACATGCTCCTCTCCTGTCGGGGGGCTCCATCCCACTGCCCTCAGATGCTACCTCTCCTAAAGAGCTCTGCAGTGCCCTTCCGACCCCTCTGGGAATGGTCCTGGTCAGTCAACTGTCCCCAAGTCGTCCTGACCCAGGCTGGTCTCCTCCCTGTCAGGACTCTGGCTGTCACACCAACTGGATTCTGTCCTATGGGATCTGGTGGGAACTCTGTCACTAGCTCCTAGGAAAGGTGGCCTCCTTAATCAGAGAATAAAGTGAACTTTTCTATTCTTTTCTTTTAAATTTGCTAGAGGACATGCAAGTTCACTGGAGAGAAACAGGAGCGAGAGAAGGAAAGAGAGCGGAGCCCCGGGGCTGTCCCTGCGGCCACCACCCCTCCCGTTACTTCTCCCCCAGTGGTTGAGTCGTACAGGGCTCAGACCACGTAATCCGCCACGTGGGATCCTGCCGTCTGAACCGCCACGCCACCGACTGGTCCCAAATCGATCTCACTTTGCAGCTCGCAGTGAGGGAATTAAACTGAAATGCTAAGCCAAAACTCCAGGCTGGCAAAGCCATAGGAAAAACAGAAATCTGACCACATTGATGAACCATTAAATCGGCTCTGGAATTGTCGCCCTCTGGGCTTCTTGCCCGTTATATATCTCTTGGTGTTTTATTTACGTTGTACGTTGGAGTAACTTGAGATTTGCTAGTAAGTTACAAAGATAATGTAGAGAGTCCTGTATGCCCTCATCCAGACTCCCACGTCACCCCCACGTCACCGGGCGGGGGCACAGGCCCAGGGCCACCTCCCAAACGACTGGAAAACTAGAATTCCATATTGCATTTGTGTGTGTGTGTTTCATGCTTTCTCTGCCCTCACTACAGAAATCTTTGCTCTCCAAGCTCATGATGGCATCCCCTCTGACCCCCTCCTTGTGTCAGTGTCTGGGGTGAGTGCACGCTCTCCGACGTTCACCTCTGGTGAGAGCGAGGACTGACAGAGGACGAGGGAGGGCTTCTTCCTGGTGCACATGCAGTTGTTCCAGCACCAGTTGTTGAAAAAGACCTTTTTCCTCCTCAAATTGCTTTTCTTCCCTCATGAAATGGTCTTTCAAAAAAGTTTGACCTTCTCGGGTGAATCTATTTCTCTATTGTGCTCAAGAATGTGATACCACACACCCTTGATCAACTTTACAGCAGTGTTTGAAGTCAGGTGGAATGAGTCCTTGATTTTTGGTTCTTTGCCTTTCCAAACGCATTTTTAAATTGTTCTGTCAGTTTCTAAGGAGAAGAGATGTCACTCTCAAGGTTTTTATGTCTACAGGAGAGGAGCTGGACAGAGGAGCTCTGCTAGTAACTGACCTGAGTCACTCTTCCCCAGGCGACGCAGCATCACCTTCCTCAGGAATGAAGCGGCGTGGCGTCCCTGGGCGCCCACGACCACCCGTGGGGAGCTTTTCTTTCCACCAAGGCCCCTCCGGCCTCACAGTCTCGACCAGGGAATGTGCCTGCTGGGCCACGGTCCGTCAGTCCCTGCCCCACCCTGGCAGGTAGCACACGAGTGTCACCCACAGACACCAGAGGGATGGCAGCGGGCTCCTTTACTTAGGAAGGGTTGCTCTGAAATAAAGATCTGTTCCAAGACAAGAAGACAGGATGAAGATTAGCACCAGTTTTCATTGTGGAGAAGAGAAATGTTTACCCTTGTATGAAGCAACCATGACAAAGTACAATCTGACCACACGGGAATATTAAGATTCTGAGGAGAGGACAGGCCGAAGTGTGTGGGTGATAGGTCTGCCTTGGAGGAAGGCCACGGACTCTGGAGCCATGTGGGACATGCTTCGGGCAGGGCCCCTGAGCCAGAGGGCCGTACTCCGCGTCCTGAAGTCTGTGGCAGGGCATGTTTCACCTGACATCTGTGGGAGCAAGATGGAGGCAGCCCCTGCTCATCCCCTCTAGGACAGCGGACTCCGCTCTGCTGATATCAGGGTCACCTTACGTGAGCACAAGAAAGGAGCCACAGGCCAGTGTGGGCCAGGACGGCTCTGCGGTTGAAGAGGAGGAAGGTTGGCAGAGCTCCTGTCAGGCGGCCTCTGGTTTCTGCAGAGGAATGGACATGAGGCCAGAGGGAGGCCCCACAGGCCATTTGGGGACCATGGAGGTACCCTACACATACGAAAAGAAGAAAGACCGTTATTTCCAGTCACTGATCTAGGCTGACACCCTTCGTTCCTGTCCCAACAACAATGGGCATGAGCTGATTTCCAGTGGCGGTAAGGAGGTGGACAGGTCACCTTTGACTCCCATGCCCTCAGCCTCCTAGGGCCGAGCCAAAGTGCTCTCACCAGCAAAATGAGTACAGAACATGAATTTCCTGACAGAAGCTCCAGCCAGATGCTTTCAAGGGCTGTAATCAGCTCTGAGAACAATTAACATCTCCCAGCTTGCCCATTCCTCTGTAGGAAGCTGGCATCGTTTTGCACGTTGGCCAACCAAATTTACAAATGCCACTGGTTGTGCTCCAACCAGCTGAGTTGGGCACCCAGACTGATCGTCAGTAAAAACGATCTGCCCATAAGAACCTCAGCCCCACTCCAGCGGGCACACATCTTAGAAAACACAACCTAGGAGAAGTTTTTTAAATTGAAAAAAGAACATAATTTGATTTTTATTGCTGTTTTAATTAAAGAAATCAAATATCACTAATCACATATATCGTGTATATTATTGACAGCTAAACAGAATCATGGTTACTTAAAAACTTAAATCCAATTGTCTAAGTTGTCCTGGTTCCAAACAGAAACCAGCTCTCGTATGAGCTGAACGGCACCATGGTCCACGTGCCAGAGTGCACGGAGCTGAGATGGAAAAACCCATAAAACAAATGAGCATTACACGAATGGGCAGTCAACAGGCGATTAGAAATGATTACAAGTATCTACTCTGTGCCAGAGAACTGACAGAACGGGAAAACAAAATAGCTGACATATTTTAAGATAGTCAATTTTGGAGGAAAATTTAAATGAATTGAAAATAGTATTTTGTATTTCTGTGACATTGAAACAAGTTTCAGAGTTGAGAAAAGTTAGTCTTAAGCTTTGTCAATGCTCTTTCCATGACATTTTAAATCACATGGATACAAAGGTCAGATTCCCATTGTTCAGATAAAAGAGACAACGGGTACGTGCAAATGTGAACCTGAGATTAGCGCTACAATGGAAGAGTTCTCACTAATAGCGAAGTTTTCTTCTTTTTTAAATTTGCTATAGGGCATGTACACTCACAGGAGAGAGAGTGAGGCATAGAGAGAGAAAGTGACTGGGGATGGCCATGTGACAATCCCTTCTCCTCCAGTTTCCTCTTAGGATTTTGGACATTTGTGTACACATGCTTGCCATGTTTTTCAAGCTATTGGGCCCAGGACTCAAACCACGGTCAGCCATGTGGGGTCCAGCCACCTTAACCACTAAGCCACCTGGATGGCCCAATAGCAAGGCATTTTCAAATGACTTATGGGTTTTTAAATATCTATTTTGGATATATAAAGTGTGTTTTTAAATGAGTCCAACTTAGTATTTTAAGATGATCAATCTTGATAATGAGCAAGAAAAAAATTCAATAAAAACGTTGAGGTATAATTTAATTTTAAAACACTAGTAAGAATCTTAACAAATTAAATAAAACCCATGATTCCCTCCTAGCCCACTGTGTCCAGATACCCAGTACCAGTGCCTCAATAGTTTGCTGTGGTTCTTGTGGTCAGCCTGGAGGCCCTCTGCCCTGGTTCCTCACGCACAAAACCGACTCATGTCCAAACAGCAGAAAGTTGTATCTGCTCCCTTCAAGTCTTCCTCAGCCTGCCACCTCCAAATCCGTCTCCTCTCCCCTCCCACTGCCACCCCTTCCTCCAGGCCGGCCCCTGCAGACTTTCTTCTCACCCTGACCCTCTTCCCTCGGCCTTCCCCACTGCGTTCGCCTTACCTCCCTTCTTCCCTGCACCTCCCTCCCTCCCCTGCTGTTACTGCCAAGTGGCGGTTTTTCTCTCCAGCTCAGGTTCCTGCCTGCTTCAAGACAGCGCCAGCTCTTGCCTAGATTCCTGGAAAACCCTCTTACCTGTGTCCCTAGGTGGAAGGCTTCTGTCCTGGGGCCTGGGTCATTAAAGGCTTTCCCAAGAAAAGAGCCATTGGCAGCTTATGCACATGTCAGAGAACACATCATGAGAAAGCAGAGATGTAGAGCTAGGTGACTAAGGAGAGGCTGGTAGCCAGGTGGGGTTGGCCAGGCTAATGCAGGGTGTTAACAGGCTGGAAATGCAGCAGGCGTGGCTTTCCCACAGTGCTGCAGAGTGTCTTCTTCTCAGGGAAACCTTGACTACCTAGACGAGGCCCACCACCCAGAGTGGGTAATCTTAGTTAAAGCCTGACTGGAGACATTTTTTCATGTTCGTATTTACAAACTGCGTTGCCTCCCTAGCAGTACCTAGGCTACTGCATGACTTAGTCCCTGGGCGCACAGCCCGTCCAGGCGGGCACAGAACCCTGTTGCTTTCTGCAGCCCATTCTCAACACAGCCGAGATGGGGCTCATTCGAGTGGCCACTGGCCCCCTCACAGAGCCTGGGGTTAGCTCCCAGGATGCCCTCCCCTGCTCATGCCTCTGCTGCCTTCTTGCCATTACAACCTGTGTGTGTCTCTCCCGTCTCCGTCTCTCGCTCTCACTCTGTCTTTCTTAATCTAGAACTCTACTTTTCAAAGTTGGGATAGAATCCTTCCTATTTTCACTTCAGCACTTAGACTTCATCTTCAAAACAGCCCCATACAGTGGCTGTGCCAAGGGGTTGAACTTGTGTTTCGCCTGGACGCTTAGGCTGGATGCTAGGCAAAGTGGGGATGAAAGACTTCCAATCACAGGGGTGCCGTGAGGCTCCTGCCCTGCTGACCGGCTGAGACATGCGCAGTGCCACACCGTGAGAGTGCCGTGACTACTGAAGTGGGCGCTACCTGGGTCACTCGTAAATAGACCGAGTGCGTGTGTGCACATGCATGGGACTTCACAGAGTTTGTGGAAATTGGATTAAAAGATTAAAAGGGGGGCCTGGAGGTGTCATGGTGGTTAGGGGTGCTGGACTTTCACATGGCCGACCATGGTTCGAGTCCCAGACCTGGAAGCTTGCTCTCTCTCTCTCTCTTCCTCTCTGGTTAAATTAAAATAAATAAAGTTAAATAAAATGGTTCTTTAAGAAAAAATGATTAAGGACCAGCAGTTAGCGTAATGGCTATATCACTGGACTCCTATGTAGTCAACTGTGGTTCAAGTCCCAGACCCAGTGGCTTAAACTCACGCCAGGTGCGTGTGCGTGCGTGCCCAAGATCCCAAGAGGAGAATGGAGGAGAAGGGATTGTGGCGTGGCCATCCCTCCGGGGGGGTGATTTCTCACTTTCTGTCTCTCCGACTCTGTCTTTCTGGCGAGCTCACGCGCCTATAGCAAAATCCTCTTCAGAAAAAAAAGAAAAAATGATTAAAAGAAAAAATACATCCCATGAGTTCAGGGCTCTTCTGTAAATGGTGAATGTCAGACATTTAGCTCCTCCCTAAATAGATGAGGCCCCTGGAAGATTACCCACAGTAACGTAGTCCCTCAGGCTAATAAAAGGTACCTTTCAGGATGTGTTTGAGATTGGAAACAGAAAGAAGTCAGCAGACGTGAAGTCGGGCTGGAAGGCGGCCACCGAGATTTCCCGTAGGAACCCACAGGATAGCTCTTTTGTGAGGACAGTAATGGGACCGGCATGTCTGGCCCCGTGGGGAAGTTGTCCCCCGGTATTTTCCTGCTAAAGCCTCAGCTAACTTTCCTAAAACACTCTCACAGGTAGATGCCTTCGTTCGTTGGCCCTTCAGAAAGAAAGCAAAAACGCCTTGTGCAGCCCCGAAGCAGCTGTCATGACCTTGCTCCTGACGGGGTCCATTCGCGTTGAAGGACCATTCCCTGCCGCCTCTTGGGGGCCCTCGCTCTGACCGTGCTCTGTCTTCGGAATTGCGCTGGGAAAGTCACGAGTCATCTCCTGTTCTAGCTCTTTTTTTTTTTTTTCAGTCTGAAAACAGCCACTGTTTATTTACTGACCAGATTACAAAAACAATCATGGTGGATACTTTAGTTCATCCTTCTAATAAGTCTGTTGCTCTGGTCTTCCCTGTTGCCAGCATCTCCACCTTCTACAAAATAGGTGGTCTTTTTCTTCATTCCACCCCGTGGAGAAGATAATTTGAAGGGCCACAGGAAGTTATTTGCTTCTTTGAAGCGTCTTCCAACAGTATAGATTTCATGAATCAGATCCTCCATGCAGATGATGCCGAATTTACCAAGAGGTGGCGCAATCAGAGTTATCTGTCAAAGCAATTCGCTTCTTATTGATTCTGCCATAACCACGTTTGCAGATCAGTTCATTTACTGAATTCAGGTTCGGGTACCCCCATGCAATATATGGTTCCACAATTCTCAGCATGTTAATCGAGGCCTTGTTGAGTTTAACAAAGGTGCCATTGAAGATCTGGCGAAGACGAAGAAGCTGCAACACCTTTCGAACCTTTGGGCTCACTCCATTGATCCTCTGATCCTGATGACAGATGCCAACTTGGGTTCTGCAGGTGCATAGAAGTTGCCAGCTTTTCTTGCCATCCTGGCCATGTGAATCTCAGTTCTGTACATCTGTCGATATTCCTTATGATAGTGCTTAGCTTTTTTTTTTTTTTTTTTTTTTTTTTTGGAGAGGTTTTTGCTATAGGGCGCGTGCGCTCGCCAGACAGACAGAGAGAGACAGAGAGATAGAAAGCGAGAAATCACCCCCCAGGGGGGATGGCCACGCCGCAATCCCTTCTCCTCCATTCTCCTCTCGGGATCTTGGGCACGCACGCACACGCGCCCGGCGTGAGTGTGAGCCACCGGGTCCGGGACTCGAACCGCGGTCGACTACGTGGGAGTCCAGCGACATAGCCATTACGCTAACTGCTGGTCCCAATAGTGCTTAGCTTTTTCATAGATAAGTTTCCTCCTTGCCTTTCGAAGCATCTTTTGAGCAAACTTCTTTCTCAGGCACTTGATCTTCAACTCTGCAAACTTCCTTCGCTTTTTCTTAAGGGTTTCTGGTACAGCAAGAACCTTTTTCTTAGTGGCTTCTGCGGCAGCAGGAGCCTTTAGCTTCTTTTCCAGCTGGAACCATGGAGGGCGTTCAAGAGAAGAAAAAGAAGGTTCCTGCTGCGGCAGAAACCAAGAAAAAGGCTCCTGTTCTAGCTCTTTGAAGAAAGGCTTCAGGATCTTCATCCCACTTGCTCAATATTTCCACTGAAACTGCTCTTGTCTGCAGTCGATCTAGGGGCAATGCATGGGACTAGTTTGCTCACCAGTGTTTGAGCCAGCATTGTGTAAGCTGAACTCACCAAGATGTCTATTAGCTGTATTAGCTGTAATCTCTGTTAAGCATCATTCAGGCACTGAAAAGGTTCCTTCTTTCCTCCAGGATTGACATGGGGGGGTCTGCACCTGCCTAGTTACCTTCATCATCATCTAATCCCTTCTTAATTCAAATTATCCGTTTGTAAGGTGTGGATTTCTTTGGGGCATTGCCCTCATATGCTTTTTGTAAAGTACTGATTGTTTCATGAATCTGTTCTCCAGGCTTCAGGTAAAGTTGATGTTTGCTCTGTCTTCCATTTTAGCAGAATTCACGCTGCTTCCATGGGGCCTTTTCAAACTGATGCCTTGTTCTTCTTAGTGCCTCAAATTCGATTGTGTTCAGATATGTTATAACCAGTTACTATAAGTTTACTCAGCTTCTAAAATTTTTGAAATCTGTGCATAACGTTTTTTAAATTATGTATGTTTTCCAGGACCAGCAGTTGGCGTAATGGCTATGTCGCTGAACTCCCATGTAGTTGACCGCGGTTCGAGTCCTGGACACGGAGGCTTAAACTCATGCCGGGTGCATGTATGTGCATACCCAAGATCCCTAGAGGAGAATGGAGGAGAAGGGACTGTGGCATGGCCATCCCCCCTGGGGGGGTGATTTCTCACTTTCTGTCTCTCTGTCTCTCTCTGTCTGTCTGACAAGTGCACAAGCCCCATAGCAAAAACGTCTCCAAAAAAAAAGGAAAAAATATATATTTTGCCCAGTGAAAGTTGTTAAATAAAAGCATAAAACAAATAGTATTTTCACGAGTGTGTATACAAAAGAAAAAATAATTATATGTGTATTTGTATTTATTTCAATATCTTAGTAGGATACATACACACATCAATTTTACTAAAGGTTAAAGCCGACAAAATTTGCTAACTTACACACGTGCAGACATCCATGCTATGTACATGGCGGTGCTAAACTCTCCTGGGTCATATTTTCAGTCACTCCAGCATTATTTTCTGTATCTTCTAATTTTACAAACTTCTTAATAAATTCCCAAAGGTTCCTTAAAATACACAATAAGTAAATACATTAGAAACAATACATTAAGCATAAAATAATACTTCAAAATAAACATCAACTTTAGGACACATTTACCCAAAAACAAATAAAACGAAACTTGGCAAACATCTACTTTTTTTAAAGAATATTTTGAGTAGTTGAATGGCCTTGAAAAACAGAGATTCTCTAAGTATTATTCTATAGTAGGAAGTATATATCAGACTTACATAATATAATACGTGTATTATATCATCAGTATGTCTATATGGTTCTATGTCTGTATGAAGCCTTTCCGTCTTAAACCACCATAGGTTTTCTGTTGTCCTGATCGCAGTAACTCTAAGCACAGGAACTGTTAAAGGGTGACGTCGTTCAGCTCATACCCTAAGTATGAGTGCAGCACTTCCCAGGCCAGGCACAGTGTGGCAGCAAAGACGATTTCCCAGGAGGAAAACGAGGCTTCGCTTCAGACCACTGGCTCTCACAGCAAGGCTGTGGAAGGAGCCCTCCCAATTTGCCGTTGGCACTGCACATTTTCCTTTAGGGACACCCATCAGGAAACAAACAGCTAAATCCTGGATCCCCCTGAACGGCTCACTCAGCACCCATTCTCACGCATTTACCCTAAGGAGTATTATATTTTTCTGGCCTCCCTGGCAGTTAAGGAGGCATTAGGGACACGGTGCTGGCCAAAAAGATGCAGGTGGGAGTCCCTGGGAAAGCCTCGACACGCAAAGCCCTCTGCCTTGGCTCTCAGCCTCCCCTTTCCAATGTGAGGCCTGAAGACAGCCATATAAACCCCTAAGGAGGGACTCCACTCTCAGAAAAACTGAGGTGCAAGAGGTCGAAGGACTTTGGTTCCTCGGTGTCATGGAGCCTAGGCTGTAACACCTCAGAGTCTTCTCACTATTGAAACGAAGAAGCCTTCCCATACTTAGCCCACCATAGGTTTCTGTTGTCCTGATCACACTAATTCTAAGCAAAGGAACTAAAGTATAAGCATACTTCATATCATATCAAACAGCCACCTGCTTTTTAAGCTAAAATACTCAGAGTAATAAATTCGCAAAGACTTTTTAAAGACTTCATATTACTAAAAGCTATATAATTTGAGAATATAAAGTCACCCCCAGCCACATGTCTCTCCACTTTCCTAACCCCTGCCCTTGAGGGTTCACATTCAATGCTAAAGCTTTTTCAAATGGATTTATTTCTATAGTATGATGGGGCCATGCAGACAACACAAGTTGGTAAAGAGGCTGTCTCCCATGGCCTGGGTTGGGAAGAAACGGCAAGATAAAGCCAGCAGTTTATTAACTCTCTTTGTGTCATTTTTCTGGCCTATAGTTAATTTCTCTGCCGTGAGTTTTACTGTTATTACGGTACCCTGTAAGGGTAAAACATCACCCCCAACAATTACAATAAAGCCAATTAGTGACTTTGTAAGAGTGTGGTTTTCTAAGACTGAAAGGAGGACCAGGAAGTTTAAGACTCCCCCACCTGTCTGTTTTTAAGCCAAAATTAACATATAGATTAAGTTAGCATAAACCAAATTAGAATTAAAAGTATATGTAGACTAAGTTAGTTTAAGGCTAGTATATACCCCTTGCTAAAGCTACAGGCCGAGGTTAACTCATGCTAAGTAAAGTCAGCACATTCACCACATAACAGAGACTCAGAGATAAAACAAAAGAGCTCACTAATTGACAGACCCAGCAAATAAAATGCAAAAACCCGCAGGTTTATTAAAGGAAAAGGCCTGCCTGAGACAACAGGATAAACAAACCTGAGGGCTCCAGAGAAAGATTACCTTAGCTGGGAGCTCTTATTTGAAGGGACAGGTAGTTTTCAACTACAAAGAGTTTCTCATCTATGTGCTGTTGACTATAAAAAACTGCTAATAAAACATCCTGTGTTGTCTCTTGAGCTACAAGATTATCTTCCTTTCTCATATAAAATTATAAACTTGCTCTTTATTGTTGTAATGTATAAATAGTCCATATATTAACTGTGTCTTTACTTAGCAAGACAAGATTTCTATTTAGGTCTTTGCAACCAGCAATGTTATCGCCCTGGCCCAGGACTAAAGTAATCAAACATCCTGTAAGCCCCCTCTTCAAAAGACCCTTTTTAGTAATCAAAATCCAAGAAGAAAATACAACAGACAAATGGACTTCCTCATCCTAAAAACTGTGATTAATTTTTAACTAATCTGACAAGACAAACAGCATGTTTTATAATTATTGCTTCCATGCTTTGTATACCCTGTTCCTTAGAGTAAATTTTTTACTGCCCCTCACCCATTTACTTGCATGTATCACATTTTCAATAAAAAGGCACAATGATTCCTAGCAGTTGTCACTCCTCAGAGACCAATCTCTGAGGAGTGTCCCGGCATAAGACGTGCATAAAAAGGCACCGAGGGGGACCAGCAGTTAGCGTAATGGCTATGTCGCTGGACTCCCACGTAGTCGACTGCGGTTCGAGTCCCGGACCCGGCGGCTTAAACTCACGCCGGGCGCGTGTGCGTGCGTGCCCAAGATCCCGAGAGGAGAATGGAGGAGAAGGGATTGCGGCGTGGCCATCCCCCCTGGGGGGTGATTTCCTGCTTTCTATCTCTCTGTCTCTCTCTGTCTGTCTGGCGAGCGCACGCGCCCTATAGCAAAAACCTCTCCAAAAAAAGAAAAAAACAAAAAAACAAACAAACAAACAAAAAAAAAGGCACCGAGGCCTTTGTCTTCTGTTCACCTGCGCCGCTTCCCACGAGTCAACCCACCCCCGCCGAGGCTAGACCCCAGGCTAGACCCCGGCAATAGTATGAAATGTATATTATAGTTATATAATGTGTCTTCTATTATAAATATATCTATATGGTTAAATATTGCTTATAGAGATTTAAATCTTGGACTAAGCAACCCTGAACACAGAAAGACACAGCAAGTGTCTTAAAGTCCATGCTCATGAATGCGACCACTTGAAAGGCTGCCCAGTCTCATCGAGTTCTGAATGAACGGCTCTGGAACGGCACCATCTACCCGAGTTCTTTGCCGCGATAGCAGTACTTACTGCTGCTCTTCGTCTCCGATCTTGTTCTTTTTGATGGTCTGCTTCACATGGCCTTCAGCAACCTGCCGAGAGTTAGAAATCACCTCATGGTGTGCCATGGCAGGAGCCTGGCTGTGTGTGATGGAGCAATATTGAACCCAGATGGAGTACCACTCTTAGAATCGGGTAGTACATATGATTCCATATTGTCTGTCATAGAGAAACGTGTAATAAAAGGACTATAATCTGTTAAGCAGCAGATTGTTAACATGTATTTTGGAAGAGTACCTTGAAAACTGTTAGGGAATCCAGTTTATTATATCTTTTGTCATCAAATAAACAACTTC
Organism: Tupaia tana; assembly: GCA_026018925.1. Taxonomy (NCBI): domain Eukaryota; kingdom Metazoa; phylum Chordata; class Mammalia; order Scandentia; family Tupaiidae; genus Tupaia; species Tupaia tana. The sequence goes on from JAKSZU010000002.1 coordinate 14,562,459, forward strand.
CATCGATTTAAAAAGTATGGATGTATTAGAAAAATGGTGATTTCTGACTGGCCCATTCAAGCATTAAAATGGGAAGTTTAATTTTTCTGTTAATATATTAGCTTATACCTGCTCAGTTTTATGCTAATATTTATAGAGCCAGATATTCAGAATTACAGAAAGTAATTTATTTTAAAATGCATATCTTTTTATTTGATTTATGACATAGACACTAGAGAAAATATTCTTATTGTTAAACATTTATTTATGAAGAGCTTACATTTAAAATTTTCTATTGCCTTTTCTATTTTTCTATTTTGTAAATGACAAATTGAGTCAGAAGTCTTAATGTATTTTTCTATGTTTTTTATGTTTTTCTGTCATGATTTTTCAGATAAGCCAATATATTAGCTGTACATATTTATGGTTTTTCAATGTGTGGATATAATATGTAATGGTCAAATGAACATATTCATTTATAGTGTGACAACATGGATTTACATGGAAGAAATCATGAGTGAAATGCGCTAGACACTGAAAGACAAACAGCACTTACTTCTATTGCTTATTGGACGCTGAAAGACTTGACCTCATAGAAATGAGAGTAAAAGAATGAATGTCAGAAGCAGGGAAAAGGGGGGGTAAGGAAATAGGACGAACTTCATTAGCAGATGCGGAGATGTAAGTAGAATGAGCTTGCGAGTCCTCTGTCACTGCAGAGTATCAGGGAAGAGTCGATGTACTGACAATTCTGTGTATAGTTCAAAATAGCTAGAAGAGAAGATTTCAACCATTCGTGACATGAAAGAACTTACTTTTATTTTCTTCTTTAAAATTCTATTTGCCGTTTCCAATTTTATAGCTTCATTCTGGAAGTAGAATGGTTTAAAAAGTAAGATCATTGGCTAGTATTTGTTAACTACATTTCTCTACATATGGAACCAAAACTATTATGTGAATACTGTTAATATAATTTCACAAGAACTCAATAGCACATACTTTTTAAAACAAATGAATAAGCCAGCATAAAATGAAGTACAAATGACAAGGAAGAAAGATCTTGACCCTCTGGGCTAAACTGCAAGAGGTGGGGTTAATGTTTTAAAACAATTAAATTTTTTTAGGGAAATTCCAGCATAGAAGGGTCTCTCACTTTTCATAACTAATAACAATTTTTAGGGTGGCTGAAAGTAATACAGAAATATAGATATCAATAAGTCGCATATATATCAGTAACAACTATTATTAACTACAATATACATTTTAATTTTCTATTTATCAATAGTAACAAATCCTAACTAGTCATAAAGATAAACATGAAAAGTCCTTAAGATCAAGGTATAAAAATAAATAAATATGAAATGATCCTGAATGAGAGGATTAGTATTTTAAAGCTGTCACATTCTCTCAAATTATTTAAAACTTCATTATAAACAAAATAAAAAAGCCAAGAGTATTAACACTAGTACTTGAAAACTTCGGTAATAGTGTGAGTGAAAATATCCAAGATATTATTGTGAACAAAATAATTATGGGCAGGCGGTATAAAGACTTGATCTAGATATTCAACATATCAGGGCAATAAATAATCATTATTATAATAAAAAGTAATATATAAAGAATAGTAGTAGAGAAATATAATAAATAATTATAACAGTAAAGCCAGAGAGTGTATACTTAAAAGGCTGAATAATAACTCTATTATTTGCTGTCATTTCAATCAAGTTGCTTAGAACATTACACCTTATTTTGTTACCAAAAAAAGAAAAAAGAAAGTTAATAGCACATACCTCAGGGCTGTTTGAATTAAATGAAATACTATTTTAAATTTTTTATAGCAGCATCTGGTATACTGGGACTCCTCAATACATTTCTTTGTGTTTTTTTATGTTTATGCTTTTACATTCAAACACTGAATAGCATTACATCATACAGAATAAATTTTCCCAGCATGAAAACACTATGTATTAGTCCAGTTAAAGATATGATTAGACCCATTATTATCAACAGGTCATTTTCCATTTTCGTGACACTTACATGTTTTGCTTCTTTCTTTGCCCCTTGATTCCCTCCCTCTCGCCCTCCCCATTGCCCACCCTCCTCCTGCACCATCTCTAATATTCACAGTTGATCTCCATGCCTTTATGTTTTCCAGTCTTTCATTTCCTGCCATGCAGTGTATAGACATTTGGTATACACTGATACACTGAAATCCAGAACCAGAAACCTCTTACATAATAGAATTAATTATTCTAAATACAATTCTATTGTACGTTTTAATATTTTAATTAGGAAGCCAAATATAAATGATAAATAGCTAAAGTAATATCAACTCGTGATATGAAATCTTTGCAGGAAAATTTTTATGATCTAGAGTCAATCTATTCAAAGAGGTAATCACATATCACTTGGAGATTCTGTATCAAGAGGTTACATTGAATCAGATTCTGCACACGCAATAAAAAGAGATTTACATCATTTTTTGGTATCTTCTATTTGTATTATTTCAATTAGATGTCAATTAGTCTAATTATTTACTACAAATATGTTGAAACAAAAATATTTGGACCAAATTTTATGATATTTTTACTATGAAATCAACTTCATTCACATACTTACCTGGCTCTTTAAGAAGGGGAGAAAAGTAATCTTTTAAATAAAAAAATTGCATACCTCTATGCTTTTAATCCTGTTTTCAGTGATATCTGAAACTCCAGTGTGAACCAATGTTGTCTTAATTTGTTTTACAAGAGCTTGAATTTCATCCCATTTGTTGAGTATTTCACACCTCTTCTTCTCTACCTTCTCAATAAGAGTAAGATTCTTCTCATCAATTACGTTTTTCTCAGCTGATTCAGGGAATATATTTCAAAAACAAAATATTACTGTGGTTTATATCTCAGCTCTTATTATTAATAGTATTGTGTATTCTTAACAATATTATGTACAGTACATATTACTATAAAATATAGTGTAAGAACTCCAAGCATGTCAGTAAACTAGTGTAATTTTAAAATGGGAATATCTCCTTTTTAACTCATTCTTTCTCTAGGATACGCACTTTCTCTAGGATATGCAATGTCTAGTCCTTTCACGTTTTCTTGTAGAAGCTAATTTCTACGTTTGGTTCATTTTCTCAGAATCTCTGCTGATTGTCTTGATCAAAACTTGCCACAATTCTCTCTAGAGGACGTCCTGAATTAACTCAATGTGCCACTAATAGCCACGAAGGTCTTAGAGGATGATGAAATGCCACATGTGCTGTGTCTGGATACAGAACAACTGAACACCCAGAGGTTCCCAGAGCAGCACAACAAAGATGGGGGATTGACCCACCAGGGCGCTCACAAAATCAGGAGTGTCACGCATGGTTAAAGCATGTCACTGAAATCACTTCAGACTAGATGAAGACTTACCTTATTTCCAAAAAACATAATGGGAAAAAAAATAATGACTAAAATGGAATAACCTCTCAGAAAACTCGTTTGAGTAACTAATAGCAGGAGGCTACGCCTGGTGGACTGGGTCCTAGGAGTCTCCACACGAAGATGGCAGCAGAGCACAGGTCAGAGGGGTCAGAGACCACAGCCACTTGCCTGCTTGTTTCTTAGAGGCCTGCAGCAGCATGCGCTCCATCTCTCGTTCCTCTCGGAGTCTACAATTGCAACATAAGAAGAAGTGAAATGTTAGAAACCCAAGCCTGCCTGTTCTCCTTTGTCTACTTTACAGCACAAATCTCTCAGTAACAGAGAACCAAAACCTGATCTTCCTACTTTCCAGCACAAAAGGTGGTCTGCACATGCTTGACAATGACAGCCCAGGTCACCCAGGCTAACCAAACTCCAGCAAACGCTCTTACCAGGACGGAACAAGCCAGTCATTTTGAAAAATTGGTTAAATAAAAATAAATTAGTTTTGGGCAATCAGGCAGCATGGAGGTTAAGGTGCTGGATCTCACATGACTGGCTGAGGAGTTTAAATCCTAGACCCAGTGGTTTGAAAATCACACAGGGCACATGTATGTGTGTGTGCCCCAAATCTCTAAAGGAGGCTGGAAAAGAAGGGATTGTGGCATGTCATGCCCACTGGGTGATAATTTCTCACTTTCCTTTTCTCTCTCTCTGATGAACATGTGTGCCTTATGGCAAAAATTAAAATATACATATGCATATATGTACACACACACACACACATATATATAATTTATTTTCTATACCATTTTCTGATATTATTTTGTGACTCAATTGCTAAGAAAAAGGAATTTTAAAAAACCTGCAGTGCATGGTCTAAGCAAACCACCATGGACTATGGGAGGAGGCACGTACTCCGAATCCACACTGTGTTTCTCAGCCTCATGATCTCATCCCACAAATATGATCCAAAAATTCTCGTATGCCTGAACTAAAAAGAAAATATTGGGTTGTCGGAAAAGTCATGATGTAATTTTTACTATGCAAAAATATGTCATTACTTTTCCGACAACCCAATACAAACAATTTTAAAAGAAAAAAAATTCAAAGACTGAGAAAATAACCCCCCCCCAAATGAGAAATATATATGAGAAGTACTAGATACCATTAAATGTCCAATCATCCAGATAATGGGTATCTCAGAAGGTAAAGAAACTAATAAGGGCACTGATCATCTATTCCATGAAATCCTGGAAGAAAACTTTCCAAACCTAGAGAGGCATTCAAATATCCAATCCCAAGAAATACAAAGGACCCCAAATAGAATCAATTCAAAAAGATCTTCTCCAAGGCACATCATAGGCAGATTGACCAAAACCACAGATAGAGACAAGATACTAAAACTGGCAAAAGAGAAATGTCAGGTTACTTACAAAAGATATCCCATCAGGCTAGGAGCAGACCTCTCATCGGAAACAATGTGAGCAAGTAAAGAATGGGAAAATATATTCAAAATGTTAAGTGAAAAACAATTTTAGCCAAGAATACTATACCCAGCAAGATTATCCTTCATATGGGAAGAAAGGACAGACACATTCTCAGACAAATAAAACCTAAAGAATTTACCACCACCAGACCAGCTCTCCAAGAAGTTCTGAATAGAATGCTATTCCAGGAAAACTAAAGATGGACACCCAGAAATAAGAGTATAAAAAAACAATCAGGGAAATGGCCAACCTAATGGTAAGGACAAGTCCAGAGTTGAATGTTAACTTCCAGAATTAAAACAGAAAGATTGGACCACAACAGAAGAGAGATTAATTACATGAGACTGAATTTTATGGCGTCTGATAAGTACATTACTGATTTTCTTCTATACTTTGTTTTCCAGATTTAAAGTTTTTTGTCTTCTCTTGAGCTGTTGTCGATAGGTTCATCTACCTACTATTTGAACAGAATCCTAACCTTTTTCCTGGCTTTAAGTCTTAAGCAAATTTCCCTTAACATTTTTTTATTTTGATTTATTAAAGCTAAAACTGCTTTTCTTGACATTAAAAAATATTTTTAAAAATACCTGTTTAATGACTATAGTAAGCTATATAGCCTCAGTTAGGTGATACTTTATAGTATGTTCATACTACTCATTGAGTTTCATGCCAAAAGTCAGACATTTTCACAAATATGTATATATCAACTGAACTTGCTATTGAAAGTATTTAGATTAAGATATTGTGTGAAGCAATAAAATGTGAAGGGAAAAGGGACATGGGAAGTGACTGTAGATACCAGAAAAAGTGTGGGAGGAGGGTGGGAATAGGCAGAGGGTAAGATATATGGAATCAAGGGGGAAAAGAATAAAAAAGCAAAACTATATAAGAAACAAATAAAAAATTATTCAATGACAATAACATATATGTAGTATCCTTGATTAAGTCAATATGCAGTGGATTCTGGATGGGAAATAGCATTTTATATGCTGTGATAACGTACAGTGAATGAATGTAAAATAAATGCATTTAAAAGAAAAAATAAATGAAAAAAAAATTCCATAACTTTTTTGTAGCACTTCTTGTTTCAGAATAAATATATTGACTAGCTTATTTCTAGTAGATTTAAAGAGAAAGGGAAAAAAGGAGTCTTGGGCACCCAAAGTTCTGTGATCCTGAGGCCAAACGGGAAGGTCCTGGGTTTGCCTCCTGAGATCTCCTGGTACACACCAGGCACGCGGATGTGGGTATACGCCTATGACCCCAACTGACCGAGGTTGGGGGACGACTGTGGTGTGAAGACCCTCTTAGAGTTCCTGTCTCTCTCCCACACCTCCCTCTCATGGGAAACATAAATAAACTTAAAAAGAAAAAGAAGTCTAGTTGGTGTTGTACATATTGAGAGATGCACAGTCGATTGGTTAACACTACCAATCCCTTACTACCACATGTCTACAAGGACCTCATAATTTAAGATTTTCACACACATTAGCTCATGCTAGCAAATATTAATAGAGAATCAGAGTGGGACTATGAACCTCAGTTTTAATAAACGGGGGGGGTGTTCATTGGAGTAATAGTAATGATAATATAATCACCTTTTCAATATGCATATTCGGAGATTTAGTGTCCAGATTTTTTTCAGATAGTATAGTTTTAAAGGTTTTCATTTGATTTGATTTTCTTCTTCAGTGACTTTTTTTAATCTTGCAGCTTTATTAAATTTATGTATTAGTTTTTATATAAATTTACTTTTATTATTATTTAGATTTAATTATATTTATTTCTTTCATGAGAGAGGAAGAGAAAGACAGACAGAGAGGGCACCCAACAGACCTTCACGCCACAGTCCTACCCAAGCCTCAACCAGCCTAGTGGTTTGGGGGAGTGCACGAGATTCCTCATTCAAGAGGGTACTTGTTGAGGAGGGTTTTATTGTTTTGAGTACTATCTAAGGGCTGGCTTGGAAGGAAAAAGACGGCATGGGAAGGGCGGTGTGCCCTGGGTCTCCTCTTACGGGACTCTAGTTTTCCCTTCCTTGCGTCTTTCTGCCTTTTTTGGGCAGTTCCACAGAAGGCCGTCCACTGCCTTTTAACACCTTCTCATGCAGACAGTCAGCACTTGAAACCACGCCCTGCACCCTCGCCGCCTCTTCAGTCCCTTCCCAGAGGCCGGTGCCCCCGCTGGGCTGTCCCCACCTGCCTAGCCTTCTCAGGTGCCCAGCTCAGCCTCCCGGCAGCCCTGCTCTGCGCTTCTCTGCACTTGCCCACACTTCTCTGGCTCTCGTGAGTGTCTGCACTTGATGTGTGTCTTTCTGCTTTTAGTTATTTTGAGCTTTGGTTGTTTTATAGGGAATTCTTATCATTTGAAGTTGCCTCAGCATCCATTTTGAATATAGGAGCAGGGTTTAGTCACCCCAACCATTTTCAGTTCTCTACCCAGGCCCTGGTCTCTGTCCTAAACAAGCACCCCGCAGAGGCCGCCTCCCTGAGAGACAGCTAGACACAACCTCGGCTCCCCCGCTGGCCCCACGCCCTGTGTGGGCTTTGCAGGTGAGTCCTTGGACCCCTGTCCAGCCACATGTGACTCCACAGGGCCCGGGCGTGTGTCTGTAAACCCACCAATTCCAACTCCCAGGGGCAATGCCTGGTCCGGGACAGAGGCCTTGTCGCCATGGGGTCTTTCTCCCAGTTGCGGGCTGAGTGAGCACACCCTAGAGGGCACCGCCCTTCCTGCCTGCCCTAAGGGCACTCGGCCCTCTTCTCCCTGGGACCCATCACTTACAACTTCTGCCGTTTCACGCATTTTGTGGCATTGCCTCCCCACGTCTCCTGGCCAACACTGAAACCTCACTCTTCCCAGCCAGCACTCTGCTGGGGAGGGGCCATCTGGGTAGGAATGAGCTGGACAACGCAGTCAGAGAAGAGCCACAGGTCGTCTGAGGACAGGCAAGTTCCTCCGAGGGGACACCTCATATTAGGGCTGACGGTCAGAGTACAGAAAGATCCCAGCAGATGCACACTGCACCATCACACCCACATGCCCTGGAGCCCCGCAGGGCAGGGCTAGAGTTTCCAGCCACTCTTGTGAGACTCCTGACCAAATCAGAGCAAAATGCCCTAACTTTCTGTCTCCTAGTTGTACCGAGCAAGTCTCCTTTCGTTTTGTTTGGTTTGGTTTGGTTGGTCTGTTTTGTTTTATTGAGGATATTTTGAGTCAATCTTTTAAAAAAAAAAGTTCTTGTGAACAATATTTCCTATTTAATTGTGATTTGACCATGGAAGGTTATACAGAGAGGTTACCAGATTTGTTTTTTAAGGTAAAGAAATAAGGGCATTACACAAGGAATGTTGACACGTCAGCCCTCTCACCTAACAATAAGCCTTCCAGAGCCACCAAAGAACAGCCGAGAATCCTTCCGGACCTCTCCAACCTCCCCAGTGGAAACACCATGTGAGTTGGAACATGCCGGTCACATGTGTTACGGCTGTGGAAGAAGCCAGACGACAGGCAGCGGGAAAGCCAAAGCCATGGCACCCCACCACGGCAGAAGAAACGCGCACACACGTGTTTGGCACGCAGTTCTGAGACGCTGTGAAGCGCGGGTAATTCAGACAGAGCTCATGACACCTCACCTGTCGTTGCGCTCCAGGGCCGCCTTGGTGGCCTTCACAAGCGTCCTCAGCTCCTCCTTAGCCTGGCGGACATCGGCCGTCTTCACAGGTCTCTTCTCCAGCCCCTCGAGCTGAGCCTGAAGAGCCTGGACAGGATGAGGGACATCTGAGACGATCGCACAGGACTGCCTGAGAACTTCCGTGCGCTGTGGCCGTGTATGTGAGACATCCTGAGTTAAACGCGCTCTGGTCAGAACGGCAGGTCGGGGTGCTCGGTCGGCAGGGGAATGGCTAGCCAAGTGAAGGCCCGAGTAAATTTCCTTGCTCAATGTCTTGACATTTTTTTTTCCTAAGGAAGGTTTTTTTAAAATTATGGAACATTTTATTGTTAATCTGTATGGGGGAAAAGATATAATGAATAAAGTGCTTTGGGTCTATTATTAACAGCATCACAATGATTCCCTCTCAATCCGTGAGAATAATATTACTTCAACTTCTGCAGGTTGATATAAAGCAATGCTGTTCTCCAGTGGGAGCGCCAGACTTCAGCTTTTCAGAAATAGAAAGAAGGATCCAGGCGCTGCTGGCCTGGGAGTTTCACTCTGACGTTGGATCGAGATGTGGAGATAAGATATATACATCCGACCTCAGAAAAGGGAAGAACAGGGAGGATCGCCAGCTGGGGCCTCTGCTTATCCCTGAAAAAACAAAAGCCTATTTTTCTCCAACTTGAAAAGGCTCAAAGAAAACAATGTCCATACCTGAACTGGACTGAGAAGTTAGAGCTGACCTCCTGTGGCGCTGTGTGTGCATGCGCGTGTGCTTATTCATGTACAAAGTGAGAAGCGTATTTCCCAAGCTAGGATTTTACACTTGATGGAATTCAAGTGTCAAAGTCCTCTTAACTACAGTAGTAGATTCTTTTTGTTTTTATAAGGGATAAAGTAATCCTTTAGCATATTTTCTTACTAGAAATTTCTCCTGTTTAACCTAGTCCTAACGTGTCACTAATTAAAGGAAGACTGTGGGTTTCTCTGCGGCTCATTGCACGCCCTCATCCCCACCTTCACTTCTCCCAGGGTATCGGCTGAACCACGGGGGTTACTGACAGCGCCATTTATACTCCCGACACACACACACGCACGCACGCACGCATGCAGAGGTACTTCAGAAAGTTCATGAAATAACATTACATATGATTTACTTGGGTGCAAAATCACTTGAAAACCATGAATGGTTTTTTCACAATATCGTTTTTCCATAAACCCTTTGAAGTCCGCATAGAGAGGTTGACAGAAAGTTTGGTGGCGTGGGATACAAATAGTGCTCTGTCTGAAGAGAAGGTCTTCGTCAGAAATGCCCGTAGGCTGGGATAAAGCCCATCTCTAGTAAAAGTGCGGTGGTCCCAAGTTATGGAGGCAGGAATGAGGATTCTGGTTTTGGATGTTCACAAGGCTCGTGACCCCCAAAGCCGTGAGTGATGCAGCTGCACTGACGCGGCCCGCGGGCGACCGTTACCTGGTGCTGGGCCGTGGGCTGGGCCTGCAGGAGCACCGCCATGTAGAGCTCATATTCTTCCTGCAGAAAGGACAGCGGGGCTCACTAGGGCCGTCGGGAGAGCACGGCCCTGCACGCTTTCTGGCTGTTTCTGAGCAACACGGAAGTCAGGGTGTCGATTCAGGGCATTTTATAACATAGGGAAGATGTTCCTACGATGTATCCAACAGTGAGACACACTATAATTTATAAACTGCTCACCTTCCAAGCGTATTTGACTGTCAACCCTTTGTCACCTCAGGAGACCATCCCCAAATGCCCTGACATACGACAGGGGATCTGCCCACAGAGGCTGTGGATGGGGTCCTCTGACCTGCTGAAGACGAACTTTGCAGACAGCAGGCTGACATCGGCCCGTTGGGGCTATTCCTGGTCAGTCGAGAAATCAGGGAGCAGCAAGATCTTTAAACAAGCTACTTTCAGCTAAGATTCCACATAGAGATTACTTTCATCATAAAATCCCAACAAAATGCTATAAGGATTCAGATAAAAGTATTACCTATGTGTAACTACAGAAGTTTGTATGTCACATATGTGCAATGAATAAAAGATTTTGTACAATTAGCAAGCTTGGGTGGAAAAACGGCATGCTGACTGGGCACTGATTCAGGGCTGACGTGACTGTGGGAAGGTGACTCAGTCTGGCGGAGGGCCCCTGTCTGCAGCGCAGGCAGCAGATGCCTGGCAGAGCCTGAAGCTGAGCCCTCTCCTGGTGCCGGCACCTGCCTAGTTCTCAGTGCGACACAGAACGCGTGTCTGTTACCTTGACTTCCTTCAAGAGATCCCCAACGATTAAAGAGCTGTCGCAAATATCTTGGAAGACCTCCCCGAAGACCTGCAGCCTGTTGAGTTGCTGAGGGTCGCACGTGCATATTTTCTGGAGCTCCTGGAGGGAAAACAGAGCCAGCCCCTTTCAGGGTGTCCTCACTTTCCTCTCAAAGCCGCCCTGCTCAGATTCAGGAGTCAGAAAGGGCACCTGGTCTTGGTGGGCCAGGCCGCAAACCAAGGTGATTCCGGGTCCCTCACCTCGGTTGCTGAAAATCTTTGATTGTCTCGTCACCCAAGGTTTTCTCTTCCGTCTCTCTCCTGTCCTCCTTCCCTGCACCCTGCACTGACCCCGCCATCACCGTCCCTGCCCCATCTTGCAGGCCTTTTCTTCCCCATCAATCCCCTCAGCCAAGACCCCGGGGCTCTGGTTGGTTCACCTTTTTCTCTTTCCCGCATTTTCACACTTGAGTGTTGAGACCCCAGTCAGTAAGAAGGGGTTTCAGAAAATTAGCAGAAAAACGATTCTAAAGTCTGAGTTTACTTTAGCGCAATGAATTTAACTGTGCCATCCAGGCAGTGTTTTCCTAATAGCACTTCCCGGGCCTCCTGGAGCGCCCCACCTGCTAAGCCCGCAGCTGCCGCCCGGCTGCCCCCATCTTCACCCGGCCTCAACCACGCAAGGCAGGCAAGCCTTCCTCAGGTCTTTCCGGGTTCGAACCTCTGACCTGGGGGGGCCGTGACTTCTAACGCTCAGTCGTGGCCTTGCGTGCACCGTGCGGTCCCGCCCCACCCGGCCCCCGCCGCGCCCGAGGTCAGCCCGCAGCTGGGCGGAGCCCGCGGCCAGCCTGGCGCCCTGGACCGGCAGGTGGCCGCCTCACCTGTGCCAGCTTCCGCTCGTGGCGCAGGGCGACCTCCCTCCCGCTGTAGCCGTTCTTCAGGAGGTCTCGCTTGGCCACAACTTCCTTTTGGAAACGCAAGAACTTCTTGTACCTGTCGGCCTTGGTGACCCCGGCCAGGTAGGAGCTGACGTAGCGGTACTTGTCCCCGTCCCTGGGCTCTGGCGACAGGGCGCACTGGCGGCTGGACCGGGCCTCCCGGTACCGGAGCACCTTCATCTCCGGCACCCTGAGCTCCTCTCGGGGCCGCTCGGGAGGGCCTGGGCCGGGGCGCTCTTGTTCCTCCAGGGCCCGCTTCAGAATGAAATCCTCCTCCGACGTGCGGGGAGCGAGCGCCGGAGGGTTCAAGTACCGGAACAGCGGCGTGTCCTGGGCGTCGTCGGGAGCCACCGCCGTGTGGACGGTGAAATAAGCCAGCGCATCCCTCATCTCCGCCGTCTTCCCAGGCCGGGGCTTCCTCGCCACGGGGGCAGGCTCGGCCCGCGGCCTATTGGCATTGGGCCAGTGGTACAGGATGGTCTCGGGAGGCCGGTAGAGCCGGCTGGGGTTCAGGTGCCCCGAGGTGTAGAGGCGGACGTCCTCCCGGTGGTCCGTCTGCAGTCTGTCCAGCAGCTGCGTCAGATTGCACAGCGTCCGGACGCCCGGGGTCTCGCAGTGCTTCCACTTCAAGTGGGCTGTTCAGAAAGGACCACAGGTTGTGAAGGGCCATTTTTTTAAAAATAAAGAATTATTTATTTAACTGCGTTTATTGTTATTATTATATTTTCAAATTCACCAGAGACAGACATAGAGACAGAGAGATAGGGAAAGTGAGAAAGCAAGCCGCCAGATTCAGGACTTGAACTGTGGTTGGACATGTGGGAATCCCGAGCCTTAACCACCCCGCCACCTGCTGGCCCCTAAGGCCACTCTGAAATAGCTATGTGCACTTGCCAGGCCGGCATAGCCAGCACCCAACAGGGGGTCTATAGAGAAAGAAAGGGAAGCGAAAGTTTGAGCCCTCCTCCCAGGTCTCAGGTCCACGCCAGGTGTGAGGCACTCAGGAGGCCGGGACCCTGCAAACCTGTTAGTAAAGACGAAGGCGAGCTTTCATTTGCCAGACTTTCTTACAGTATCAGCAAGGGTTCCGAAAGGAAAGTTTAGAACTTAATTATGTTTCTTAAAAATGCTGCTTAAGGGACCAGCAGTTAGCATAATGGCTATGTCGCCGGATTCCCATGTAGCCAACCGCGGTTCGAGTCCCGGACTCGGTTGCTTAAACTCATGCTGGACGCATGTGCGTGTGTGCCCAAGATCCCGAGAGGAGAATGGAGGAGAAGGGATTGCGGCGTGGCCATCCTCCCTGGGGGGTGATTTCTTGCTTTCTGTCTCTCTGTCTCTCTCTGGCGAGCACACGCGCCCTATAGCAAAAAAACCTCTCCAAAAAAATGCTGCTTAAAGTTTTTTTTGTTTTGTTTTGTTTTTTTTAACATTCTTCACAAGACATGCCTTGTATTTTTGTTTTGTTTTATTTTGCTGGGATTTTTCTTGGGGGGGGGTGCTTTATTTCCTCCCTTAATACCAAAATGTCTCAGGAATCTCTGTCCAGACCCCTCCAGAACTGATCCCATCCCCATGGAACAAAACCTGTGGGTGCGAGGACCAGCAGTTAGCGTGATGGCTATGTCGCTGGACTCCCACGTAGTCCACCGTGGTTCGAGTCCCGGACCCAGTGGCTTAAACTCACGCCGGGCACATGTGCGTGCGTGCCCAAGATCCCGAGAGGAGAATGGAGGAGAAGGGATTGCGGCGTGGCCATCCCCTCTAGGGGATGATTTCTCGCTTCCTATCTCTGTCTCTCTCTGTCTGTCTAGCGAGCACATGCACCCTATAGCTAAAACCTCTCCAAAAAAATAAAACCTGCGGGTGCGTTGACAGGCCCCTGACACCTCCCTCACAGGGCCCATGTCCAGGTGCAGAGCCCTCGAGCACCTGGCTCAGGACATAAACTAGTGGGAAACCGGCTTCGGGCCAGCTTCGTCTGTGAGCTAAGTGGGTTCAAAGACAACCTCTGTGAGCCTCAGCTCCTTCCTGTGCGCATCAGGATAATCATCTCACTCCGAGGGGGTGAGCGACGCCCACACGGAATCGCTTTTGTCAAAGAAGCCCATGGCACGAGCGGTGCTCCCGAGCCGTCCGGTCTTTGCTGAGGACCTTCAGGGCACGGACAGCTTTCTATCACTCCTGCCAGGATGCATGTCACCTGCATCTGCTCCTTTAATGCGTTATTTTCCAGCGAAGGAAAGGGCCCTTTTCCAGGGCACAGTGTGCTGTGCAGCCTTCGCAGAGAACCTGGAGGGGCAGAGGGGCAGTTCACACAGGGCCAGCAGAGGCCTGCCATGGTACCAGAGCCATGCTGAGCAGTGGGCCAGGCCTTCACAGGGCCCCTGAGCCTGAGAGCCAAGGGCCCACTTCGTCCATGCGCCTGTGGTGGCCGTCAGTCCCCAGGGCAACACCATCTTGACAAGTCACATCCTCATTGGTGAGAAGGGAATCTGAGGAACTGGATGGCAGCAAAGAGGTAAAACACAACCCATGTGGTAGACCCCAGGCTCGATGGCCAGGTGCCCTCAGCGGGCCCCTCCACTCCGGGCAGGCAGCCCTGGCTCCTCCCTCTTCTGTGACAGTCTGGTACAGTGAGGCCCCCGCACACGCCACCCATCTCAAAGCGTGCCCAGACACAGAGCAGTGGCAGAAGCCGCTCCACCTTCTCATGCCTGAGGGCTGGGCTGATGCGTGGCGCACACACCCAGGGCATGGCACGGCCGGGCACCATCTCAGCACCCCGTGCCTTCAGACACCTGGCCAAGCCCAGAGTCAGGGTCGCCGCCTCTGCAAACCACAGCAGAGCAGTGGGATTCTTGAGAATCACTTCTATTGATCAGCTTAAAACTTCAAAGAAACCACTTAGGAAATGATAAAATATTAATGATATAATATTAATTAATATTAATTTTTCAAGGCAACCATTGCAGCTCATTGAAGGCTTTAGCACTTAGAGCAGTAAAGACGCGTTAGGCCAGTTTGCTATGGAGAGTGGGAGAAGGGGACGACTTAACCGATACCACCCTGTCATCCTTATTTCCCAGAGGGCCTTGCAGCACCAGCACGTCGCCGCACAGTGCCCTCCCTACGCCTCACTCTCCCCTTCGGTTGCAGAGGTCTGCTTCCGAGTCCGAGGACCCGGGTTGCTTTCCCGCTGCCAAGTTCTTAGGACACACACCGTGGAGTCCACCATGGCCTCCTAATGGGAAACATGGCTTTGTGCATATTGTGCCATCTATCCGAGAGAAAAATAGTCTTAGCAAGTTTATTGGAACATGTAGTTCTTTTACAAGTTAATCTGAAAGCAGATTTGCTTTAAGACAAACTGAACTGACTTTTTGACTGTGCATCGATTAGGAAGACATAGTAATAGTTGTTTTTTTTGTTTTTTGGTTTTTTTTTTTGAGAGGTTTTCGCTATAGGGCACGTGCGCTCGCCAGACAAACAGAGAGAGACAGAGAGATAGGAAGCGAGAAATTACCCCCCAGGAGGGATGGTCACGCCACAATCCCTTCTCCTCCATTCTCCTCTCGGGATCTTGGGCACGCACGCACGCGCGCCTGGCGTGAGTTTTAAGCCACCGGGTCTGGGACGCGAACCGCGGTCAACTATGTGGGAGTCCAGCGACATAGCCATTACGCTAACTGCTGGTTCCCAATAGTTTTTGATGAGATTTGAATTAATAAATATTTCAATCATTTTTTACCATTTAAATGTTTAATCCTAGGGTATTTTTTTATTCATCTTTTTCATGATGGAAGAAACCGGTCTTTAACGTCAGCCTTGTCCCCCAGCACTGCTCTCACCTCTGGGAACTCTAGGGGCCCACGGAAATTCTCCTTGGTCTCTTTCCAGGACATCCTGATGCCCACCGCCCACACACACACAGGAACTGCATGGGGTGCCCTTCATGTCTGTGAGGCTCCCCCTGCCCCCTACACAGACACTGCTCTGCCTCTGCCTTCAAAACTACTCAGAGAATCATTTTCCACACTCCCCTCAACACTTCCCTCCTGAACCCAGGCAACATCACTGGCCAACCTGGCACCCTGGTCAGGCCCCTGTCACCCCACTGGTGTTTGTCTGCAATAGTTTTACACATCACATTAGTGCCTTCAGAAAGAGACCAAGAGTCACAACTTTGTTTAATAAGTAAAAGTTATAAAGAAATACTATTTTAGAATTTTAAGAGATACAGGTTGAGCACTCCTAATCCAAAAATTAAAAGTCCAAAATAAACTTTCTGAGCACTGATCTGACAAGTGGCCTCCTTTGACAGCCACATGGAAATGCTGCAATGAAGCAATCTTTTATATAGTCACGTCCCGACCACGTGTTTCTACGTGTGCACGTGAAACATAAACGCATTTCTTGTTTGACTTGGGTCTCATCCCCAGGATATCTCGCCATGCGGATGCAAATATTCTAAAATCCAAACAAACAAACAAACAAATCTGAAATCTGACACACTTCTGGTCCCGAGCACTGCAGATCGGTGGTCCACAAACCTCCCAGGTACCCCCGTGATGCTCTGGACCCCAGGATG
Organism: Tupaia tana; assembly: GCA_026018925.1. Taxonomy (NCBI): domain Eukaryota; kingdom Metazoa; phylum Chordata; class Mammalia; order Scandentia; family Tupaiidae; genus Tupaia; species Tupaia tana. Next base: position 14,578,800 of record JAKSZU010000002.1, read on the forward strand.
AGATGAATGTCCTGCACCAGGACCTTCATGATCCAAAAGGGAACGGAGGAAGAGGCCCAGCAGAAGGACACTGTTCCACAGGAGACCCTCCCATCTGTGACGACACAGTGGTAACCCAACCTCAGGGCATGAAGATGTAAAAAGTAAGAGATCGTGAAGAATTCCTCCCATGAGGAAAAATATTAATACTATAATAGCAACGGTGCTCTGTGGTCACTTAGTGAGGCCTGCAGATGGCAGTGACATGCCAAAGAAAATTTAAAAGAATGCTAACATTGGGACCAGCAGATGGCATAATGGTTACAACACTGGACTTCCGCGTAGTCACCTGTGGTTTGAGTCCTGGACTCGGCAGCTTAAAACACACTCGGCACGTGTGCATGCATGCCCCAAATCCTGAGAGGAGAATGGAGGAGAAGGGATTGAAGCATGGCATCCCCCGGGGGGTGATTTCTCACTTTCTCTCTCTGTGTCTCTCTTTGTCTCTCCAGCGAGCACACATGCCCTATAGCAAAAATCTCTCAAAAAAAAAAAAAGAACAATAACATCTAGCAGCCAGGACCTGCTCCCTCCCCCTTCCTCCTCCTCATCCTTCCAGAGAAAGCTGTACTAGCGTGAGCACACCTGCACCCTCTACACACACTCACACACACCCTGCACACTGCACGTGTGCATGAGTCACGCTCACAACGCGCTCAGACACGCACACACACACCCTGTCTCTTCCTCTACCCGTTACTAGATTTTCCAAGCAGGCCACACCCCGTGACTCGGGTCCTAGGCCCGTGTGGCCCTGGAGCTGACGTATAGTGCCACAGACAGGTTTTCTTGTTCCGCCCTGGCTCAGAGAAGCTGGGTTTCTAGAAGACCCAACATCAAGCCAACATCCCAGCCAAACACAGACACTGCGTCCACTTACATTCAGGCTTCACGTCCTCCGCCATCTCTCCCAGTCTCCTGGCTGCCTGACTGCTGTGTCTGGTTGCCGTGGAAACGATAAACATTCTGATACCCCCCTCCCCCCCCCCCCCCCCCGCCCCCGAGGGCGCCTCTGCTGCTTAGCAATGGGACATCCCAACACGGATTCCCCTCCCACGCCTCTGACCTTCCTGAAAAGCAAGTCCTGGGTGTTTGTTCACTTTTTTACTTTTTAAAATGAAGCAGTTTTGTGATCTGAAAAACACCAAAGTGCCCTGCACTACCTCCTTTCCAAACTGTAAGGAGCAAAAGGCTCTTGTCTTTGGACGGCTGCTGTGGAGACGTGCGGGCTGACGTGGGGTTCCGGCACCTGGCCTGTGTGGTCACCAAGTGTCAGCTCGTCATGTAGGCAATGCTCTGCATTCCCAGGAGGGAAGTGAGGGGCCGTGGGGTGCCATGACGCGCCCTGCCGAGTCAGCGGGGTGCACGGACAGGAGTGAAGGCGTGCAGCCCTCACAGTTGGCACCTCCTTATGTTTAGAAGGTACACCCGAGTGACTGCAGCGTCTGTGAGCTTCCTCAGCTGGCCCATGCGCAGAAGCAGAAAAAGGCTAAAATCACCCTCCCCCTTTGAAAACTATAATTCTACTTAAATTTCTCCTAGCCAGAAAGAATGAGGGTGGACTGGGACAGAGACTCTATTTGCTCTCAGAAGTAATGTTGACATGGCAGAGGGTGAGGGATAGGGAGTCAAGGATGGCAAAAAAAAAAATAAAATAAAAAGTATACACGACATAAGAAATGGAAAATTATTTGCTTATAACATGTATGTTGATGTGCTTGATTGAGCCAATATACAGTGTATTTTGGATGGAAAATTCATTTGTATGCTGTAATGATGTATAGTGAATGAATGGAAAAAATAAATAAATTTAAAGGATTGCTAAAAAAAAAAAAAAAAAAAAAAAAAAAACCAGCCCTGAGATTGAGGCTCTAAAACGAAGAAGCTGACCTGACCCCACGCCCCCCAGCAGGTTCTGAGAACGGAGGTGGACGGTGCTATGAAGGATTTGGGGGCACGGTGTCTTGCCTGCCTCCTCTTTAAACGTGGGCGTGGGGGAAACCACAGCGTTGCCCGGCCCTCGAGGCTCAGGAGGCTCACGGCAACGTGCCTTCGGATTTCCCCTGTGCAAAGGCCCCCGTGTTTGCTGGTCTCTCCCCAATGTGGTGCCTCGCCACAGCGAGCCCTGCTGGCATGGAAACCCCCACTCGGCAATGGGGTCCCACCGGTGGACACCAAGTGGGTAGGTCATGACCTCACCTCCGGTCATGACAGCAGGGAGGATCGAGGTGGCAGGCCTTCCATCACGGGCTGTCGGCAGAAGGAGTGAGCCTGTGTGCTCAGAAGTCAGTAACAGAGAATGGCTGAGCACTCCCCAGAGTCTCGGCAGCCCCGCCGGGCCCACTCCGCACACACAGGCAGGTGGCAGGTGTCGGGTGGGCAGAGGAGCCAAGGGCTCGACAGGCCCTGGCAGAGACAGCGGTGAAGAGCGTGGGCTCCCCAAGGAGCTGCTCCTGCCGGGGCTGGGCCTGCACTGCCCTCCCACCTGCTCCTGGCACAGAAACGGAGGTAGGTGTGCCGGCTGTTAAAGCACCGTCAGTGAGGCAGACTGAGAGGGTCCCCAAGTCCGCAGAGCACCCGTGTACCCAGGCACGTGCATGCCCATCCCCTGGGCTGGGTCACGGGTCAGGGCCCCGCTGGGTGCTACTGCTGGCTTCCTCTCCCCGTCTCTCTCTCTCACTTGTACAGGAAATACACAAACCCCTCCAGGAAAAAAAATAAAAACAAAAACAATAAAACCTCTCTTTTTAAAATCAAGTGTTGGGCTGATTTCACAAGCAATTGCAAAATCTTGGTGTAGATCAGAAAGAAGATAATTTGTGGGACCAGCAGGTGGTATGGTGATTAAGGTGCTAGACACTCCCACATGGCCGACCAGGGTTCGAGTCCTGAATCTGGTACCTTGCTTTCTCACTTCCTCTCTCTCTTTCACCCTCTATCCCTCTCTCGGGTAAAACTAAAAAAATAAATGAATGAATGAATAAAATAAAATAAATAATTATTTAAAAAAAGAAGATAATTTGTTTCCAGAACCCGTGTTTCTCCCAAGTCATCGCTATGACAGAACACAAACACAGTAAATTAGTCCATCCTCATACACCAGTGATTAAAAATAAGTCAGCGGTCAAATTGGTATCAGGTCTACAAAACCCACCTGTGGCTCTCCAATTTGCTAAGTATTTCATCCAGGTATTTGAAGCAGAAAAATATTTAATTACTGCATTATCAGTGCAATGCACCAAACTGCCAAAAACACGCTAGACCTTCCCGGAGGCCAGAGTTTTAGGTCGGGAGCACCAGGAACTGCTTACCCTTCAAACCTCATGCAACGGGTTGTCGCAATCAGTGCTGTTCTGTTTTTCCACCCTAGAGGGCGCCCAAACACACTCTAAAATTCGTCTGCTGAAAGCCACCTAGTAATAAGACACTACCATCCCGATTCATTTATTTATCCACCCACCCTTCATCCTACTCCATGAAGAAAAGCAGAAACGCACTGGGTGCTGTTGCCACTTCACTAAGAAGGCAGAAGGAAACACAAATGGTTTCCTGCTGTAATGACTCTCGGTGGAGAGACTGGAGGAACACAGTGAGCTGTGAGCAGCGAGGACTGCCTCGAACGTGTAGAGAGGGGGAGTGGAAGAGAGCTACAGGGGCCAGCCAGAACAGCTAGTCAGAAGTGACCTTGCCAGTCGCTGCGTTGTCAGCTATCAGAATCTGTCGTGCAAAAGTGAACGACCTTGCGCTTCCCAAACTCCAAATTAAGAGCAGAGCATACTGGGAAACCTCCAGCAGAGGCCCGGCTGGGTCCAGGCAGAAGACTGAGGGTCGGGTTCCCTACTTCGTCTGTGGATACCAGACTCTGGCACCCTGGTTCTGGCTGCCTGCGAGGACTGGGGAGGGGGGTTGTGGCATGAGCCCCGGTTGAAGGTACTTGTCATTCTGGCTCTGTCCCTGATTCTCATGGAAGAAATAAACTTGAGGAAAAAGAAGCTTCTGGTGGAATGAAAACTAAATACCAGCCTGGTGGGAGAATGGCGGGGAGCTGCCGGAACACGGAGCAGGGCAAAGGCGAGTCACTTCAGTTTCCTCCTGAGACAGCGAGGACTGGCTGACAAGTTTCCACAAGCGAGGTGTCATCCGATCTCTTAGAACGAGATCTCCGAGGCCACACATCGTAGAGGCTGAGCAGAGCAGGGTAAGCGTGGAGACTCACAGTCCCCAATCCCTGGATGCACAACAAGTGCACATGCCCCTATAGCAAAAATCTCTCCCCGCCCCCAGGAAAAACAAAAACAAACAAACAGTGGCTGCCAGCAGTCAGGGCTAGCTGGTAGAGTCTACCTCGTATCACAGATCCTTGCCATGTCCTTCCTAAGGACCTGGTGACGACACTGGGGTTGTGGGCACCACAGGCTGCCTCCCCACCTTTTTTTTTTTTTTTCTTTTCCTTGAGAGAGTTTTGCTATGCCAGAGAGTCAGAGAGAGACAGAGAGATAGAAAGTGAGAAATCACCCCTCGGGTGGTTGGCCATGCCTCAATCCTTTCTCTGGGATATCGGGCAGGCAGGCACACGTACCAGCATGAGTTTTAAGTTGCTGGTACGGGACTTGAACTGCAGTTGACTACGTGGGAGTCCAGCAATGTAACCATTACACACCATCTGCTGGGAGGTTGATGAGCAAGCCCAGCCGGGGCTGCAGCCTCAGTCCCCTCGCTGGGCAGACTCAGTACTCACTGGTCCTCAGGATGAGGACATACGTGCCCAAGGGGGCTGCTATTGGCCAGCACAGAACTCCCAGATGAGGTGACAGGACACGGAAAGAGAATTCTTGGCATCAGGAGCATGGGACAGGAGGCACACGCCCAGTGCAGAGAGGGGTACACTGCCCTCGCCCGACCTCCTGGTGCAGCAGTGAACTGGGAACTGGAGGGAGGGAGGTCGTGGGCGCAGTGCTGGGGTCTGGACGCTGTGTGTTTCTTCTGCTTGATTTGTGATGAGACAGATTTGAGGAAGTGTGCCAAAGAGGGACCCTGGGAGTAGGAAATGTCAAAAACAGAAAACGAGGCCTCGCACTCAGGCCTGGTCGGTGTGTAACAGGTGCACGTGCTGTCTGAAAGGGCGCTGGGGCAGATGGAAGGACTTCCGGGTCACGGCTGGGCCTTGCTCACCACGTGCTCTTCTGGCCTCCCGTGTTAATGTAATTCGTGGGAAAAGTGAGGCGGGCCAGCTGTGGCTCCCGTGGGGCTGCACAGTGACAGCGCCTGCGGGGCTCAGTCTGGCTTCTATTCGGCAGCCAGTGGCCCCACATATGCCCCTTTAATGTCCCACCGTGAACACAGGGCAGGGACGGGGATGAGAAGGGGCACAAACGCAGGAGCTGTCCTCGTCCGCCTGGAGAGTCCGTCCCGTTTTGAGATGAAATCTGCAGGAGAACGAGACAGCGCTCTCCCGGATCTTTCAGAGAAGCCGGGAGCCGCTGGTTACTATCGACTACTGGGCGTTGTCCAGCATCGTGCTTTTACTGGGACTAACATTGTTCACTTTTTCACACTGAAAAAAAAAAAAAAAAAAAAAAAAAAAAAAACAGGACTCCCTGCTACTACTAGGCGGGAGTGGGAGTGGGCACCTGCCCAGGGGCTGGCTCACTCTCAGCCCCACCTTCCATCCCACCTTCACAAGCTCACGAGGAAGGCCAGGCCCAGACCTTTCCTCTCATCCTGAGAGCCCAGAGCCTCCCTCGCCGGCAGGCATGGCGGGTCACCAGCCTGTCCTCCCGGGAGGAATGTCCTGGCAGCGTGGCAGGGTTGTCACCATGGAGCACGTTGGTGGAGGGGACAGTGAGTGAGGAGGACTGGTCACTCTGGTATTCAGTGTTAGATGAGCATCCATGTGTCTTTTTTTTTTTTTTTTTTTTTTTTTTGGAGAGATTTTCACTATAGGGCACATGCGCTCGCCAGACAGACAGAGACAGAGGGATAGAAAGCAAGAAATCACCCCCTTAGGGGGGATGGCCATGCCGCAATCCCTTCTCCTCCATTCTCCTCTCGCGATCTTGGGCACGCACGCACACGCGCCCGGCGTGAGTTTTAAGTCACCGGGTCCAGGACGCGAACCGCGGTCAACTACATGGGAGTCCAGCGACATAGCCACTACGCTAACTGCTGGTTCCTTCCATGTGTCATTTTTAAGAGTAGAAGCAATGTGGGGTGTCAAGGCGAGGCGCACGGGAGGCGGCCCTGGTGCCAGGATGCGACAGAGGCCACAGGCCGCCAGGTCCCAGGCGCAGAGAGGCCACGGGCCGCCAGGCCCCAGGTGCAGAGAGGCCACGGGTCGCCAGGTCCCAGCCACAGAACGCGGAGCCAGCAGCATGTCAGGGTGCTGGTTCGGCCCGCTCCGGAGCACAGTGCAGCTGTTCCTGGGCCCCTCCTGGCCCAGCTGTGCCTGCCCGCCTCTCCAGGCCACCCAGGACCTGTGCTCAGCCGTTCACCTACAAATACCAGAGTGGACGGAGGAGGTGCCGGCCACCTGGAGGTTATGGAGTTGCTTCGTGGGTTCTTCCCTTCTGCATCTCCCAAGTACCCATCACCCGCTTCCCCTCCCCCAGGGCGCAGCTCCGGCCACGCAGCTGGGAGGCGTCTGGTCTCTTCCTGCTGGCCCGGAGTGGGCGTGTGGGGAGCGTGGAGCAGGGGCTAGCGCCAAGCCCTGCTGATCTGCGCTTTCCTCTCTGGACTTCCCTCCTTCAGCCCAAGCCCCAGGGGTCGTGATGCAGGCGGAAAACACATGTCTTTTGAAATAACAGCATTCTCGTTTCTTTGGAACTCTAGTTTCATCGAAGGATTATTCTCAGGGAGCAGGAGAGACCGGGCCTTTGAGAAGGGGCAGCGTGCAGAGGAAGAGCAGGGAGTGCAAGCCCCGGACAGCGGAGGGTGGCCCAAGTGGAAGGTGAAGGCCCGTCCAGCCAATACCAGGGCTGAAGAGTTAGCAGCTCAGGAGACTGGCCGGGCAGGCTGCAGGCGACCAGCTTCGGGGTGCCAGGTTCAGAGCATCCCCCGTGAGCCCCCAGGTAAGGCACGAAATGGCTCGAGGTGCTCTTGTACAGGTAATGTCGGACTCTGTCTTTGTCTTTCTTTATTTTAAAGAGAGTTTTGCTATAGGGCTTGTGCACTCGCCGGAAAGAAGGAGAGAGACAGAAAGTGAGAAGTCACCCCCCTTCCCCCTGGGGAAGGAGAGGGGTGGCCTCTCTGTGATCCCTTCTCCTCCATTCTCCTCTTGGATTTGGGGCATGCACGTGTGCTCAGCCTGAGTTTAAGCCACCTTGTCTGGGACCTGAACTGTGTGTGTGTTTGGGGGGGAGGGGGCTATGGGAGTCCAGCAACAGAACCACTACGCCATCTGCTGGCCCTGGACTCTTTCTTTATGAACACCTTCATTGCCCTAACCAATGACTTACTTTTTTTTTCCTCCCAAAGGGCATGTGTGTTCATATTCATGGCTGGGCGCCTAGTGTGTGGGACAGAGCCAGCAACACGCCAGGTACTCACCACGGCTGAGGACACGGCAGAGGAACACATAGGCAACTGGCCACAGGCAGAGCAGCAACACATTGCCACCCTAGGGCCAGGAAATCGGGCAGCTGGCATTTCTAGCGCATATTGGAGGAATACAAAAGAACCAAATGCAAACGAAGATGAACAAAACAAACAGTTGAAGGTCAAATATTCAGAGGACTTCGTGAATTGGAAGGTGTTTTTCTGAGTCATGTACATGTCCTGACAGAAGAATGAAGCACCCCTGGAGTGACGGTGGACTAGGGCACGGGGTGCCCAGAAATTTGTCAACGTTACGCTGGGCGTGTCCGTGAGTGTGTCTCTGGTGAGACTGACTAAGATTGGAGTGACTGGTGTCATAATTGGCTCAGACTGCTATAACAAAATACCATAAACCAAATGGCTTATGAACAACAGAAACATCTCAGTTCCGGAGACTGGAAGCCAGAATCCAGGGTGCCACGGTGGCTTAGTTCCGGTGAGGCCCTCCTTCCAGGCTGCTGCTGTCTGACTTCGGCTTGTTCCCGCCCAGGCCCAGGAGAATGAGCCAGGTCTCTGAGCCCATCAGGAAGGCTCCACTCCCAGGCAGGCACCTTCAGACGCCATCACACTGGGTATCACACTTCAGCATATGGATTTGGGGGAGAGAAAATAGACCTGCTCACTGCAGCCCCTCGGCCGCGCGGGATCCGATGTGGGGCCTCGGGGCATGGCGCACACTCAGTTCTGGAGGGAAAGCAGGCAGTGTACTCTAACCCCATTTTTCTGCAAACTTCTGAGGCCACCTTGTACACTTTCATATCATTGAGAAGAAGTCTGGCATCATCCTTGTCCCGTCGCAGTGTCGGCAGTCTCAACTGACCCTTGGGAGGTACCAGTTAAACTTGTCGGTACCACCGGAATGCTGTACCTGTACAGTGACGGTCCAGTTCTCTGGCCCTGGATTTGATTTATTTATTTATTTATTGAGAGATTTTTGCCATCAGGCATGTGCGCTTGCTGGAGAGACAAAGAGACAGAAAGCGAGAAATCACTCCCCGGGGGGATGGCCATGCCACAATCCCTTCTCCTCCATTCTCCTCTGGGGATTTTGGACACGTACACACACACACCTGGCATGAGTTTCAAGCCACCAGGTCTGGGATTCAAATCACGGTCGACTATGTAGGAGTCCGGCGACGTAACCATTAGGCTATGTGTTGGTACCCGGAGCTTCTGGCTCTGAATTTAAGTGTGAAGAAAAGTAACTCTTTTCGGGGCCAGCAGAAGGCACAGTGGTTAAGGCTCTGGACTCCCACGTGGTCGACCTCAGCTTGAGTTCTGGACACGGTGGCTTAAAACTCACACTGGGTGCATGTACGTGTGTGCCCAAAATCCCAAGAGGAGAATGGAGGCAAAGAGACCGTGGTGTGGCCATCCCCGTCTCTCTGTTTCTGTCTCTCCAGAGAACACACATGCTGTATAGCAAAAAGTTCTCAAAAAGAGAGAAAAAAGGAACTATTTCTACAACTGAGTTTAATTTTACCTGAATTCCTAACTTTTCAAACGAAGGAGACTTAGTTGCGCCTCTGGCTCAGGTCAGCTCCGGTGAGTCACAGCTTCCTGGATGCACTCGGGCTTCCATTCCGGTTTGCAGAATTAAAGGCGTTTGTCCTGCACGGTTTTCTCCAGGCAAGTCCTGGGTGTATGGACGAGGAGAGACTGAGGTAACTGCGGTGGGAGGTTGACTCGTTTCCTTTTTCCTTTTAATTCTCCTCTTTGTCAAGCCAGGGTCTCACTTTGTCTCCATGCTCCTGTTTCGGCCTCCTAAGTCGCTAGGACCACAGGGGCGCCCAGCCAGCCCCGGCTCGTCCGACAGGGCCTCACTGCATCCTCCGCACAGCCGTGACCTCGCCATCCCTCGGCCGTCTCCTGAGTGGCTGGATTCCAGGTGTGTGTCACTATGCTCAGGTGCTCAGGGCGTGCTGGGAACCAAACCCGGGTCTCCCACATGGCCTGAGCCTCTGGAGGAGCGGTGTCCAGGATGGGTCATTCAGCTGGGCCTAGACAGGGGCAAAGACGGCCCTTGTGTCACTGTGTTGGCAAATAATCAAGAGAACTACTGCCGTGTCCCTGCTGGTGTCCCCTCCACCACCTGTCCACATCCTGGTTCTCTGAGTCAGCCTGTGCATCTCTGGGCTCATGTTCACTGGGGCAGTGTGTCCCCACTCGACCCTGCCTCTGGGGTGTGTGGCCCTCGGCTGCTGGCAGACATCACAGCGTGTGTCCCCGTGGGCGGTCAGTGCCCAGGCAGAGGCTCAGGCATGCTGCACGGTCCCTGCTGCAACGACACTCACTGCAGCCCCTCGGCCGCGCGGGATCCCATGTGGGGCCCCCGGACATGGCACACACTCAGCTCTGGAGGGAAAGCAGGCAGTGAGGACCTACGGAGTCAGGCCCAGGCTTCCCCACCCCCAGCCCATCCCCATCCTCCCATCCTACCCCCATGGCCCTCAGCTGGGTGGGGAGCAGTCGGCCCACCTGGACACTGCACACGGACAGCCCACTGCTTCTCACCTTCCTTCTGCCCTGGTGCAGGGGACCGCAGGGCTGCAGGCAGGAAAACCTCAGGGAAACACTTTGCGTGAGCCAGACTGTCCCCTTCTAAATGCCCTGGGAGGCTCTTCTCTCAAGACTCTATCTATTGTGAACCTCCAACTCTTATCTGGAAGACAAGGAGAGGACTTTCTTTCCCTGGGAGCTCCCATTCTTCTTTTCACTCTTGGGGTGTGCACTTGCCAGGGTGGGAGGGAGAGCGAGAGAAAGAAGAATGGAGAAAGCACTCCCCGGGGGAGATGGCCCCGCTGCAACCCCATCCCTTCTCCTCCATTCTCCCTTCAGGATTTCAGGTACACGCGTGTACCTGCCTGGGGTATGCATACCACTGGGGCCAGGACTCGAACCAGGCACTCAGCCATCTATCCATCCATGTGGGGTCCAGCTGCCTTCCCCACCATGCCACCTGCTGGCCAAGAGCTCCTGCTCTCAGGTCCCTGATCCTAAGGCAAGAATCAAAAGCTCATGGCTTACAAAGAGGCAGTAGTACGGGCTCGGGGTCTCGGCTGGGGTCTGTCTACTTTGTCAAGATTGTGCCTGCACCACAGGTGCTGCACCAAGGTGTGTTTCAGGGGCACGGCTCTGACCCTGGCAGGCCTGGTGTGTACCCTCTCTCTTACAAGCTATTAACTTCCCTGAGTCTTGGGCTTTTCATCCTTAAAAGGGGAGCCACAACATGCATGCCATCCAATTGCGTGGGCTGCATTGGTGCAGCGGGGCTCAGAGTGCCTGGCAGTCATTTCTCAGTACCTGTCACCCCATCTCACCTGGGTCAGCACAGTCAGCAGAGAGCCACCACTGCTCGGGACAGGGCACTAAAATAGAGCGGTGACAGCCGGGTCTGGGAGGGAGCTGACAAAACAGGAAGCAAAGTTTCTCTAGCAGAGAGAATGTTCTGTGGCTTATCACAAAAGTACAGGAGGTGCTCGGAGAGCAGGGGGACAGCCACAGATGTACCCAGATCTAGCTAATGAACTGGACCCGACTGACCTTCATTCTGCAATAAGATGGCCCAGCTGCCCAGCTGGCCACTGACGAATCTCTAGGGGAAGATGTCAAGAATATCACAGGCACCTTGGTTAATCTTTTTTTTAGAGAGATTTTTTCTATAGGGCATGTGCGCTTGCCAGAGAGACAGAGACAGAAAGTGAGAAATCCCTCCTTCCCCCACCCCCAGTGCAATGACCACACTACAATCCCTTCTCCTCCAGTCTTCTCTTGGGATTTTGGGCACGCACACACGTATGCCTGGTCTAAGTTTTAAGCCACCAGGACTAGGACTCAAACTGCGGTCAACTACGTTGGAGTCCAATGACGTAACCATTATGCCACCTGCTGGTCCCAACCTTAATCTATTATCAAGCAGTTCAAAGCTTGGGGCAGCGTAGACAGACAAGACAGCCTTCTTCAAATAATCAAAGCTTTATCGGGGGAGGAGGGAGCGGGCTTCTACAGGTGGCTACAAGGAGTGTGTTGGAATTAAAGTCACGAAGCAGCAGCCTGGCCCACTTTGGACAGGACCTTCTGGCAAATAGGGACCACTGTCCCACAATGACTTGCATTACGTCACAGTGCTCTTTACTGGGGTGTGCCCTGAGGGGAGTCTGTACCAATGACCTCCAAGCCCTACGTCCACCCTTCAGGATTTCAACAGTCAAAATCCAACGACCAAAACCTCAAGGCCCGGGGTGTGCTCATCCGTGGCTTTTCAGTCAGCGCAAGGGAAAGCAGCTGAACGCACCTCCCTGACACAGATGTCTGCATCTCAGCCACTGTGTATGTGGAAATCTTTGAATCTTTTTTTTTTTTTTTTTTTTTAATGACTAATAACCATGCCTCACGGGCATCATTCCGAGCCAGAGGTCATCCCGTTACTGACAGACAACAAGAAGGCTAGCATTACCTGAATATATACAACTATAGGTACGAAACTGGGAATCGGTATTTCAAATAATTTCCTAATTTTATTTCCTGCTTGTTTTCCTTTTTCTTCTCAATATCAAGGAAAACACGGATAGAAGTGTCTTTGTCCTTTGTGCGGGTGGGCGAACGTGTGGGAAGAGGCGGGAAGTGGGGGTGCTCCTCCATAGTTGGACTCATCCAGCTTGATTTCAAGAGAGCAGAATCACTCAGAGTTTCTGAAACATTTCTAAAAGTGTCTTGTTAAATGCCTGAGATTTCCAGGTCTTTCGATGTGTGGTTTTCCTTCCTCTTCTGATAACTGTGGCAGTGAAGACGGAGCCACGGAAGGGCCAAGTTCATAGGGAGTGACGGCTTTGTGACAAAAGGCTCCGGTGAGGAGGATGCCAGACCCCGGCCTGCAGACACGTCACGCCCCACTTCCCCGTGAATCGCCCTTTCTTCTGTGCTTTGCCGGTTCATACTTGCTGAGTAAATTTAAGTGTTGATTCTGTGATTTCTTTTGGATTAGAAATAGGTATGTTTCTCCTCAAAGGTCAGGAGCTTATGAGCGGTGAAGTTGATAGGAAACAACAGTCAAATGTATGGGTAATTGAGGATTCCCGTTCCAGTTCAGGCAAGCTTTACAGAGGTCTACTTTGCCACTTGATTTACCAGATACTTTTATGGGCTTAGCTCATGAAGTGTATTACCACACAGGAGGCATTTCGTGCTGTGTCACAGGAGGCGAGTCTCTGGCAGAAACTTGCCTGCACTGTGTACTGCGCTAGGCCTTAGGAGGGCTTTCCATTGGTGAAGCGTGTGATCCTGTGGAAGAATTCCATTCTGAGGACCATCTATCAGTAATTCGCCTTCTAAGTCACAGGCCGACAAGGTAGCAATCTTTATTTCATGACCTCATTTCATTTTGCTTTTTACTCCCAAATTTATTTCTAATATGTTTATGATCAGAGAGGGTCTGGGTATATGACTGACTTTTAATCATTGGCTTGCCCACCTGATGAGAGCACAGAGCCAGAGTAAAACCATTTCTTCAAGTAGAGCTATTTTTTTTTTTTTTTTGGAGAGGTTTTTTTCACTATAGGGTGCGTGCGCTCACCAGACAGAGACATAGAGACAGAAAGCGAGAAATCACCCCCCGGGGGGATGGTCACGCCGCAATCCCTTCTCCTCCATTCTCCTCTCGGGATCTTGGGCACACACGTACACGCGCCCGGCGTGAGTTTTAAGCCACCGGGTCCGGGACGCGAACCGCGGTCGACTACGTGGGAGTCCAGCGACATAGCCATTACGCTAACAGCTGGTTCCCAAGTAGAGCTATTTTTTAAAGATAAATCCACAAGTATACTTTCATTACACACAGATTATGGATAGCTTGGCTCAGATAGTGTTTTGGGTTTTGTTTTGTTTTTGCCATAGGGTGCACGCACACGCCAGAGACAGTCAGAGACAGTGAAAGGGGGATCTCCTAGGGTGGATGGCCATGCTGCAATCCCTTCTCCATTTTCCACTTAAGATTTTGGGCACAAATGGACACATCCTTTGCGTGATTTTCAAGCCGCTAAGTCTGGGACTCGAACTGCAGTCAGCCATGTGGGAGTCCAGTGCCTTAACCACCAGGCCCCCTGCTGGCCCTAGTCAGTGTTATTACAGCATAGAACACCAACACTCCCCCACTGTGCTGCTGCTTCCTACCTAGCACCTCCTTCCCAAAGCCAGCGATTGTGCACCTGGCTTGGTGGAGAAGACCTGGAGGCCGGGGCCTCCGTGTGGAGCTTCCAGGCAGCCCCGCACCCTCAGCACCCTGACCTGAGCAACCATTCCAAACAACCTGTTTTCCCAGCAGTTTCAGAAACTCTATACAATGGAGTTAGTAAATCATCGTTACTATTTAACGTTTCATGTTGCATCATCCTTTGTGCTAAAAAATGGCTGAAGCAACAAAGCTCATTCATTCAATGTCACTGGGTGTTTTCCAGGCCACAAAGCCGGAGTGTTTTTATATGAACCGTTAGGAAATGTCTCTTATCTTCCCACAAAAGACAACAAATGATGAGCATGGAAGATGGTATTTTAAAAACTGTATTCAATTATTCACACCAAGGATATCCATTAAAATTATGAACATTTCTAAATATATTTCGTGTATCATACATATATATACTTTATATGTATAATTACATATGGACAAAAGATTCCTTGCCACTCTAAGCATGTAGGTAAAACAAATATTGATTCTGCAATGTAACACCCATATAAGCATATATACTGGCTGTTAGAATTACGAATTTATTTACAACTTACCTAGGTTATAATAAATGATTACTGTTCTATTATACAAACGTAACTGTAAAGATTTCTTTTCAATACAAAGACTGCAAATGAATATGTGAAAAATTACACACATGTACAATATTTATAATTTATAAATGCAAAGTTAAGACCTCTTTAAATTATTGCACTTGTGCATTTTACAAAGATTTTTATGTCATACTTATAAAAGCATTTTTCAAAATTTACTGACTCATCCACTATAATAAAATTGGATACTGTCAACTTGAAATTCTTTCTCCTTCCAAAAGAGAGCTTCTGGCAACTCGGAGCACGGAGCCACGAGCTCCCGAACCAGCTGACTGCGAGCGCGGTGGTTTTGGCACAGGAAGCTGCACTGCCCTCAGCCTCTGCTCGACACGGAGACACACCAGCAAGCTGCACAGTCTCAGCATGGCATGGACCGCGCCCCCGTTCGCTCGTTTGATCGTGTAGAGAAGGTTGCCTTTCTTCTCACAGAGTTCCAAGACCTGCGTTTGTGCACAGGGTGGCACCAGTTTCACAGTGTTGTGGGCAAGCATGTCCTTTCCGGTAGGTGGAGACCCCTTCCCTGGGCAAACCTGCTGCACCTTCCATTTGCAAACCTAACGAACACTCGGCACCTTGGCCGTACATCAGATCACACGGACAATGATATTCCCACACGACATTTACAGAGGCTCCCTTGAGATAGCGCGTCGGACTGGGAATTAAGTGACTACAGGAAACAGCAAAGGTGACCGTGCCCACGCTCTCAGGATATGGAGGAGGGCCGGAGGATTAGATAATACATTTGTAAAACCTTGACTTACAATCGGAACAAAAATTTTCCACTTCGACCTCTGTAAATATGCAGCACCTCAAAAATATTAGCTGGAAACTGAAACACGTAAACCAATCCCCTCCTTCCTTTGGCAACCCCTGGATTCAGTGTGAGCTTTCCCCACGCCCTCTGGTAACACTGCTCCGTGCCCGTGGAGACACGCCGGGGTCTGCGTGCTTTCAGAGACCGCGTCCTGCTACATGCAGCGAAGAGCAGGCAGGTGAGTTAAAACTAGAAAGCACTGCTTTTATTCTCGGGCTCAGTGAAGTTGTGCTTCTAAGGATTTCAAATGGGCTTCTTGGGTAACATGAACGTCTTTTTCTTTTTTTAAAAGTATGCTTAATTTGGAGCCAGAACACCACTGATTTTCTTTTTCTTCTTCCTTCTTTCTATTTTGCCATTTTTTTCATCATACAAAATGTATCTAATGCTTCAGACAACCAAAACATCCAGTTCAAAAAGGACAAAAAATATAAAACCCTATGTGTACTGCATGCAGTATCGCTAATTTAAACTTAATCTAAACATAAATGTTTAATGAAGTCATTAAAATGTGCATCAGGATCCATATGCACACATGACAATCTGACAGGCGGGAGAGGGCGGGCTGGGAGACCAGGGAGACTGCGTTCTCCGCCACTTGACGGCCAATGACTGGCAATAGAAGGGATCCGCTGAAGTGACTGATGAGTTTAAAGAATTAAGACCTCAGTACAATTTGCAGGTGTAGAAGGTGAGTGCACATGTGAAATATACAGAGATGGGAGTGATATATTCAAAACCTAGATCGTGCTCATGGATCTGAGACCCAACAAAATCGCATCCCCGTCAGCATCACTGTTCCTGGACATTCTTACGAAAAGCCCGAATCAGAACCTTCCTGTGTCCAGTCCCCGGGGGATCTATGCCTGCAAAGCCAAACAGGGACAGAAATCTGACAAGGAGAGGGAGCGCCATGCACCCAGCTCGACGGAACGAACTGCAGTGTGCCCCCTGAAATGTCTTCAATGAGACTAAGCAAGAAAAGCAAAATAAAACACCCAGGAAGGAAGGAGGAACTGCAGTCCGTAAAGTAAAGGCAAGGCCAAGCATAGGGTTAATTTAGTCCTATTAAAGCTCAAACCTTAACTTTGTTTAAAAGGCCAGAAAAACCCACAATGCCCAAAACTAAACCCAGTGAACAAACAACCCGGGTATCTAAGGATTTATGAAATATGTGTGCCCTGTGCAAACACATTCAGTGTGCATGACCATACCGACAAAGCAAAATGCATTGAAATTGTACAAAAATTTTAAAAATATCGAAAAAGCATGCTAAGAGGAGGAAACCTAAATGGAGCAAACCTCAGACGAACTCTGTGGAAACACCCCCTTGATGCATGGTGCAGTCCCTGCCCAGACCCTGCCCTGCCGAGAGCCCGGGGTGGGGACGCTGCCCAGGAGGTTGGTGTGGTCTCTGGTCCGCGACGTTTCTCACGGGCCTCTCGGAATAAGGCTGGGAAAGGGATCATACTGCCTGCCCTAGGGAGAGGGACGGTTCTGAAAACTGGGTGCCACACGACTGGGTTTCCTTTTGAATGTTTCTAATTAATTAGTTCACAGAGTTGATGACTAACTAACAAGATCCTTGAAATTCTTTTTGGATTTTATTACACTGCCCAAGATCAGTATTTCATGTTGCCATTGGCATGCAGCTATGTTTCCAAGGACATAGCTAAAATGATATTTGCCAAGTCTGGAAGGGGAGCAGAACGGTTGCATGTGCCCATGAAACTTGCCTATTACGAATCAATATAACCAATTCCGATTTCTACAAATTGAAAACTCTGCATATGCTCATAGCTGGTTACTAAACTTCATCTGGATGAGAAAAATTTGGCCAAATATACAACACTGCCTTGATGAGACACCCCTTACGACTTCTGGTAAAATAACAACCATCTGCCTATTTTCTGTTACCACACTGTCCTTTTAAGAAAAGTCGTAGGAAAAAGACAGGAAACAGAGCTCAGGAGTTTGCCTGTTAAATCTATCTGCCAAAATACAAAAACACTCCTTACTGCACGCCTTCCAAAGCAGAGGACCATCACCCGTCCCGGGCTTTCATCTCGGGTAAACCTGCGCTTGCCAAGTAATCCCACACAAGCAGAAGCACTCCGAGCGGCCTACGTTAGCACAGTCCCGTGTTCAAGCTGCCTTTGTTATGACAACACATCACAAGAAATCGACCAACCGATAAGCCACACGTTTGGGGGGACCCTTGCGAGTCGAAGTCACGCAACAGAAGACATCTGCATGGCCTGTCATGCTAAGAGGATGTCCTCAAGGCTCCTGTCACACAGGCAACCTTCCAATGCGAAAGCAGCGCTGAGGTGCCTGTTCACGACTGCCCTGGGTCAGGAAGCAGAACTCAGCCTCCATCAACACGACACTCTCCATGGCTCTCCCTTCCTGCCGTTCAGTCCCCAAGGTAGATTAGACCACTAAGTTAACTTGTATTATTGTATCTGGTGGGATCCAGCTTGGTAAACTTGTATGTAGAAAAACACGCAACTCTTCAGAATTCGGTTCTATGAATACACTAACACGGGAAAAACATACTTTCCAGCAACTCAGTACCAGGCAAAATACAGTATTTTCCAACACAAATAAATCACTGTGTTAAGAAAAATGGAGTTGATTTTCATTTTTCCTACATGTTTGCTTCTCTCTCCCTCTTTCTCTCTTCCCCTTTTCTCTTTCTTATGCATATTTGAGTGGATATATCACATACACACACATACACACACATCATGTCTACATACATGAGTGTGTATCATATATACCTCTATGTGCATGTGTCTACATATATCAACACACATGTGTGGGTGTGTTTCTAGCCACAGTGGTATCCTCTCTCTATATCCTATAATTACAATAGCAAATGGAGCTCCTGCAGGGAACATGGCAGCCTTCTGAAGCCCATATGGGAATTGAACACATAGTGTTAATTCTAAAATAAGAACAATGTTTATATATAGCCACTCAGCTACAACATAACTAAACTATGTTGTAGAAACCTCCAATTTAATTTTACAAAAACCAAGCTTATATGAACAACAATGTGTACAGTATTGAATATGTATTTTTACATTTTATTTGATTGGAAGCATGTTCAGTTCCCCGCCATATGGACAGTGAATGAGCTGTCTGTGTGGACTAGCTGATCACCTCTCCCTGGTTCCTTCGGGTTGGAACCACCCACAGGCCTGGTAAAGTATTAATATGACCCAGAAGGGACTGCCTTAGAGTCTCTGCAGGAAGGGGCCAGATTTTAGCTTTTCCAAACATTGTTACAGAGTAACATTATCAAACATCTACAGAAGAAACTATGCCAGCCAAGTCCTTGTGTATAGAGTTTGATCTGGGACAGGAGGGAAGAGCATGGAAAGGAACCACAGCGTGGCTGCCTGGTGCCTGCTCCTGCCACGGGCCCGGCTGCATGACAGGAGCCATGAGGTACCTGCCCCAGGTCAGACGGGGATGACAGGACACTTAATTTATGGTTGGATCTGATATCAAGAGAAATGCAAGATAGTTCAGGTAAATAATTCTGGAGTAAACTTTCATTTTGAATGTGAGTCTATAATTTTTACAATGACACAAAGTAAAAATATAAAGGAACCATTATTTAAAATTCACATTTTATGTCCGTAAGAGTTGACCTTTAAAAAAAAAAAAATGTATGTACCTTGCTTTTGCTTGTTCAAAGGGGTAAGTTAGCCAAGACTACAATGAAGAAAAAAGTTTGAACCGACTGGCTGCCATCTCCTGCGCTACTTGCTGCCCTGTGATTCACTGTGTGTCCCTGCAGCTCTGCTCGGGGGCAGACCCCACTGCTAACCGGCTCTTCCCAGCCCTGCAGGTGAAGGTCTGGCCCACCTCTCCAAACGCAGCACGCCCGTCCCTCCTGCCCCACCCTCCGTGGCACTGCCCAGAGCTGCAGCCGGGAACTGCGGTCATCAAAGTTCCTGTTTGTGACCAAGAGCACCAGAATGACACTGGTGTCACATCAAGGCCGGGGCGGACCAGTACCTCTGAGACCCTCACCAGAAAGATGCCATGGCGAAATACCCCTTTTCTGCATAATTTCTGTCCATTCCCAGGAAGGTCTCGGCAAACAGCCTATTAAAAAGGTGGGTCCACAAGTCGATGGCGTCACAAGGCCTGCGGCTGGGTCAGCACAAGGAGGTCCTCGTGTTCACGGTGACACGTTAGGGACGAGACCTGCAGGAAGCCACCTGCTGGCAGATTTACTGGATGTTGCCTTCTTGAAGAGGTTTGCACCCCAGTTACCAGGTGTAGATTTCCCCCCAAAAAAATAAAATTAAAAAGTCAAAGAAGCAAGATGAGACTCTGCGGGCAGATGGCTGGTCGGGCCGTCAGTCATCGATCTTCACGGGCAGCTTCTCGGAGACCTCCGGGGCTGCGGCCGGGGCTGAGATCCAGTCCGCACTCGCCTCCCCTCGGATCACCTTCTCCCATTGATTAAGGTTATCCCTAGGGAGGACAGAGGCAGTGACAGGTCAGGTTTGAAAGAACTTCTGGGCCCTGTCTCAAAGACTGCCACCGGTCTGGAACCAGGTCCGGGGCACCTGTGCAGGCGTGCTGCCCGGGACGGTGGAAGTGTGCCTGGTCAGGTGGCCTCAGAGCCTGCTCCAGAAGGAACCTGGAGCCCCGCCTTGTCCCCAGGCAGGGCTGGAGCTTGGGATCTGCCACTTCTGAGTCAGCCAGAAGGACCCAGCTGCAGAGAGCGCAGCTGAGCCGCAGCTCAGGGCTCTGAGGATGAAGGAGGGGCCGCCACAGGACGGCCAGCACCACGGGGAAGGCTGGGCTGCTAGCATGCCCATGGGGACAGCGTGGCTCCCGGGAGCCTGTGAACCTGCCACAGGACACGTGAAGCCAGGTGCACCCTCTTTTAAGGCTGTGCCCTTTGTTTGCAGGCGCCTGAAGCCCTCCCTGGTCCAAACACGTAGAATTTGCTCGTTAGGGTGAGTTCTCACC
The DNA here is from genome assembly GCA_026018925.1 of Tupaia tana. Classification (NCBI taxonomy): domain Eukaryota; kingdom Metazoa; phylum Chordata; class Mammalia; order Scandentia; family Tupaiidae; genus Tupaia; species Tupaia tana. The sequence continues at coordinate 14,599,081 of JAKSZU010000002.1, forward strand.
TGGAGGGCGGCATGGACTTCCCTCAGCACCTGGACCGTCCTATGCTGGGGATCATGACCCGCAGGCCTGCCCTGCTCGTCTGGCAGACCTGGCAGGCTGGCTTCCCCATGCAAAGCCAAACCAGGAGGAGCCTTGGCTCTGGCAAACACAAAACTCACACAAACCCAACTTGAAAATTCTTTCCTTGAACTCTTCTGCCAAATACGCTAAGAAGGTTTTGGGTAAGAGAAGTCCCTAGAATGTCCCCCAAAGCACACACTTTGCGCTTTCTTGTGTAGATTTCAGATCATCAGGTCACGTGTTCGTGGATCCTGGAGGGTTCCTGACACTCCGGGAAGACATGCACTGATTCTGGTATGTTTCCTCGAACATACGGCATGTGATGAATTCCAGCCTTTGAAAGATGACGTGATTCAGTAAAGGGGGCTGAGGTGCGAATGGATCAAAGCCCCCAAGCAGCCCAACATCGGGCCCTCACTCGGTCCTGTGAGGTGCCTCAAATCCCTTCCGATTTCTGGTGCTTGCTGGCCACAGCAAGACTTCTTTTGGCTGGATTCTTAGTATCTAACGCACAATGTGGAAACTTCTTGGATAGGAAAGGACCTCTGAGTAGTGCTTAGTTTTGTGCCCTGTTTGGATTTAGACTGGCATTCCAATTCTCCTTGGTGGGCATTTCCTTTACAACCTGCCTGCGTGGAGGTGAGCCCTGGCCCGCACTCCGTACCGTCCACGTGCTCAGCCCTCGGCTACAGTGAAGGCTGACTCACCGACTGCTGGTGAGGTAGTTCAGGTGCAAGGAAACAAGCTGGGATGTGAGGTCTGCGCCCCTGAGAGTAGAGAGGAAAGAGACGCCCCTCTCAAATCGGAAGAGTACAAGATCAGCTTTGAGGTCCTTGGTTATTGATTGTGTTTGTTTTCCTTAAAAAAAATTCCATAACATAAGTTTCAATAGCAGAGAATGGGAGTGTGCTATTTAGGTCTTGGTTTTGCCTAAAACTCTCCAGTCACTGTCTCTCCCCTGCTGTCCCGCAGTGCTCCGGGAGCCCCTGGCACGGGGCGTGACCATGGCCGGGAGCAGGAGGACTGGACACTGGCCGTCCCAGGGGAAGGGTGCACCTGCTGCCTGGGCACTGCCTCTGCCTTCCTCAGAGGGAATTTATTTTCAAAATAAAGTGGAAATCTAACCACTCCAACGTTCTTAAGTGAGTTCAGCCAGTAAATAAATAAGATGAGGAGAGGCTAGGGGGAAATCTGAAGCCAGAGTAGAGGGCAGACGGCGTACATTTCTTTTTGAAAACTGAAAGAGGAAGGGCCCACTCAAACCCCTCTCCCATTTCAGTAAGCTGCCGTTACGCTGAGGCCCTTTTCCTAAAAGCAGCTGGAACAGACAGGACTGCCCTGTTTGGTAAAGACAGCCCTGGGCTGGACCAACACATAAGGAAAACAAAACAACGACCAACTCCGTGCCCCTTTTGGGAGAAGGCATGGCTATGCGCGAACACTCCTCACGTACACCTGCGTGGCGTCGTGGCTGTGACAGCAGGGGTGCCGCTGTGTCACTCAGCCGCACAGTGTGACCTGCTGGGGTCTGCAGGAGACCCCGGGCCCTCTGCGCAGGTGCCCTCTCCTAAACCTGGAAGCAGCTTACCCTGGCAAGAACGGCTTCGACCTCCACGAGAGAAGCATCGGGAACTGATCCAGACTGAAGACAGGGATAAGAGAGAGCAAAGATCCCGCCCCGCCACTGTGAGAATGGTCCCCAGGACAGCTGCAGGCCGGCCGGTCACCAGAGCTCCACTGCCCCAGGCCCAGGCCCACCCTACCCCTGTGCTTTCCATTTCGCAAGACCTGTAGGACTGGCTGCTGGAGCTGCAGACACCCAGCTGACTCAGCCACCCCCGGAAAGCCGTCCCCAAAGGACACACACGTAACACCGTACACTTACTATAAACTGTACCTAAGACACATGACCCCTTCGTGGAGGGAATGAGAAATTCTATAGAATCCTAGTCTTTTTTTAAAGAACATTATGACTTTAAGTGTCCATACCTGCATGCTTTAAGGAGCGGCTCGGTGGGAGGCAGGATCTGGGTCAGGGTGGTGTAGCAGGGGATGGCTACGGCGTTGTAGAACCCGAGCTGCCTCGGTGCGACAGTGTGACGGCCATGGAGAGAGACAAAGCCGCACGTGAGTGATTTCAGCAGGACTTCTCTCCTCAAGGAGCACTTTGTCTCTCAAGTGTAGTTACGAAATGAGGTGTTTTGCTCTGCTACATGTGATAGTTAGGCTCAATAAGTGCTATTACATTGGGTCATCAGAAAAGTCGTGATGTATTTTTCATGTTTTTCTATGCAAAAAATGCCTCATGACTTTTCAGGGGATCTAACAGAATGCATTTTTAAAGTGCATACTTCCTGGAAACAAGAGATATCGAAATTTAAATGTAAAAGTTAATATTAAATAAAACCTTAAACCCAAGTTCATTAAAAGAGATTCTATTTATACATCCATCAATCGAGTCTCATTCTTATCTCTGGTCAAGTTTCGTCCTCCACCACCCTTCAGAAAGAAACTTCCTGCTCTCCCACCTGTGTGGCTCTCTCCAGCATAACGCTCAGGAATGACTTGCAGTGTCTTCCGCTTCTGTCTGTTACCCTTGGCTTCTTCTCTACAGTCTACTCAGACTCCCACCCCCTTTATGGTGACCCTCAACAAGTGCCATTCATTTTGTTAGAACTCTCTCGGGTTACTATTGTCTTGATATGTAAGGTGATACAGCCTTAAAATCTGCAGCATTAAAAAAATACATTAAAGAATATTAGGAATATAACATAAAGACCATGTTATCAGGGATTCTGGGTCGCCGTGCAATAACTGATGCTCCTCCAGACGGGACTCCTGAGATGGTCTAAGAGAACATCAGACACAGCAGGGACCACAGATGGCCTACCTATCAATAATGCCAATTGGTGGTCAAACTAGCTCCCAACCACGGCTTACAAATTTCTTAAAAAACCTGAACTTTGGGAACAGTGAATGACATAATGGTTACATCGCTGGACTGCCACATAGTCGACCGTGGTTCAAGTCCCAGACCTGGTGGCTTAAAACTCATACTGGGCATGTGTGCGTGCATGCCCAAAATCCCAAGGGGAAAATGGAAGGGAAGGGATTGTGGCATGGCCATCCCATCAGGTTGATTTCTCGATTTCTGTCTCTGTCTCTTCGGTGAGTGCACGTGCCCTATAGCAAAAATATCTCTAAAAAACCTGAACTTCAGTGAGACGCACCAGTGCCCAGAAGGACCACCTCTATGCTGCTTCTTTTTGCTTTATCTGCTGGGACCGATTGTCGTGGTAACCGTCGTAGGCTTCGAATGAAGCCTATTCACTTCCATGTCTAACATGATGGCTCTGTAGGGATTTTCATGTTTGAGTATTTAGACCTCAGAGCAGAAGATCCCAAGGAGATTAATTATGGGAAAGTAAAATATTTCATTAAATTGACCAAGAATAATTTCCTAGTAATCAACAATTTAAAAATAACCTAGTTGGTGAAACATAAGCTGATCAAGAAAATATGTTATTTATAATTCTCTTATACTGTAAATATACAAGGAATTTTGGTTAAAAAAAAACTATTCTAAAAAATTATTCTCTTAATTCAAAACACTAGAACAGAACCCTGCACTGACAGCGTCAATGAGAAACGCTCATCTACCCCATACATTATTAGAATGGCTTTTATTTGGAAAGAAAAAAATTGTTGGATCCTCATCTTAAATCATATGACAAGTTACATTCCAAATGAACTGACCGCTCAAATGTACAGCGTGCACCAACAAAAGTAACAGAAGAAATATACACAAATGGTTACACGGTCTCAGGGTAGGGAGGACGCTGAACATGACATGACCAGACAAAGGGAGGAACAGCCATGCTCCCACGACGGGAAAGCCCCAGGGGCAGCGGTACAGCAGTAGACTGCACACACATGCAGCATGCACAGTAGGGTGGCAGGTGCACTTTTGGCGAAGGAGGAAAGGTCCGTGTCCTCCAGAACCACCACTCAGGCCACGCGTGGAGCAATGATCCCACCTCGTGGTGCTGCTGGAGCCCCTGTGAGCGCTGCACTCACCAAACTTCTCTCACTATAAATACATAGTAACTTCAAATGAAGTACAACGTTCCAGAACGTAAGTTTACCATCTGCGAATTTTTGAGATGTTTTGAAAACTAACTTTGTCTTGCAATCACGTGTCCAAGACTAACTGCCTTCCTCCGCCATAAGAAGATTGGTTATTTAAGAATACAATCGAAGAAACACGTGGTACCACACATACACACGTGCAAAGCTGAAAAGGCACGAGTGCGCTACAAACATGAAAAAGTCAACATAGACTACGTAGAAGGTCCTGGAAAAGGATAGGTAATGTCAATTTATGTTGAGACAAAACCCAAAACATACTAAAATAGTAAGCACTAACTCTTAGGGTGAATGGACCTGAATCAAAATCCATTAACACTACTCTCCAGAAAAGTATCTGCACAGAACCAGTGACGAAGTATTCTGTTTGGTAAGAGCATTAACAATTCAAGCTCATCATCGCCTCTATCTCAAATCAGAAATAAAAGCCTATTTACTGCAAATTACACCTGTACGAAGAAGAGAGAGCGAGCTCTTTGACCTAGTTAGGATTTCCTGATCTTGGTCTTCCTACCCACAAACTCCATCTGAATGGAGAAGATTTCATGGGGTCCTAGGTTCTGTTCACTGAACAGTCACTCCTCCAGTCCACAATACAGCCATATCCTCAGGGTTCCCCATTTTTGACTTGTAGTCTAGAGACCAAATTCAGAGGTCAAAATTAACCTTCAATCCAAGTTAAAGCACTAACGACTTTAGGGCCCACTTGCCCATCAGTATGAATGAGACAGCTACCAGTGTCTCAGCACGTGAAGGCTCATCCGAGTGGACGATGATTCAAGGGTAAAGGGCTCCTCTGTTCTAATTCTCAGTCCCTGTGGAATAAATTACTGACATTTCCAGATTAACATCCAGACCCAGAATGACCTGTTCCCTGAACCCAACGCTGTAAGATGGTGCATGCGGTCTGTCATGAGTGTTCATGGCCACCTTGAACTGACAACTGGACTAATGATTCAAACCTGGCCTTGCGGGACTTCATCCTTCTTGTCTCTGTCCATCATGGGGATGGGCTGGATTCCCAGCTTCTTCATTTCGTCACCCTAAGATAAATGGGAGGACAATCACATGTTCATGATTTTCAAATCGTTACACAGTTTTGGTAGTAAGAAGTTGTTCCCTTAACTTGCTAATTTCCTTCAAGACGAATAATGTTTTTGGTTATTGGCCCAAGAAACCTGTCAAAATAATGAATGACAGTATACCATCACTCGGGGTTGTATCCTGAGGTTCCCTGAACTGTTTTACCGGAAACCAGCCACCTCTCTAGCTGCCTTCTGCAGAAGGTAGGGAAGTGACAAGGGCCGCAGCAGTAAGGAGAGGAGGGAAAAGAACAGTGAATGTGGAAGAGCCTCAGGCACCTCTCGTTCCGTTGGAATGATCTTTCCTGTGCAGTGAACGGGTGAGGCCAGGCTTTAGAGAGGATTACCGGCCCAGGAAGAAAAAACACCAGTGTAACTGACTGCATGCCATCATCAAATTTATAATGCAGACGATGCTTATTAAAGGTTTACTATGCTACAAGCTCTGGACTAAGTAATTTGTTAATATTTAATCCTTGTGAAGTGCTATGAGGTGTATTTTCTCCATTTTATAGACTTTAAACAGACTGCAGACCACAAGGCCAAATGCCACACCACCGCCCAACCCTGTATACCTCAGACGGTCTTCCTAAACGAGCCTGATGGGAATTAGGTTCTGACACAGCGCGTGTGTGCACAAAGTAGGCGGCACCCTGGGAACAGGGCACCGTGACAGGGGCAGCGCAGGTCTGCGTCCTCTGCGGTTAGAACCTGACCTCCCTGCAAGGACACGGGCTGAGTGATTTGCTGGTTTTACGTTTTAAGTCTATTCTTCCACATGCATGAGATACATCATCAACTACAAAATGCTCCATCCTCCACGTTTACTTTTTTTTGGGAGAGGTTTTGCTATAGGGTGTGTGCACTAACCAGAAAGACAGAGAGACAGAAAGTGACAAATCACCCCCCCAGGGGAGATGGCCACGCTGCAATCCCTTCTTCTCCATTCTCCTCTCAGGATCTTGGGCACACATGCACACGCGCCCAGTGTGAGTTTAAGCCACCAGGTCCAGGACTCGAACTGCGGTCGACTACATGCTACATGGGAGTCCAGCGACATAGCCATTACACCATCTGCTGGTCCCCCTCCAAGTTTACTTTTATTCCTTCAAACCAAAAGAGGTCTCTGAGGATTCGTAGCCTTTCTTTTAAGTAATGTGTGCGTGTTTAGGGAAACTAGGTGCTTGTGATCCAGGCGAACAGGAGTATTACATTCTACTTCAAGACAATTCAGAAAGCAAACTGAGGAATGGGGTGCACCTTATGAGTTAGATAATTCTCTCAAGGGAAGTGTTAACAGAAATCATTTACAAGTTTTTTTCAGGGTAACAGGGATTAATAACCCACACTTTCTAAGAACTTATAATTTGTAGGTGAGTTGACTGTTGAGTGTATCTATTAATTCATATATATTTATGGCTCAAAATTATCTTCCTGAATTTCTAACTGAGGCAGATAGCTCATGCTCCTGTGGGTCTCTCTGAGTGCTGGGCCCACTCCTGGCCAAGGGAGGTGAGCAGTTATGTCTCCTGAGGGAGGAAGCAAAACCAGCTGGTAAGTAAGGGAAACCGTTGTGCTGCTCCTCGGCGAGTAGGCTCCTGAGCTCCCCCAGTGGATGTCGGGGCTTTCACACACACGCTAGAATAAGAGGTAACGGTGATCATTCCCCGGTGTCCCTGCACAGTGGCTAAACCCTTCAGTGCGGGTGACTGGCCACCGTTTCCGAGATGACCAGCAACGAAAGTGACTAAGATATTGTTAAGCTATCCATGAATTAATTGTTCTTTAAATATTTCCCCATTTTTGATATTATCTATGCCAATGAAAGAATTAAGGACATACCTCAGCCCAGAATTCCGCGTATATATCATTGGCCGTCAGTTTCGTAACTGGCCACAGCTTTGTCACAGAGCACAGGTCGCAGGCGGTCATCATCAGGCCAATGACACGGTCTCTAGAACACAGCGGGACAGACAGTCAGTGCCGTGTGCAGTCCGTGGGAGGCGCTAGGAAGACGTGTGTGCACAGAAGGACCCCGCTCACACATCACTTCGGAAGGGAGAGCGAGCGCTGAGCAGCAGTAACAGGCAGGGCAGGGAGGCGGAGTTCAAGAACAGGTGGCTTCACCCACGAGGACAGCCACTAGCTCCCAGAGGAGCGTGTCACGCATTCTCGTCACAGGGTGACTGCTGAAACCAACCCTGAGGAGGGCCCTGGCTCTCTCCCCCTCTAAACCGGCTGCTGAGTTTTCATGGCCACGGACTACGGTTTCGTCTGCATGGAACTTTGGAAGTCTAGAGAGCGAAGCAGCCTCAGAACCACCCGGCCCTTTCCTGACTGCTCCCTCAGTGGCTCCAGAGAACTTGGTTCCGCCCGAGGGGCCCGAGATGGAATGACTTCGGAGGGACAGCGGCAAGGCCCCTCTCTGCGTGTGTGTCCCGTGTGATGGCTGCACAGGCAGGGGCAGATCAATCGAGACTGGACTCTCAGGCGACTGCTCTAAAAGGTGCCCACTTGTGTCGGTACCTGGAGCTCCTACCGACCCAGCGGCTGCTGGAAACGCACAGCTCAGCCCCTTCGTCTCTGCCCTCACCGCTCCCAGGCCTGGTGGCCCTCTGGGTGGCCCTCCGCCTCCCAAGTGTCTCCTACACTTTGCCTTAGGAAAGAGTAAGACACGTGGCTGCGAACAGCACGGTGCGGGGCCTGGAGGGTGCGCATGGCCTGCTCCAGGGCACCAGAAGAACATGCGGAGGCCATTCACAAGGGCCTGGGCTGGGCCATGAGAACCAGGAGTCAGCAATGGGGGTCCCTGTTCCTGGGCCAGAAGGCAAGGAGAGGAGCAGGCCAGATCCCTCAGCACTGGCCTTGCCCCTAGGGCCTCCCCTAGAGCACTGTGAACGCGGGGCTGACAAGGACAAAGCCGGGGAAACAGACAGGCCAGCTCCAATTTCCGACCCTCTGCTCTCTTGTTGATGCCACCAGGTTCTGGATCCAGCTGGAGGCCGGAAGGCAAGGTCGGCTGCCCGCACAGGAGCACCTGAGAGGGGAGAGCTGAAGCATGTGTCCACACTGAAAAGCACACTGACGCTCGAACTAATTCAAAATCAAATTGTGCCTTTTTATTCACATGTCATTAAGACACAGAAGTATAATGATGGGATTTAAGCCAAAATTGGTACTTATCTAAGAAAATCCACACCATTAGATCTTGGGGGGGTGATGTTAAAGTGTCTGGATTGCCCAGCACAAAACTGTCACAAAAAATTGAAAAAAAAAAAAAAAAAAAAAGGGAGAAAAATAAAATAAATACATGTCCTGTTTATCTGTAATCTCATATACAAAGACTTGATCAAAGACCAGAGTTTTTTTCTTAATTATTTTTCTCTAAATGTTAGACTCTATTTTTTTACACTTCTGAATATTTAATTCATTATTATTATTGTGGGATACAGTATGTTTATTTTACTATTGTTATAATTAATTATGTCATTATCAATATTTCATTGACAAATTCTCTCATTTTATGTTGACTTCTTCAGAATTCTTTGAGCTACCATCGCCAAAGGCATGTGAGGTGCAAACCCCAGGTCTGCATTGTCAGGCAGCTGGGAGTGCACTGGGGGAGCTGGGTGAGGGAGTGTCACCTGGTGAAGTAAAAGGCGGACTCCCGGTGATGAGCAATGGTTGTCATCTTGCCTCACTACAGTTCATCTATTTTATTTTAAAATTAGGTCATACTTAATATTCAGCAAGAAATGAGGTTAGATCCTTTTTATTCCCTTTAAAATATGATTTTAATGATTTTTTTACCTTGTTTTTAAACTTATCTTTAAGAAATTTTGAATCGCTGAATTGAATAGCTTAATCATGCCTATAATAGTTACTGGATGTTTCTAAAAACAGACTAAGGTTGATGTGGTTTCTCAGAAAATGAATTATTCATCTGTACTTGAAACATACATGACAATGCCTTCCATACACAAATATGGCTTAAATTTTGTCTCTGGTTATTTCATTTCCAAAATAATAAAAATTACCTAGCATCTTTAACTGGAGCTGTGGCCGCAACACAAATACTAGCAAACAGTATAACAGTAAGGATGTCTGGGGTGAAGAGCAAGGCCCACTGGCAAGGACCAAAGGTGGGGGTCTGAGTCAGAAGATGAAGACATCCAGCCAGGTCAGGGAAAATAAGTGACATTTTGTTCCATCATTCAGTTCTGGAGCGAATGGGACAAAAACTGAAAAAGCCACAAGATGAGAGAAGGACCTGCACCAAGTCCACCTAACCTAAGAACAGAGACCCACGGGAAGCCATTACTCCCCCGTGACGGGGCAGAAAAACAAAACAGCTGGCTTCCAGGTTTCCTGACAGCATAACTGAACAGATGAACTCAGGCAAGAAGTTGTCTTCAGATTTTTGCAATGCAATAAAAAAAAAAAAAAATCCTGTTATTTTTTAAGCCATTAGTTATTAGGATTTACTTTTCTTACACCAACCAAATGATTTCCTAACTGATAGATCAGCTACAAGCACATGAGCCCAGCTGCCTTTATGTACGATTCATTCTATCTTTTGATATAAAATAAGGACCTGCCATCTTCTAGAACACACTTTTGAAAAAAGGGAATACTATACTTTGGAGGTGCTGAGGTGCTACTGTTCATTCTCAAATAGACTAGGTACAAAGAAGCACACTTTCCACTACATCAGTTCACGTAAAATACTGTCAAATTCATTTTTTGCAGAAATAGAGAAACAACCTAGAACTCTGTATGTGGACTCTCAAGGGGCCTTGGATAACTGAGCCAAACTTGTGACAAAGCTGGAGGACTTGTACTTCCTTATTTTAAAATTTACTACAAAGCAATAGTAACTGAGACAGTGTAATGTGGCATAAAGACAGATATAATGAGCAATGCTCTAGAGTGGAGAGTCTAGAAACAAATCCTTACATCTATGGTCAAATGATTTCAACAAGGGTACAAAGACCATTCTATGGAGAAAGGAGCATCTTTTCTACAAATGGCGTGGGGAAAATGAATATCCACATGTAGAAGAATGAAGTTGGGCCTCTCGCCTAACACCATATACAAAGTTTAACTCAAAATGGATCCAAGAGCTAAAAGGAGACCTAAATCTATAAAATTCTCAGAAGTAAACACAGTGAAAATACTTCTACCACATTGGGGTTGACAGTGATTTCTCAGATGACACCAAGGGCCCAGACAAAAGCAACAAACTGGACTACATCAAAACTTTTTTTTTTTTTTTAATTGTGTATCAAAAGAAAGTATCAATGGAGTAAAAAGGCAACCCAGAGAATGGGAGAAACTATTTGCAAATCATATATATGATGAATTAATATCTAGAATGTTTAGAGAGTCACTAAAACTCAAAAACAAAGAACAAAATTAAAACATGGGCAAAAGGCTAGAGCAGACATTTCTCCAAAGAAGATACACAAATTGCCAGTGAGCACATGAACAGAATGGTGGTGATGCTCAACATCACTAATAATTAAGGAAATGCAAATCAAAACTACAGGGTATACTTTACACCCATTAGGATGGCTATAATAAAAACAACAAACAAACAGAAAATAGCAAATGTTGGCAAGGATATGTAGAAACTGGAACCCTTGTCCCAGCAGGTTGAAAAATACTCTGGACATGTGTGTGTGCATGCACACATGCACATGTGCGTGTACCTCAAATCCCAACAAGATAAAGAAATGAAAAAGAGATTGGAGCATGACCACACCCCATTGAGGGATGATATCTCCTCCAAATCCCCTGACTCTCTCTGATAAGCATATTGACCTCTGGCAATCAAAAAATAAATACATAAATAAAATTTAGGGAATAGCAGTTGGCGTAATGGCTACGTCACTGGACTCCTACGTAGTCAACTGCGGTTCAAGTCATGGACCTGGTGGCTTAAACTCACGCCGGGCATGTGTGCATGCGTGCTCAAGATCTCAAGAGGAGAATGGAGGAGAAGGGATTGTGTTGTGGCCATTCCCCCTGGGGGTTGATTTCTCACTTTCTATCTCTGTCTTTCAAACCTCTCCAAAAAAAAAAAAAAAAAAAAAAAAAGTAAATGGTTAAAATAGTATATATTATGTGCATTTACAATAATTTAAAAAAAAAGAAAATTAAAAAAAAATGCCAGGACACCAACCCCCCTGGGGGGTGATTTCTCGCTTTCTGTCTCTCTGTCTCTGTCTGTCTTTCCAGTGAGCACGCACACCCTAAAGCAAAAACCTCTCAAAAAAAAAAAAAAAAATTGCCAGGACATAAAATGCCAACAACCAAGGATATAATACAAATCTACAATCATATCACAAAACCCATACTTCTTATTTGCCATTCCAATTTGTGCATTTGACAAATACGTACTGAATATCTATTATATATAGGCATTATTGCAGTTATCCATAACCCCAGGCCATGCCACAGTTAAAGTCTAGAATGTAATTCTTTCTATCCCATGACATGCCGTCCTCTATCACACACAGCAGGGATATTGCAGCATATAAATGGTGTCCAAGCTGACACGGTCGTGAGGGTGAGTGGCAGTGCTGCTGTGAATTACATCAGGACAACAGGTGTCAGTTGATACTGATCCAAGCAAACTGGGAATGATAATCATTGTAATTTTAACACACAAATCACAAATAAAGAGAACAGTGATGAAAAGATATCCATGTAAACATTTTAGGCTTAAAATCATATATGCATGTAACTGAATTAAAGCACATATACCAGCAGCTACTTAACTCCATGGTTTAGAAATACAATGATTTTATTGTTTTCTGAAGAGATTTTTTGCTATAGGGCACATGCACTTGCTAGAGAGACAGAAAGAGAGAGAGAGAAAGTGAGAAATCACCCCTCAGGGGAGATGGCCATGCTGCAATCCCTTGTTTGTGGGATTTGGGGCACACTCACACATGTGCCTGGCGTTGAGTTTCAAGCTGCTAGGTCTGGGACTTGGATAGCAGTCGGCATGTGGGTAAGTCTAGTGCCTTAATCACTACGCCCCTTCTGGGCCCAGAAATACGATGATTCTTAATATGAAGGATCCACTGCTCTATACAATAGATAATGTAAGTCTTGGTGAAAATCTGTGCTTGTTTCGTCTGATAAGTGACATAACCTTTTTGTATTTTCGTGTGAATTTTAAGTGTAAAGGGACAGTCCACAGTCTGTCATTCATCAACTATGTATCAACTGTAATAACAACCAGTATCTCCAAAAAGGATCATCTAAGAGAACCATAGATTTAACCATAAACAGCCCAACAATATCAGATAAAATGATTTGCTAAAAGTACAAAACTGAATTGGATACTTACCAAACTAGGAAAAAGCATGCACTTAAAAAATTATAATTCAGGGGTCAGCAGGTCCAGGACTCAAACTGTGGCCAGTGGCTTGAAAATCATGCTGGGCACACATGCACGTGTTTCCAAAACCCCAGGAGGAGAATGGAGATGGGACTGTGGTGTGGCTATTTCCCATGGTGGGTAATTTCTCACCTTCCCTCTCAATGTCTCTGCATCTCCAGTGAGTACATGCACCCTATGGTAAAAACCTTTGAAAAAAAATTATAATTCCATTTCCAACAAATGGTCTTGGAACAAATGATATCCATATGGAAAGATAATGCATCTAGACCTAGGTCTTATACTTTCACAAAAATAAACTCAACATGGATCACAGACCTCAATGTAAAATGAAAAAAACTATATCTTTTTTTTTTACAGTCACATAAATAGCTTTATTTCCTTTCTCCATACAAATGTGACTAATCAAAACTCAAAAATCATAATGCTTTATTTTAATATAGCTACATTGGTCTATAGAACCAACTTTATTTCTTCAGTTATTTTATTCTCATACTGATAACTACTCATCTTTGCTATGTGTATATCAGCTATGAGCGAAGCTTCCTTTACACCACATAACCAGGGGCATGCCTATTTAGCACAGGAAGTTCAAACTGAATGTGACTGGATATGCCTTCCCCGTAGATTAATACTATCATCTCCAGTGCACTAATTGACTTCACTAATTGACTCTTCCCTATGAAGATAAAGCCCAGAACCATGTAAGAATATACTGAATAATGTTCTTATTTTTAAAATGGCATGTGTGTGTGATGAGCTTATAGTATAACTTGGAAAGGGGGGAAAAGAGAGAAGAAAAGGAAAGAAGTGAGGGAGAGAAACAAAAAAGAAAGAAAGTCAAAATATCAAAACGTACATGTGCACTATTCAGATGTTTCTCTCCAAAGGTTAAAGTATTTTAATTGTTTTGACTGCAAAGCAAGATACTGGCACAGAAACAGACACGTGGACCAATGGAACAGAATAGAGTCCCCAGAAATAAATTCCCAAACATACAGCCAACTGATTTTTGACAAGGGGTACCAATCAATTCAGTGGGAAAAGGAAAACCTCTTCAGCAAATGGTGCTGGAAAAACTGTCTTTCCACCTGCAGAAAGATGAATCTGAGCCCCTACCTCTCACCTTTGACAAAAATCAAGTCAAGGAGGATCAAGGATCTAAATCTAAGACCTCAAACTATAAAACTGCTCCTGAAAAACACTGGGGAAACTCTGGGAGACATTGGTGTAAGGAAAGACTTCTTAAATAAGACCCCCAAAGCACAGTCGATAATCCCTAAAATAGACAAGTGGGATTACATCAGACTAAGAAGTTTCTGCATGGCAAAAGACACAGTAATTAGTGTGAATTAACAGCCCTCAGAATGGGAAAATGTTTTTGTAAATTATGCATCAGATAAGGGACTGATAACCAGAATACACAAGGAACTAAAGAAGCTGTTTGGAAAAAAGATGATCAACCCTATTAAGAGATGGGAGAAGGAGTTGAAAAAAACACTCTCTAAAGATGACATACGAATAGCCAAAAGGCATATGAAAAATGCTCAACATCCCTCATCATAAGGGAAATGCAGATCAAAACAACAATGAGGTACCACCTAACCCCAGTCAGAATGTCTAAGATTAAAAAAAACAAAAAATGATAAGTGTTAGAGGGGGTGTGGTGAAAGGAGAACTCTTTTACACTGCTGGTGGGAATGTAAATTAGTCCAGCCACTGTGGAGGACAATTTGGAGATTCCTCAAAAATCTACAAATAGAACTACCATACGATCCAGCAATCCCACTCCTCGGTATCTACCCAAAGGACAGAAGAATTCTTCACTGGAAAAGTGCTTGCACATCAATGTTTACTGCAGCACTATTTGCGATTGCTAAGGCATAGAACCAACCCAAATGCCCCCATACGGATGAATGGATTGAAAAACTGTGGCACATATACTCCATGGAATACTATTCAGCCATAACAAAACAACAAAATCCTAGCTTTTGACAGAAAGTGGAAGAATATGGAAGATTTACTGCTGAGTGAAGCAAGCCAGGTTATGAAGGAGAGACATTGTATGTCTCCACTTAATATATTCCAAGTGTCTGCACTCTATGACTGAAACGGATTGACTAAAAGATATACAAACCTAAAAGACTGATGTGAATGCCAGATGTGGTGTGTGTGTAAGAGTGGGGCCTAGGGAAGGACATTTGGAGGAGGGATACAGAGGCAGAGCATTTACGGGATGGGGAGGTGTGGTTTTATCTGTTGAAGATATTTTGATCAACTGGACTGGGGAGAAATGTTCACATATTGAAATGTTCACTTTGTAAGCTAAACAATGTGACTGAATGTATACAAAAAATAAATAAATCTTTAAAAAAGACTATTAAGAGGGTAATTTTTAAGCTTAATTTATTGAAGTTTAAAATAAAATCACTGGCATTGATTATTAGAATTACTTATAAATATAGTAGGTTTCACAAAGTACTTCTAAGTGTCCTTTGAATAATGATTGTCCCAGGGCAGTTAATTAAATGTATTCAAGTGTTATAAATGTCATTTGTAAATTTAATAATATATTTAATATCCTGTTTTTAAGTACTTCATTGCTCTGATTAAACAAAGTCTCTCTAAGAAAGAAAATTTTCTGAAAATCTAGTAAACCAAATGTATCTACATGATGAGCCAATATTTTCTTAGACTTTTTTCCCTAGTCTTTTTCTCACATTTTATTGGGTCACAAAAGATCTTAATTAAACTACATATATTCAATTGTAAGTACAGTTGATATAAACATATTTATGAATACATGTCTGACTTTAGGCATAAAACTCAATGAGTAGAGTGAACATACTTTAAAGTAAACCCTAGCTGAGGCTATGCAGCTTACTGCAGTCATTGAGTAGGTATATTTTTATTTATTTTTTGTTTGTTTGTTTTCTATGTATTTATTACTTTTTAATTTCAAGAAAAGCAGTTTTGACTATAATAAATAAAAATAAAAATATATTAAGAAAAATTTGCTTAAGACTTATAGCCAGGTTCGAATTATTCTCAAACAGTAGGTAGATGTGAAAAAGTCAAAAACCAGATATGGACAAAGCTAAAATCTAGTAACAAGTGCACTGTAATTTTCTTCTGAAACTTTTTTTTCTCTCTCCATTCCCCTTTTTACTAAAGAGAAGCATAAACTAACTTATTTGAAAATAAAAAAAGAACACAAATTTAGTATCAATTTGGTCTGTTACTTGCACAAAACTAAAACTCCTAGAAGAAAACATAGAAGAAAATTAAAATGGTCTAGAGTCTGGTGAGGATAACAAAAGCACATTATCTGAAATTTTAATGGAGTCGAGGATAACCTGGCTTCCATTAATGTGAACAATTTCTGTTCTGTAAAAGACACCAAGAGAATGAAAAGACAAGCCGTAGACTGGGAGAAAATACTGGCAATAGATGTTATTTGATAAAGGATGGTTATCACAGCTATAACTCAGTTAGAATCCTTGACCCAGAAGCTTGAAAATATGCTGCGCACATGTGAATGCACACCCAAAATCCTGAGATAGAGAATGGAGAAGGGACTGTGGTGTGGCCATCCTCCCTCGGGGTGATTTCTTACTTTCGCTCTCTCTATCTCTCTGTGTCTCTCTCTGGCAAGAGCACATGCCCTTTATCAAACTAAAAGGGAAAAAAAGGAAGAAAGAAAACAAACCAAAGAGCCAAAGACCTTAACTGACACTTCAGTAAAGAAGATACACTTATGGAAATATGATATGAAAAAGTGCTCTACCTTGTATGCCATCAGGGAAATACAAATTAAAACAACCATGAGATACCACTGTACTTCTATTAGAATGGCAAAATCCAGACTCTAGAACTCACAACACCAGATGTTGGCATGAAGCATGATGAATTCTCATTCATTGCTGGTGGAACTGTGCAATGGTACAACTATTGATATTCTGGATGACAATCTGGCATATTTCTTTTCAAAAAACATTTTTTTAATTAACATTTTTGCCATGGAGTGTGTACACTTGCTGGAGAGAGACAGAAAGAGGGAAAGTGAGAACTCACTCCCAGGGAGGATGGCCACACTGCAATCCCTTCTCCTTCATTCTCCCCCTGGGATTTTGGGCACACACATGCCCAGCGTGATCTTCAACTCACCAGGTCCAGGAGTGGAACCACAGTTGGCCATGTGGGATTCCAGCACCTTAACTACTACACCACCTGCTGGCTCCAGTCTGGTATATTTCTTACAACACTACACATGCTCTTATGTATAATCTAGTAATTACGCTCTTTGGTATTTACTCAAAGAGCTGCAGAGTTGTATCTGTGAAAACCTACACAGGGATGATTACAACACCATTACTCATCACTGCCAAAATGTGGAAGCAACCAAGATGTGCCACAGCAGTTGAATAAACACACAAATGTGGTACGTCCAAAAATAGAATGCTACTCAGTGATGAAAAGAAATGAGCCCTCAAGCCAAGCTGTGAAGACATGAGGAAACTTAAATGCGCATTTCTAAAAAAGGCCAATCTATAAAGGCTTCCTTTTGTTTCCGGTAACATAATATTGAAGAAAAGGTAAATTTCGAAGACAGTAAAAGGACCAGTAGTAGCCCGGGGTCTGGAGGGTGGGAAGGATAAAGAGGTGGAGCACAGAGGATCAGCAGGGCTGTGAACGACTCTGCATCTGTTAACATGGCGGGTCTGTTTGCCCAGATCATAGAAAGAACACCACCAAGAGTGAGTCTTGTGAACTGTGGACTTTGGGGGTGATGACCCCACTGGGCTCACCTGCTATAAATGTACTGCTCTGCTGCACGGTATCAATAGTGGGGTGGTTGTACATGTCTAGGGACAGGCAGTCTATGGGGCCCCTGTACTTTCTGCTAAACTGCCCTGAAAACATAAGGTTTCTCTAAAAACAGACTATGTATTCCTAATCACCACACACTGAGCTTTAATCGCAATTGGTGAATTAACTACAATCTATTTTAATATTTTAATGGTTTCATTTAAATATTTAGTGATGCCAAAGAGCTAAACCTAAAACCACAAACTATAAAACTACTGGTAGAAAACACTAGAGGAACTCTGGGAGACATTGGGGTAGGCAAAGACTTCTTAAGCAAAGGCAGGCAATAATCCCCAAAATAGACAGGTGAAATTACATCAGATTAATAAGTTTCTGCACAACAAAGGACACTAATTAGTGTGAATCAACAACCTTTGGAATAGGGGAGAATTTTTGTTAACTGTGCCTCAGTTAAGGGACTGATAACCAGAATACACAGAGAAATCAAGTGGCTTACCTAGAAGAAAAAGATGAACCCAATTAAAAGATGGGAAAAATGAGCTGAATAAACAACTCTCTAACGAAGACATACAAACAGCCAAAAAACATATGAAGAAATGCTCAACATTCCTCATCATAAGGGAGATGAAAACCAAAACCACAATGAGATACCACCTAACCCTAGTCAGGATGGCGAAGATTAAAAAAACCAAAAATGTTAAGTGCTGGAGGGGATGTGGTGAAAGGGGAACACTCTTACACTGTTGGTAGGAATGTAAATTGGTCCAGCCATTGTGGAGAACAATATGGAGGTTCCTCAAAGACCTTCAAATAGAACTACCATATGATCCAGCAATTCTACTCCTGGGTATCTACCCAAAGGACAGGAGAATGTTCCGTTGGAAAAGTACTTGCATATCTATATTCATTGCAGCCTTATTCACAATTGCTAAAACATGGAACCAACCTAAATGTTCACAAATGGATGAATGGATTGAAAAAGTGTTGCACATATACTCCATGGAATACTATTTAGCAATAAAAAACAACAAGGCCTTGGAATTTGATAGTAAGTGGATGAATATGGAAGATTTGTTGTTGAGTGAATCAGGTCAGGCTATGAAAGAGAGACATTGTATGTCTCCACTTAACATATACCGACTGTCCTCACTCCATGGTAGAGATTGGAAGACTGGAGGTCATAAAAGCATTAAAAAATGTTATGGACACTAGAGACAAAGTAGAAAGAGTGTGGGAGGAGAAGAGCATAGGAAAGGAAATTTGGGAAAAGTATAGAGAGGTAAGACATTTGTGGGACACAGATATGATTTATTATCTGTTGATGAGGACGTGTATAGTATTCTCAACTGGGCTGGACTGAGGTATGTATCATGCTGGGTAAAGTCTCTTTATAATCTAAATGATGTACAGCAATTAAATGTATAAATGCTAATTTAAAAAATAAAAAACAATACTTAGTGATGCAATTTTTCACACTCTACCTTAATAACAAAACACTTGAAAGAAAAATGTTGGGCCAGTATGGTGGCATAGTAGTTAAGATGGCTGGAATCCTTGGGGCCAGCAGATGACGTAGTGGTTAAGACATTGAACTCCTACATGATCAATCATAGTTCAAGTCCCAGACTTGGTGGCTTGAAAATCAGGCCGGGCACATGTGCGTGCATCCCCAAAATCCCAAGAGGAGAATGAAGGAGAAGGGGTTGCAGTATGGCCATGCTCCCTGGGATGGGAGGGGTGATTTTTCATTTTCCTCTCACTCTCAGAATCTTTCCAGCAAGCATACATGCCCCATGGCAAAAACCTAGGGAACAAAAAATGGCTGGATCCCCACATGACAAACTGCACAGTTTAAGTCCCACTGGTAGCTTAAAAAGCAGTCTGCGCACGTGTGCATGTGTGCCCAAAGTCCTGAGAAGAGAATGAAGGGGAAGAGGTTGCAATGTGGCCATCCTCCGGGAGAGAATTTTTCACTTTTCATCTCTCTCTCTCAAATTTTCTCCAGCAAGTACACATGCCCTATGGCAAACTAAAAAGAAGAAAGAAAGAAGAAAGAAAAGAGAAAGAGACAAGGAAGGAAGAGAGACGGGGAGAGGGAGGAAGAAAAAAGGAAAGAGAAAGAGGAAGAAGGAAGAGAGAAAGAAAGAGGGAGGGAAGGGAGGAAAGAAAGAGGAGAGAGGGAGGGAGGGAGGGGAGGAGGGGAGGGAGGGAGGGAGGGAGGGAGGGAGGAAGGGAGGAAAGAAGAAAGAAAGAAAAACTTTCCATAGTTTAGCACATTAGATGTCTACATCACATATTTTTCATACTTTAGGTGTAATTTATATAAAATGAAATGCATAAATTTGACTATGTAGATAAATGAGTATGCAAATGGACAAGGAGACTTCAAAAAGTTCATAGAAAATGGGAATTAAAAGATAAAAGAAAAAAATCTAAACCTTATTTCTCAACATAAACACTGTTAAGTTCGAGATCTCTTGTAAGTGATAATACCAGACATTTAGCCTCTCCCTGAAGAACTGAGGGTCCTGGGAATTTAATCGTGGCCATGCAGTCAGAAGCAGTAAGCCTAGGAAACAGTCGGAAGGAGCTGCGTCGGGACTGCAAGGGGGCGCCCGAGGACGCCAACAAAGCCGGACACTGTCTGGTGCAGAGACACACCGCTGACGTGTTACCACGTGTTTCCTCCTAATACTTTGGCTAACAATTGTCCTATGATGCCAGTCGGGGAAGGCTACTCTCGTGAACTGTCAAAGTCATGGCGAGAAGCGACTGGGGAGACCTCGACAGATTAATCGGAGATAAAGACTACACTGTCCGTGAAGTCTTTTGTGATCAGAACAAATCTCAACACTGACCTCAGAAAGGAGCCCAGATTTGACTAGTCGATAAACGCTTTTTTTCCTAGGGCATTGTTGCAAATAATAAAGCAGCTAGCTGAGAATTACTGGAGCCTATGACTAGAGCATGATCGGGAAAACAGCAGAGACCAGTCCAAAACACTGTCATCCCAGAGTGACTGTGGGCACACCCATGCCGTTCTTGGAGGGTCCATACCACAGACTTACCTGGGGCATGAGGACTCACTCCGTTACTAAATAACAATAACAAGTCTTACCGAGAGGTGCTACCGTAGTACCAAGAATCGCTGCAATGTGCCACCTGAAATATTTACTTTCTAATAGAAGTTACTAGACTTGCAAAAAATAAAAATAAAAAAATAACACACGAACACAGGACCCAGTAAAAACGCAGAAATCGTTAGACTCTGTTAAACCACAAGATCCAACTGTGTGGCGTCTATAGAAGGCACACTATAATTTGATGACACACGTAGGTTGAAAGTAAAAGGATACAAAAAGAGACTGTACAAATATGGACCACAGGAGAGCAGGGAGGAGATGTACTGACATCAGACAAAACTGATTCTGCGACTGCAAACGTCACTAGAGAGGAGGGTTCATCCTGACGTAACAATTCTAAGCATGTACTGACTAACATCAGAGCACTGAAACACATGAGGCCAGAACGACAGAAATGAGCCAAGAAAGAGACAACTCAAATGGACACTAGGATTCCAATCTTCAATTTCAATCAAGGCAGAAAAATCACAGGAATGGGGAACAGAAGGCGATACCACAACTAAACCCCAAAGACAAATAGAAGATGCTCCACCCAACAGGAGAATGTATATTCCTGTCAAGTTCACATGGAACCCCTATCCAGAATAAGCCATACGCTAGGCAATAAGACAACCGTGATAAATTTAGAAGGGCAGACATAAAACAAATATGTTCTCTGACCACAATGGAATCAGTAACAGAAAATACAAGATACGGATGGTCCATGACTTACGAAGGTTCAGTTAAATTTTTTCAACTGTCCAATGGTGTGAAAGTGATAAATATCCAGCCATGCCATACTTTAGGACCCATATAACCATTCTGCTTTGCACTTTCAATGCTGTATTACATAAATTACAGAAGATAATTAATAATCTATTTTAAAATAGGCTTGCATTAGGTAACTTTGCCCAACTGTAGGCTGACTAAGTGTTCTGGGCACATTTTAGATATGCTGGACTAACCTATGATATTTGTTAGCTTGAGAATATTGAATGCACTTTTGACTTAATAATTCAACTTATAATGGGTTTCCTGGGATGTAATCCATCAGAACTCAGAAGCTGTATGTATTCAAAATTATATGGAAGTAAAAACATAGTCTTGCATAATCGAAAAGAGTACCACTACAAAATAATAGCAAAAAACCATAGTGTAGTATTTAACCTAATAACAAAATCCTTTATTATTATATCTGTATTAGTACTGCACATAATTGCATGTGCTATACCACATGATGGGCAGCACGGTAGGTTTGTTTACTCCAGCAACTCCACATACATGTGAGTAGGGCACTGCAATGTGACATTACAGTGGCTACACCACCACTAGGCCATTGAAATGTCTCAGTTCCATCATAATCTTATGGGACCACCAGTACAGTCCATCACTGACCAAAACATTATTATGTGACCCAAGATTTTATTACCCTGATACCAAAACAAGATAAAGCTCACAGAGGAAAACAGAAACTACTTGGTAATCTCAATAGATGCAGCAAAAGCATTGGGCAAGACCCATCAATCATTCACGATAGGAAAAAATCCATAAACTAGAAAACTTCCTCATTCTGATAAAGCCCATGTGCAAAACCCCTACAGTTAATATCATGCTTAATGGCAAAAAACTGGACACTGTCTCCTTCAGTGGAAGAACAAGAAGAGAATGTTCTTTCTGGGCACTTAACTAAGCATTGTAGTAGAAGTTGTAGTCAAGTTGATTATAAAAAAAAAATAAAGGCCAACAGGTTAGAAAGTTACAAAATAACCTGTTTGAAGACAATATGATCTTGTATGTAGAAAAGCCTAAGCAATTCACCAAAAACTATTAGAAAAAAATAAATGAATTAATCAATATAAATATTATAAAATTAATTATTTTTCTATATATTTGCAAAGGACAATGTAAAAATTTTAAGTAATTCCATCTAAAGTAGTATTAAAAGCACTAAAATCATTACTAGTAAACTTAATGAAAGAAGTAAAAATCCTGGCCTTAGAAATAAAAATCCTGGCCTTAGAAACCAGAAAACATTACAGAAAAATATTAAAGAACTAAAATAAATGGAAAAAAATACTGTATTTATGAATGTAATGTTGTTAAGATGACGATATTTACCAAACTGATTGACAGATTCAACCAGTCTGAGCTGGTTTCTCTGCAGAATCTGACATACTGGTCCTAGAATTCTATGGAGTCGCTCAAGAGCCAGAGTAGCCCACAGTAGAAGGAAGGAGGGGGAGAGGCGGCAGGCTCAGACAGAGTGTGCACACTCTAATTCTTGGTTTGCCACTTTAGAGTGACACAAGTTGCCACAGAACATGGCCCACTGTGGTGGCATGGAGAGGTGTTGCTCTGAGAGGAACCGGGTCACGAGAGCGGAGTCCTAAGGAGTAGGAGACGGCCCTTATTAAAAGGCCCCAGAGAGCTCCCTCCCCTTCATCCAAGTCAAGTTAGATCTAGAAAAAATGTCTACCGATGGACCAGGAATTGAGCCCGCAGCAGACGCTGACACTGCCAGTGCCACGATTTTGGACTACCTAGCCTCCAGAAACGTGAGAAATAAAGATCTGTTTATAGTCGCCCAGTCTATGGCGTTTCTTTACAGCAGCCTGAGGGATCATCGCTTACACACAGAACACATGAATACACAGCAGACACTCCTGACCCAGCAAAGCGTAAACTTATAACAAAAGTTTTCTCTCTCTTGACTATGACTGTGGAAGTAGTTGAATTTGCCAAAACCTAAAACGGGCATATTTTGCATATTGAATGATTATACCTCAGTAAAACTGCACTAGCCATAACCTTTTATATCTTGGCTACAAAAATTACTGCCCAATCATAAATTCAACAATTCTATAGGTCATATCCTCTGAACAATAATACTGAGGAATTTCTAGAAATGAAACAAAAATAAACAAGCAAATATTCAAAGAATTTGGAAATTTAAAAATTACTTTTGCATAACCTCTAGATCAATGAAGGAACAAAAGCAGAAGCAATTATAAATAATCTAAAAATTAAGGAAAAGGAAAGTATTTTATCAAAAATATGCAGGGTATGGTTTAATTAATACTTACATAATGATATATATATGATGTGATTATTATTATTCAATTTGTAAAACAAGAAAAAAACCCCACAAAAGTATAAAGAAGACATAAAGAAAAAAAGTTAAAATAAGAGAGAGCACACAGAAAGAAATGATGCATTTTATAAAAGGTAGTTATAAAAAAGGAATAATTAAAATAAAAAGCCCAGGCAATTCTGATTAAGAAGCAAAAGAAGAAATAAAAATATATACCACTGGAAAGCACACTTAACTACAAATATAACAAGAATAAATAGACTGCAAGAGAATAATTTGTGCAGATATTTTTATATGAATTTGAAAATCTAAAGAAAAAGATGATTTTCTAGCAAAATTAATTGCTCACTTAAAGTGAAAACAAACTAAAAAAATCAATAAAAAACATTTGGAAGTTATTAAAGATCTTCCATTTAAGAAAGTGGTAGGTCAAAATAGTTTCACAAATAAAAACTATTTAACCTTCTGCAAATGATCACTCTTTGTTATTTAACTCTTCCAGTTCAGAAAAAAAGAACAATAATTAAAAGCAAATTTTGATACACTACAAAAATGATGATCATTTATCAACTAAGGATTACACGTAAATTTTCTAAAAAAAAATTATTTACCCAAAAATTAAAGGTCTAATTTCATGGAAAAGGAGAATGCAAGAAATTCAGGGTGGTACAAAATTATAAAATTTAAAAATCTATTAATAAAATAAGAAATCAGTAACTCTAAGAAATTAGAGGAAACTCACATATCAAGGAACAATATGAATTTGATAAAATTGTTAATACAAAATAATGTAAACAAAAATAGAAAAAACTTGTATATGACAAGTGATTTATCAAAACATATCAAATATTACATTAAAATTAAAGTTCAGAAATTGTCATTATTAAAATCATGCACATAACAGATGTCTCGCTTCTTCACCATAACCCAGTACTGCTTTGCAGGTTCTAGCTGTACAGTCATGTAAGAAAGTTGAGTAAGTTCAAGTGTGAGAGAAGTAGAAAGTTCTATCTATTTGTAGATGGCATGACTGTCTGACTTGGAAATCTATAAGATTAAATTAAATCTTTACGACTAATAATGAGAATAGAATTAAGTGACCTGATATAAAATACTTTGTTAGGATATTGGTAATAATAAATTAACAATGAAGAATTTTAGCCAAACCTAAGAAACTATTCTTGGCAGGTTCTGTGGAGCCCCAGAAAGCAGGCAGAAGTGGAAGGGGATTCCACTTGAGAGAGAAGACCCCCCTGTCCCCGGTGGAGCACGTCTACACAGCGCTCCTCGAAGAGCACGCATAAACACAGTGCAGGGTCCCAGTGCAGCGGAGAGGTGAGGGCTGCTTCGCAGGAGCATGCAAGCATGGATGAGGGAAATCTTCCAGGAGGAAGCCACAAATGTGGGAGTCCCCACATCTGAATTTGTACAGGGGACTTGAAAAAGTTTATGAAGAAACGAATAGAGCACAAGTTCATTTTGATGCCAACTCCATGCATACTTTTTTTCATGACGTACAATTTTCATGAACTTCTGGAAGACTCTGTATATAAAAATCACTGGATAAAATTAACAACGAATTAGAACACTAGAGAGCACCTGGCAACTTGCTTTCACGCATTCCCTTTCTCTCTCTCTGGTCAAATTAAAAAATAATAGTAATGGGGAACCAGCAGTTAGTGTAATGGCTATGTCGCTGGACTCCCACATAGTCGACTGCGGTTCGCGTCCCGGACCCGGTGGCTTAAAACTCACGCCGGGCGCGTGTGCGTGCGTGCCCAAGATCCCGAGAGGAGAATGGAGGAGAAGGGATTGCGGCGTGACCATCCCCCCGGGGGGTGATTTCTCGCTTTCTGTCTCTATGTCTCTCTCTGTCTGTCTGGCGAGCGCACGCGCCCTATAGCGAAAAACCTCTCCAAAAAAATAAATAAATAAATAAATAATAGTAACAATACCAAATGAAATTAATTAAATAATTCGTTAAAAAAAGAAGAAAGGAAGAAAGGATCAGTGAAATTAAACAGATCACAACACATCACTCAAACTGAGACACAGAGAGACAAAGGACGGAAAAAACTCTACAGTCCTCATACCTGTAACAAGGATCTAAAACGTGTTAGAGTCTCACTGGGGGCAGGAAAGAGGATTTGAAGTAAAATAATTGTTAAAATTTTTCAAATTTCATTAAAACTAGTAGCCCAAGAACCCAGAAAACTTAGAAGACCCCACTAAGGAAAAGCACCAAAAAGCAGCCATAGTTCAATGACGCATGCATGGGCGGGGGACAGTGGTTAGGAATAGCTGCTGGGTCTCACCCTAACAGAAAAGGGGGAAAAAGATGGGGCCGGAAGACAATGAAAAAATATTTGAAATGCTCAAAGAAAATCTTTCAACTTAGAATTCTAAATCCAGTGAAAATATGTTTTAAAAAAAGTAAAGCCAAAATAAGTGCATTTTCAGATTTAGAAAAGAAAGAAGAAAGAAGCTGCTGTTAACACACATGCTGACATGTTAAAGGGAATTCTTTGGGCTGAAGTGAAATAACATGAAAATTTACAGCTACATGAATAAATGATAGTTAACTAGAAATGGCATATATGTGAAACAGTTAACTGCTTTATTCTCTTAAATTGTTCAATAATAAACTGATTCAAAATATTAGCAACCTATATGGAAAGTATACCAAATATAACAGCTTATTGTATAGCAGTAGCAGAAAGGTAAAAATAGATGAAAAGAAAATATGGTAAAATGTTAACAATCCATGAATCTAGGTAGTGGATGTGAGTATCTATTCGAATATTTTTACTTTTCTGGAATTTTGACCATTTTCTTACAAATAGTATTTTTAGAAGATTTATTAAGTGATAATTTCCATAAAATTTTGAAAAGTAAAGGAAAGGTAAGGGTTATTTTATCAGGTACATGTGGTCAACTTGAGCAGTTACAGATGAAAACAGGATGATTCTACAGCTGTGGATTAGATAAGCACAATGAATGGTTAACGGGGGTCAAAAATTATCCAAGTTTATATGAAAACTTAAAAAATTTAATCCAGTGGGAAAAATGGATTATTGCTGCTGATAAATGGTATTGATTGTGACTATCTGTATTTCTTTCAAATAAAAATGCATAATTATAAGCCCAAAAGCAACCATGTATTCATCTGACTTCTATCTTCAGATAAAGAAGGTCTAATGATAAAAGCCAACAGCGGAGGAAGGACAGGACACAGGAACTGAAAGACAATTTACGTACCTCAAACGAGAGGAAAGGAAGGGCAACGCAGGGAAGTCAAAAGGGTATTTCTTTCAAACACAAATAGTGATGTGTTCATAAAAATATGAATAGAAAAATTAAGAGCTCAATGTAAAAACAAAAACTATAAATGTTCTGTTTTTCTGCATTCCAGTACCAACTACCTGTTGATATTTGGTGTAGCACCATCCCATGCATTTTTCTTTTTCCTGATGGTGTGTGTGTGTGCCTGTACACAACATATACAGCCTACACATACGTGTGCCTGTACACAACATATACAGTCTACACACTCAAAGAAAAATTTAAATACTATATACAGTATTGTTAGATTTGATAAAAAAAAAATGGCAGATTTGGCCCCATTAAATGAAATTTTTTGTATTAAAAAGAAGCTGAATAAAATTTTTGAAATTCACCTAAAGAATATTTGTAATGTATAAAAGAAAAATTTAAAATCCTTAACAAATTATAGAAACTGACTTCTAAAAAGTAGCCAATTCAACAAAAATAAGCATAATTTATGGACAAATAAATATGTAGAAGTAGGAATAATAAAAAATACTAAACATGAAATGATCTTCAACACAGTAAAGACAGAGAATTATATATTTAGTTAGAAATTGTTTTTAGCTTTATGTTAGAAGTGTAAATCTCTAGTCTTTTTGGAAAATTTTCTAATAATATATGCTGTATTTTTAAAGGATCAGTAGGTGTGACTATGTAAGCAAGAGTTTATTGCAACATAATGCAATATCCTAGAAACACTGACCATGATACAAAAAAGGTTTAATGTAGTACTCCATACCACATAATATTACATGGCTTTCAAAAAGAACATATGCGGTGTAGTCACATTTTGTTGAACACTGAAAGAAAGAGGAACACATATATGTGT
Organism: Tupaia tana; assembly: GCA_026018925.1. NCBI lineage: Eukaryota > Metazoa > Chordata > Mammalia > Scandentia > Tupaiidae > Tupaia > Tupaia tana. The sequence goes on from JAKSZU010000002.1 coordinate 14,626,979, forward strand.
ATGTGTAGGCTGTATATGTTGTGTACAGGCACACGTATGTGTAGACTGTATATGTTGTGTACAGTCACACGTATGTGTAGGCTGTATATGTTGTGTACAGGCACACACGCACACCATCAGGAAAAAGAAAAATGCATGGGATGGTGCTACACCAAATATCAACAGGTAGTTGGTACTGGAATGCAGAAAAACAGAACATTATTCTTTTTCTTATATACATCTTTGTACTTTTTGAATTATTAACAAAAATATACCTTTAAATTGGTTATTATCAAAATTATTTAATCACACATAACGATACAGTATATACCCCCCCACACACATTAAGCACCCAAAATAATATTATCTGAAACTAGATGTTTAAATTTTCTATTTTATAACAATAATTATTATTGTAAACATTTTGCTGAAAGTAACATATTCAAGAAACTGGATACTACTGTGTCATTGGAAAAATAATGATGCATTTTTGCATAGAAAAACAGAAAAATCCATTGACTTTCCCAACCACTCAACAGTTACATGATTCCTATTTAGAACTTTAAAAACACAAAATGAAGGAAACGTGGGCACCGGGACGTCTGATGATGTGTCAGGAAGACCACATTTTCTTGATCTTACAGTTGCCCCCAGGAAGAGTGCCGTGAGCACACCCTGCTTCTGCACAGACCCGGCACGCGGGGCCAGGAAGACGGCGGGCCCGACCCTCCGTGTGGTCCCGGGAGAACCCTAGTAGTATGTTCACACTACCGTAGGTGAAAATAAGTATCTTCGTGTTGTTTCTCTTAGATAAATTTCTCCAAATTGTGTCAGTTTCAAGCTTCACAAAATCTGCACCTGCTCCCGTGGGAAGGCAACTTGAACTACAATTGCTGGTTAATCAAAGGCACTGGTTATCATCTCACCGACGACCTTTACTCTGGAAGAGGTGAACTGTGAGAGACACCTATCTCCACTCGGGTCTGGGGTCCCGAGTGAACTGTTCCTAAGGACTGGAAAGCAGAGGCTGCCCCTACAAAGTGTGTCACGGTAACAGAAGAGCGCGAAGCACTGAGCACCGGGAACAGCTCTGAGCTCAGCAAGACTGGCCAGAACCAGGAAATGAATGCCGACACACCTCAGGTTAAAGATGGCACCATGTAGGGTGGAGTGTGTTAGAACCAGCGGCAGGAGCGGGAAGGCATGGCAAGCAGAGCTGTCGGTAACCTCCCACACTGTCCAGGGCTGGCCTGTGGGCTCGCCTCTAGTGGACGGAGGCTGGACAGTCACCACGCACACCTGACCTCTTTCTGCAGCCGCTGGGTCAGACCCCTCGTCAGGAGGAGGGCATTGGTAAGTGAGTCAATTAGAACACTGGGTTCATTTAATCCTTGCTGTTCTGACCCTGTGTTCACGAAGCAAACGTGTGAGCACTACTCGGTTTACTAGATGATTCTGGTCACGAGCATGCAGTACACCAACTCTCTTGACTGCGATACAAATCAGTAGATGAATAAAATGGAAGCCCAGTTTTGTACATCAAGCACATCGGCCTAGTTAATAGGATATGGATTCTGAAAAGTAAATCTACTTTCAATCGCCAAACACCAGACCACAACAAATGCAAGGGGGGCCTCCTGGGCAAACCACTGGCCGGCTTCCTCTCTGCCAGTGCTTCCCGAGTGGCAGGTTAAAACGCAGTTTGCAGCTTCACAATACACTGCCAGCAATTCTATCAATGAAACGTCCAAAGTAAACATAAACAAAATGCACACAAAACAAAACAAAAAAATCCATTTTTTAACATGTCTTCTTTCAAATATAATCTACGTCAAATTACATTTCTTTGTAAAAATATCGATTTATTTAAGTAACACTTCCTGGGCTTCTAAACTTTAAAAATTATTTTACCTATGTGATTGGTTGTTCAGGTTCAGGGATCCGGCCTGGTACATCTCCTCCAACTGCTTCCTGTTCCCGAAGTACAAAGCGAGGTCCGTAGCAATGATGGCTTTGCGGATGATCTCAAGCACCTGCTCGTACTCACTGGAGCTCAGGGCGGAGAAGATATTGTGCCCTTCCAGCTATGGGAAAGAGTACAAACAACCGCTAGAAAGAAGCACAAGCTCTGATCTCAGGACATTTTCATTTATTTGAAATAATATATGTCGTCAGTTCATGCCATGGACACACCAGCGGGGGGCTTTTGGGAAACTAAGGAGTAATCTGAGATGACTATAATAAAACGGCCAAGCTAAACAATGAAGTACCACTTGAATGAACTTTAATGGCAGTTATACCATTTCTACTGCGAAATGCCCACGAAAGAATGTACCTCACTTTTGGATATTTGTAGTTAAAAAACTGTAAAATGTTTTCATAAAAGACTTCCTAACATTGGAGTAATTTTTATAAAACACTGGAACTTCGTGGACTTAAAAGTGCATCTCATAGATGCACTTTTAAGTAGACAAGACACTCTTGTCTACTTCGGGTTGTATCCTATCAAAGCAAGACCACTGAACAAAAATCATCTGTCTGCATGCTATACGTAAATGTCCATACCACAATAAAGTGTTTATACACACATACTGAAACTCTCTTTACATGTAAGAACACATTCACGTACAACACACATCTTCGGCAGTTTAACAGCCCTGAGGTTGTCTCTGTGGTCTTCACGGGAGACGAGAAATGGCAGATCACTACCCTACGTGAGCACAAAACACTGCTAATTTAGAGTTTATTGTCTCAGAATTGTTCTGCTGAATATGATTCCTTAAAAAACTTCTTAAAGTAATTTTCCCTCTGAAAATTTTAAACTCTTAATTGTAAATGAAATAAAAAGCTCAAACTAAAAAGGCTGAGATAATAAAGATGTATTCAATTTATGGGTTCATCATTTCTTTTTGATTATTGTTAATACACTCCCGGTGTAAATCAATTTTAATTGATTTTACTGTTCTTAATCTATGCTTACTGATATGAAGTACATTAAGAACATAAAATGATTGAAACATATTTCTTTATAAACTCAGACATCCCACTGAGATAGTACCTGTTTCATGTTCTGGACTAAAGCTGTGTGCACCATTCATTTTCGATCATCAGAATCTTTCTATATTATTCACTTTTAAGATATCATACATTTTTTAAAGTACCCTAAGATAAATGCAACAAATGGATTCAGTTCTCATTTTCTTGATAACAAGAATGTAAGGCCTTGCATTTACAGAACGTTCTGCAGCTTATGAAGCACTTTCGGACAGACGATTTCACTTTCAAGTGGAAGATTTATATAAGCCTTTGATGTCTATCTGAAACAAAGTATTTGCTAAAACACTAGCAAGATTTCTTTTTGAGAGAAATTGTAGTGCTTATATAAACTGGGTATTTTTTTCTTTCAATTTTTAGTAATAAAATCTCATTTGAGGCCTCTTTCATGAACACAGCAGGGTCAAAGAGGTGGATGTGATGAGGACTGACTGGCTCAATCAGAGCTACTGTGTGAGTGGGCCTGAGATGCCGTGGGCTGAGGCGTTAAAGCACAGGTTGGTTAGCAACTGATGGAGACAAAGGGAGAGTCAGCCTGGGCAGAGGGCTCAACCCGGTTATCTTTCAGGACCCTGCCCACCTCAGCTTTCTACACTTCTGCTATAGAAGGGTCAAAGAGGTGGCCGTGATGAGGCTCGACCAGCTCAGCACAAGGAAGCACCAGCGGAGTGTTCAGGGCTCCTGCGTGAAACTGAAAACTTCTCTCTAAAACTGGAACCACTCGACCCACACCTGCAGGGACCACAGAGTCACGAGCCCACTGCGATTTTACACAATACTGAGTGTGACCCCACCAGCTCATGTTTTCACAGATTCTCAGAAAGTGCCTGTGAGCCAAGATAAAGCAAGATCCCTGTAAAAGACCTGTATATCCTGGCGGCCAGCCCTAACCTGCTGTTTCCTTTACAGGGACACAATGGTGAGAAGCAGTAGGCCTAGAAAGCGCAACAGAGAACTTTATAAGGAAAACCTGTAATGAGGACCCTTTAATTGCCCTCTTCAGTATCTCTCAAGAGTAAAAGGAATGAATGAAGAAAGAAACAAAAATAAGGTACACCTTCTCTTTGGGGGGTATCTAGTGTTTTGCTCCCACCAAAATGAGAGAAAATAATGGATATGCAAGCTATCAACCACACACGACACAGCCCACAGCCTTTTGAAGACTCTGGTTTCATGCAACACGTGGCAGACCTCAGAAAGTGATGCCATACTGTTATATATCAATTGACAATTTATTCTAGTTCATGTCCTAGGATCCGTTGGAAGTCTATGTTAGTTCAAGCTAGTTAATCTCGTTTTGCATAAACCAAGCATGAAGCAGCCTATTTTTATACCTAGGGATGTTTTTCAGTCCTACAATGGGAGAGTGTGTGTACCTCTTGCCTCTGTAAGAGTGAGCTCTGTATGTAAGTGCTCTAAGTAGCTGAGACCTCGAGCTGTCAGAGCATGTGGACAACGTTGGGACCAGCTGTGATGCTGGAAGACCAGCGGGGACTCCCTGGGATAAACGGTCTTTAAGGCCCTCCACCCTCCACCCTCCGGCGTAAGGACTCTGAGGGTCCTAGGCCCCTCCCCACCAGTACACTCGAGCAGCACTTGGTTCCTGCCACCACGGTGTCCCCACCAGAGATGACGCTTGTCTTCGTGTGTGAGCCCATATTTGGGGTCACGCTCTGCTCTGCTCAAGGATGTCAGCAGGCACTCACCCACTGCTACCATCAGCTTAGCCCCACCATATCCGAGGACCTACACGGTGTAAGCTCTTTTTTTAAAATGTTTTTGCCAGAGGGTGTGTGCATTTGTCAGTGACAGACAGTGAGAGGAAAAGTGAAAAATCAACACCCCCCTGGGGGGTGGCCACACCACAATCCCTTCTCCTGTATTCTCCTGGGATTTGGGGCATGTATTCACATGCACCTGACCTGATCTTCAAGTAACCATGTCCAGGACTCGAACCGTGGTCAGCCGTATGTGAGAGTCCAGCACGTTAACTACCACGCCACCTGCTGTCTCCCTGTGAATTCATTTTTGGAGGAATTCAAGTTCACAGTTTAGTGAAGGAGATAAGCAAGAGGCACTAATTACAGCAGAGTGGGCAGAGTGGGCTGGCCTCGCTGGCAGGACTATGGGCAAGTCGGGATGCTCTCCAGGGTGCCGACGTGCGCTCTGAAGGACGAGCAGAAGGGCCAGGAGCATGTGACGGGAGCAGTTAAGACCACAGGATCAGGAGGTTTGGTGGGGGCTACAGAAATGCCCCCATGATAGAGGCAAACCGAATACAGTGGAATGAAAGCCTGAGAGTGAGAAAAGAAGGCCTCAGTACGGAACGGAAATGCTACCCTGACTGCAATAAGGAGCCTCTTGTCCCACGATGTTAGGTGGAGTGGGGACAGGTCTATGTTTTAGGACGATTGCTCTGCAACACTGCGGCCTGCGGCAGGTCAGAACCACAGCAGGAGGACAGACTGATCAATCTCGCCTCAGGAAGTTTACAAATATTATTAACCATACATAATTCCCCCAAGCCCCTATGCTGCTTAGCCCTATATGGAAATTCTATGGAACGGCCTTGACGCTCAGACTGGCCTGCGTGCCAGCCAATCCAGGACTGGAGGTCCAGCAATCCCACGAAAACTGGGCCGTCAGTCACTACCAGCGGAAGCCGTTCAGGTGCTCTGAGCGTAAAGTCAAGGACACAACTGACTGCACAAGCCCTCACAACAGCAATGCCCTACAAGACCAGCACACTCACCGACAGTACCTGCTGCGCCTGCACCGAGCCGCCCTGGGACGGAACCCATGGCGCAGCTCTGGGGTCAAACAGTTCCACCTTTCACCCAGCTCTGCTTCCTACTAGCTGCGTGATAAAAGGACTCGTTACTAGTCCTCCTTGATGTAATTACTCTCACTTATAAAATAAAAATAAGTAATACCTACTTCATAGAGAAACTATAAAAAAATCAAATGTATTAATACACGCAAAATACTTAACTTTCTGGCTCATGAATGATGAAACCTACCAGTGTAACTTCTGTAGTCAGAGTGAAAAGAGAAGCAAAAACAAATACAACGAGGAGACAGGCACAGAAGCAAATTCGATGACCAAAGGCCACTTCCATTCGGAATCCATCTGCAGACAGAGTTAAGCTAACCTCGTGTCGCACCTTTTAGAGGATTAAAAAGGCCGTGGTGAATATAAATTTAGCAATTATGCTAAAGTTGCAATACATAAAATGAAACCCAGCCCAGGGCAAGCACCCTGGAGCTCTGTAGCTGAGTCACTGAGACATCATGGCTATAAACATAATGAAAAGTCACAGAATGCCCAAATGTTGGGTTTCAGGATAATGCTCTGAAATCTCTTATTTTAAAAACATTAGTTAATTGATATTAATGAAATATTAAGAAAATGTTTTAATAATGAGAATAATCATTCCTGATAGGTCTGTTTTCTAAAATTTCAACTTTTGAGTAGGTAATATGGGGTATTTATTCAACAGAACGTAAAAGGTAAAAAGACCTTTACTACTTAAATAACTATGAACATCTCATTAGGACAATGAGCTGGTTTACTACCCTGTGGTTCTAGAACGGTTACTAGACGTGTGTAGGTAGGTGTAAGTGGGAAAACGAAGCCTCACCTACGTTGGTGAGTGTCAGTGTCCACACAAGCTAACCACCTGCCTTCCACTCAGCCACCCGTGCCCCTCGTCACAAGGTGTCATATCAACTCACTTTCCCCAGAATGAAGCTGCAGTTTTGGGTCTCCAGGCTTTGCCCACATCGTTCTGCCCACCCCACGCTCCCTCACGCCATATTCCACCTTCACACCCCACCCCTGCCCCGTCTGCAGACCCACAGGCAGACCGCAGGAGCAGGGCTGAGAAGGGCACTGGCTGTCCAAATCAGCTAGCTCACAGACAAGAAACGTCACCCTGACGTAGGAACGACCAGCATGGACGCGGGCTTGCCGTGCTCAGGGCTGCGCCCAGCTGTGTGGGGATGCCACGAAGCCGCCATGCTGCAGGAGGCAGCACCTGGGCCGGTCCATGGCACCGCCTCACTATGGCTAAGCAGGACAAGCCGTGACCAAATATTCTCTTCCTGCTTGCCTGTGGCATGAGTGGGGTGGTGTGTGTGTGTGTGCGTGCATGTGTGAGCTAGACAGACTTAAGGTTATCTTTTACAATAGTTTAATACTCCCTCTGTGTGTCACCGTTGCTTTGTGACCAGTAGGTGCCACCCAGGCTTACCCCCATGGGCCACCGTGGCCCCACACTGAAAGATGGCATCTGAGTTTACAAACACGCACGGCCACACGTGTGCACACTGTGCAGGCCTGGAGTGTTTCCAACCACCACACGCTGAACTGTGACCTCTAATCTGGCTGTGCTGCCCGAGGATGGAGAGAGCCAGAAGAACTAACAAATCCTCCGAGTGGCAATGGAAATACAGAACACTGAAAAGATCAAGAAAGCAGTCAGAAAGCCTTCTGTGGAGAGACAGGTATCAGAGGCACTCAGGCACCGTGACCAGATATGGCGTCTCGTTCTAGGCACTGAAGTTGGAACCTTTGCTGCTACAAGGATAGTGCTTGAGTTGGTTAAGTTTAGAGCTATCTTTTGGCAAAACATAAAGCCAAAAGGACTTGTGACTGCACTAGAGGAGTTTAGGCTAAAAAGTAACAGGGAAATTATAACTCGAGGGTAACCAAACCACACGCTTAGGTGAACAGGGCTGCAACACAGGAAATACAGAATAGAAAAGCTATCTAGGGAAAAATAAGAAAAGCAATATTGGCTGTATTGAATGCTGAGCTGCACGGTTGGAAATAGTTTTATTGAGTGCCAGGCTGAATCTGAGCCATAGTGTACTTGGGTCAATCAGCCCCAGGTGGACCAGGTGGGTTGGTGAGAAAGAACCTGGAGGACAGAACTCAGGGACAAGGCCCTTCTCCCTGGAGACACTGAGCGTGGTGTCAGGGTTGTGTTCTGTTTACCACTAACCCCCATTGCTGAAGGCAGGTGCAGGCAAACAGAAGACACTCATAAGTTACTAAGTTGAATGTCAAAGGACAGTTAGATGACTCTGAGGGAGAAACAGCAAAACAACTCAGCCTAGTATCACAAGCATAGATGCAAGATCAGCTGAGGGTGGAGACATCAGAAAAGGAGTGGCTCCTTCCTGAGTACCTGGCCCTCAGAGACTGGGCTATCTCTTCAGGGCTCCTTCCTGAGTACCCGGCCCTCAGAGACTGGGCTATCTCTTCAGGGCTCCTTCCTGAGTACCCGGCCCTCAGAGACTAGACTATGTACTCAGGGCTCCTTCCCGAGTACCTGGCCCTCAGAAACTGGGCTTTGTACTCAGGGCTCCTTCCTGAGTACCCGGCCCTCGGAGACTGGGCTATCTCTTCAGGGCTCCTTCCTGAGTACTCAGCCCTTGGAGACTGGGCTTTGTACTTAGGGCTCCTTCCCGAGTACCCGGTCCTCAGAGACTGGGCTTTGTACTCAGGGCTCCTTCCTGAGTACCCGGCCCTCGGAGACTGGGCTTTGTACTCAGGGCTCTAATGCACTTTGCTCCTGGCAGTGCTCCTGCGGGAGGTCTTAGTCCATCTCATCATGAAAGCAGTTTACGACCTCTGCTTCCTCTCTTCCGAATGTCCAGCAACATCCAGCTCCTCTCACTTCCCGTTCTTGTCCTGAATTCAGCACTTTGCCCACTCTGAACAGGAAACCAGTGTGTTCTTGTTATCGCCTCCCAGTGACTGAGATTCCATCCTGAATACCTGGACTCCAGCTGCTTCACGACAGCTTTCCGATGTGCACGGCTGGCTGAGTGAACCTAGCTCACTGCCTGCGTGTGGGTCTATGTTCCAAGCATTTTAGAAACACGCGTGGTATAACCCAAGTGGCCGCTAGGCTGAGGGTTTGCCAAAATAGGCAGACCAGCCTCAGCCTCCACTTCTGATGGCAGGAACTGGGACGAGCCCTTCCAGAGTTCAGGGGACCAGGACCCACTCCACACCTCACCTGCTTTGCTGCAACGGCTATATTACGTGGCTTGCTTTCTTTCAGATTCCAAAGATACTGTAGGTAGCAATTTTGTTCTACTTCAAAATCATTTCTATCATGCTTAAAAGATGTTTTATAAATAAACTTTATAAAGGATATTAGAATTCTTCTGCAGATTAAACTGCTGGACATCTGTCATAGTCAGCTCTATGAACTCACTGAGGACGTGAGATGCTGATTCAGTAAGTTAGAATCATTTCTAAATGGAAGCATCCAGATACCACTCCTGGCCATGTCTCCTTCTTGTCATACAAGTAAATAAACAGTCTCAAAAGATGAGTGAGGTGTCAAAGTAGAAATGAGCTGTCATAAAGTTATGCGATGTCCATGCATTTTAAAAGGCATGCTTCACACGTATGTGTGTGCCCACCCCACAGACGTCTCTTACCCTACTGGAGTTCCTATGTGTGCACACACACATACCTCCCATCCCAACGCGCAGCATTCAAGCTAAAAAAGATGGTGCCAATGGCCGACCACCAGAGAGCAGCGATTCCGAACGGTGCCCAGGCACAGAACCGGTACTTGAGCAGACGCGACATTCGGCCACCTGCGGGACGGGCTTGTCCAGGACTGAACAGCTCCGTCCATGCGATGCGGGTCACTGCTCCCCTGAGGGTCTCTGCTCCCCAGCTGGCTACCAGAATTGCAGCTGCACATGGACCCATTACCTGCTCTGGCCTGAGGACATGGGGTCAGGCCGGGCTGAGCAGGCCCTGTCGATTCTGCACAGACCTGAGCCCGCGGGATCACCAGTCGCTGACAGGCCAAGGGAAGAAGCACTGGGAGCAGCCTCTGGGAGGCTGAGGAGAAGAAGCCTGGGGTGTCCAGGGAGACCCGGCCTGCTGAGGACGGAAAGCCACACATGGCAACAGCCTTCCAGCTTCACGAGGTGCCTACGGCCAGGCACCCTGTCGTCACGGCAGACCTCTCCACCCTCCACACTCAAAGCCATCCTGGGAGGACGGGAGGGAGCCCCAGTATTCCACTGCGCTGACCCAAACGCAGGTCACCCGTGAACGGCTGCCTGGATGGGGGTCGAGTCTTCGTCATGACAGGACAGCCACCTTTGAAGGTGACTGTGAGGGAACCGGTTTGGGAGAGGAGAGCAGGAACAGCTTATGTGGAAGAGAGGTCAGCTCTTGTCTACACTAATCAAGAAGAACAGCTTAAAAGCAATCAAATAAACACACTCACAACAAAAAATAAAAAAAAAAAAAATTCCAATGCACTTAAAACTTGAATTTACCTACTTTGAAGATTTACTGTTCAATACGTTCAATATGTTCTCAAGAATACAACTATCTGTATAAATCCATTAAACTACGTAACATGAATTTCGCTTTAAAGTATCGTGTATTCATTGATGTAATTAATACTTAAAAACAAATGTGATTGCAAAATACATCCATTCCAAATCTTGGTTAGATGATTCTTTATCCAAGGAAACACAATTACTTGTCACTAGAAATCTTCGTTTCTACAATGAAACGTGCTGCTGTGTTCAGAGTAAGCCATGGCCCCCCTCCCTCGTTGCCGACGCCCTGTCCCCAGGGCCGGCCCCGGCCCAGCTCCGGTGTGGGAGACCGGCACCGCGCAGACACCAGGCTCACCTGCAGGATGGACACGGTCTGGGAGAAGTGGTGCTGCTCCATGGTGGACGTGGAGTAGAGCGCGGCCAGCGGGTGGTCAAACTTCTGCAGGTAGCTGTTGCTGAAGCCCCGGTGGTCCAGGTCGTGGCACAGGCAGGCGATGAGCAGCCCTTTACGCTTCAGGACAACAGAAGGCAGGATGCTCAGAACGAAGACCCTCAGGGCCCACGGCTGCAGCCCCTCCCTCCTGCCACTGGCACAGAAGCTCGGGGAAAACTGGGGATTCCGGGTAACCTCACTGCTCACAGCCCTGCCTTGGTCTCACTGTGCACGAACCGAGAGTCAAGTTCTCTCTCTCTTTTACCGCCAGGCGTGGTGTGCACCGTCCTGGGAGACGGAAGGCACCTCTGGGGAGTGGTCACACCACATCCTCCTTCCTCCACTCCTGGTCCTGTCAGGACTCCCTGCGCTCCTGCACATCCGATGGACCCGGTGTGCTCCTCGGGCCACTGGGGCCCAAACCGCAATGGCAGCCACCACGTGAGCGCTGGCTCCCCATGCACAGCGCCAAACCATGTGCTTGCGGCAAGCCCAACAGGCGAATTCTTTTTGGGTTTTCCTGCTCGACTCTGAGAAAAGGAGCAGCAGGTATAGAAGGTATAAAGCAAATGATCTAAAGAATTAAAGATAAAAAAATCTGCATAAGTCAAAAACCTATTCAATTTTAAATTCTAAAAACACTATTACAACTGTAGATAGTGAATATAACAAGTCATATAACAGCTTATTAAAAAGGGCGGATTATGCAGAAAAGGGAGCAGAGTAGGCTAAAGAGGACCAGAGGGAGGCAGGTCAAGCTCCACCCAGCACCGTCAGGGCAGATGTGACACGGGTGGGAGGGGAGGAATGCAGGGGAGAGCGCGTCTGGGAGCACAGCCCACCGGGAGCACAGCCCACCGGCAGGAAGGGCCAAGAGCATGCCCACACTGTGGCCACGCCCAGGAACCCGAGGGCAGCAGGAGCTGAGGGCAGGAAGGCCACAGTCAGAGCCCTCTGTAGGGGCAGAGGGCCTGTGGCAGGGCCTCTCGGGGAGCGGCGTGACCGTCTCACTGACACTGCCGGAGGACCATCCTGGGTCTGGGAAGTATATCAAGAACAGACTCCAGACGAGTAAGAGAGACTGATGGGGGCCAGCAGGTGGCACAGTGGTTAAGGCGGCTAGAATCCACATAGCTTACTCTGTAGTTCGAGTCCTGGACCTGGCAGATTTGAAGTCATGCTGGGTGTGTGTGCGTACATGTCCAAAATCCCAAGAGGAGATCAGAGTAGGAATTACAGCACGGACAACCCCCTCTGAGGGATTTCTCACTTTCCCTCTCTCTCTCTCTGTCTCTGTCTCCAGTGCATGCAAATGCCTGGTAGCAAGAGAGACAGAGAGAGAGAGAGAGAGAGAGAGAGAGAGAGAGAGAGAGGCCGAACAAGGAGACTTTTGCAGTAATTAAGGCAAAATTGAATAGAAGGTGAGATCCAGATAACAGTGGCCGCTGACAAGGTGTGGGTAAAGTCTGCATGCATTTTTTGAGCACAGCTAATGAGCTATTCTGACGCCATGGTGTGAACAGGAAGGAGCGAGCAGGGGCCAACGGACCCTCAGCGTCGCTATCCTAGAAGCTGTGGCAGCTCCCAGTGCTGTGGGAAGGTGCAGGCAGAGCGGGCCGAGGGGAGCTGTCCAGAGCTCAGGGCGGAATGGAGCTGAGCTGTCTTACCGACTGCCCAGTCGAGATCTGCCAAGCACACACTTTGAGGACAGCTGGCTGTTTGAGTCACATGTTCTGGGGACAGGCCTTAGCTGGAGAAAGGAAGCTTGCAGTACCCATGTGGCCTTTCAGGCCACAGGCTGGCGGAGCTCTCCAAAGATGGAATTTGAGACACCGCGGGGTCAAGGTCAGAGCACTTTAAGTCTAAGCTGCCGGAAGCCCTGCCAGCCGGGGTGGGTCGAGACTCGTACACAGGAAGGTGACACGGGTGATGAGGAATGAGACTGAGGCCTCATGCCCTTTAGCATGTTCTCAGCCACCGACTACAGTCACTAAGAGATCTGAGGAAAAGAAAAAAAGCAGAAAAAAAAAAAAATCCCAGAAGCCAGAGAGGGGCAGCGAGTGGAGTCACAGGAAAACCAAGCATGCTGGGCATCTAGGACTCGAGTGGAGATACTGGCTACCGGCTGAAGAGCGGGCCCTGGGCAGGCCACTCCCACAGGTGGATCTGGACGGAGCATTTCCTGCGGAGCTGGGGTCAGAAGCTAATGAGGGCTGGCTTCAGAAAGGACAGAGGAGAGGATCTGGAGTGGGCCAGTACCCCCACCTTCACGTGCAGTTTGTTGCAAAGGAGGTGACAATCAGGGGCCCACGGGGGCAGACGCAGGGTACTTCCGGATGGAAGACATGCCAGCACGCTCAGGGCAGAAGGGAGGAGCGGAAGAGATGGGACACTCAGAGAGGAGAGGGGCCTGGGGCCGGGGCATTCTCAGACAGCAGAGTGAGGAGGGAGCGAAGGGGGAAGGGTTGGCCCTGAAGGGGGCACTGCGGATTCGTTCGCAGGTGTGCCCAGCAGAGGCGCTGTAGGCAGTCCCTGCTGACAGGTGGGAAAGCGGCTGCCAAGCCCACGTGGCTCATGTGGATTCTGTATTGTTTGTTGGTTGGCTAGTTTTCATGTCTTTACCACAGGGTGGGGGTGCTTGCCAGAGAGCGAAACAGAGAGAAACACAGAGGGAAATGAGAAATCACCCTCCAGAGTGATGGCCACGCCACAATCCCTTCTCTTCCATTCTCCTCTCAGGACTGTGAGCGCACACACACCCGTGCTCAGTGGGATTTTTAAGCTGCCAGGTCTGGGACTCCAACAGTGGCTGGCCATGTGGGAGTCCAGCACCTTAGCCACCACGTCACTGCCGGCCCTCCTTGGGTATTTTTAGCTTTGTGCCCTGATCCCCTGATCTTGATTCAGCACAGCTGGTTCTCCTGCAACCTATCGGCTGGTGTCTCACCAGTCCCTAGCCCTAAGCTGGTGTAGAATGTACCCGAGCATATGTGCCAGGTATTCTCAAGGTAACTGGTCTAGTTATGTGTTAGGGTCATTCTGCTTTAGGGTTGTACCCATGTTTTACGCTGTTGTGTCAACATGATCTATCTGGCAAGAAATTTCAAGTTTTTAAAATCCTGAAAAATGGGTAAAAGCTATCATCTTTGTTGTCCAAGAGTTTTACCTCCTTTTCATTGATGTAACTTTCAACAGTTTTCTTCAAAATATGCCACAGTCACACATCTGGAAGTAACTCAGAACAGCTCCCTTCCCTGAAGAATGGCACTGGCTTTACAGAGGATGGGCGCAGGTACCACTGGGACGAGGGTGGTCGGAGGGCCACCCTTTGGGTCAGGATTGTTCAGGCACAGAACAAGGACCATTTGGGGTGAAGGAATCCCCTCACCAAGCTTGGCTTGGCTTCCAAGTCAGAGATTTGGCAATGGCGGGAGAATGGACGAGGCGGTCTCTACGTCTAGTTCTGAGATCTCTAAAGCTTTGGGTATGTCGCCAACTCTGAGTCAGTCAGTCAGGGGCCTGAGCTAACCATCTCCAAACCTCTATTTCTTTATGCTAGAGATCAAAAGCATTTGTGTCTCAATGACAATAAATGCTCTGGGTTCTCAAATCAACAGTGTTGTCTCCACTGTCCAAGGCGCACGGGCAATGAGACAAATTCACAGTCTAGATTCTTTTGGATCATTTAGGCTTCAGTTGGAAGAAAGACTGAAAGAATTAATGCCGCCCCCAGAGATATTTTGATGAAGTGGAAATTTTACATTTCTTATAAAAAGGGACAGGCTAAAAGCTTTGGTGCAGGAATCTAGAAAGCATGGTTCCTGAATTTGCTGAACCCAAATTTGTCCTGGAATCACGTCTCGAGCCTGTGTCATTGACGTGCTGCGGACATGGAGTCCCGAGCGCAAGCAGGGCCCTGAGCGGGGCGAGTGAACACCCACCTCCAGGTCGGTGAAGAGCTCGCGGCTGGTCTGCAGGATGGAGTACATGCAGTGGGCCACGGTGACCGCATGCTTCCAGTTGTGGTACGGGACCCGCCGGTAGTTCTTCTTCACAGACATGATGAAGCGGCACAGCTTCTCAAGGTCAAAGCTGGGGGAAAGAAGCCATTATGAGCGGGACGAGGAGAGCACCAGTCCTGCCAGAGCGTTCTGGCCCGGGCACACGTGTGTCTGCAGCCTCCACACGACTCTGTGAAGGCACTGCACTCGTTGAGTCGGGGGGCCTGGGGACTCACGCCATCTGCCCTCTACTTCGCCAGCCCTCTGGGGGCTCTTCCATCGTCTCTGTTCTGACATAGCAACGGTCCCGAGATACCGCACTCACCCGCACGCCTCCCCTCCACGGCGCACCCTGCTGGAGGGCTAATGTTCTACCTACCAAGGGGGACAAGGGGGTGTGCAAATGCACACACGGGATATGCATAGCGCAGGGCCTTCCAGGAGAGGGAGTCTCCTTAGAGTGACGCAAAAGTATGGTACACTCATATCATTAAGTGGCAAATGACCATATTCAAATACTGACCAACACATGAAAGAATACAGCACATATTTGTATTTTACATGTTATTATATTTTATTCTCATGTATTTTTATATTATCATATATTTATACTTACTAAAGGCCCTGCCAATTCTCAAAATAGATTAAAGGCTGCTTATAAGAAAAGACTGTTGATGTCAAAGAGGGCTCTTTAAAACACCAAGGAGACTGAGAGTTTACAAATCTCTTAAAAACATGCATTTTTCTCCTTTGAAAATCTTCAAATGTCCTTTGAAACATAAGGTATGGCATTTTAAGAGTCCCAGCCAAACTTTCAACTAGTGTCTAAAAAGTAAGTGAAGTCAGTACCTTGTGTGCATCTTTTTAAAACAGCACTTTATAAAATGTCATCTACGTGGGAGAAGACAGTCCAAGAGGCATGCAGTGCAGCCCGAGAGAAGCCAGGAGGCGCTATGAGGCTGTTTAATGCCCACATGAATTAGAAAAAGAGTGAAATACAATGATTCCCCAGCTCTAAGTTTGTGTTTGAGGCTGTAAAAGGTCATGCGTAAAGCTGTGGAAGGACTTGAGGCCAGGCCAACACAGATGAGGAACGATCTGGCAGGAGGGCCCGGTGGTCAATCACTGACCACGTGCTGTTCGTGGGACTGGAAGAGTTGCTTCCTGTACACCCATTCTAGAAGACACAGAACTTAGCTGGAAAGTCGACACTAAATGTTAGCACCAGGCCTGACCACACTCGTTAGCAGCACGCCCTCTGCTTGGTACTCAGCCCAGAGTGTTAGCACCGGGGTCTGAGCACACTAGTTAGCGGCACGCCCGCTGCTCAGTACACAGCCCAGAGCGGTCTGCCCATCCTGTGCTGGCCTCTCAGACACCTGCTTTTCAACCAGGCTGTAACTCAGTTGCCAGAGAAGAGCAGTTCCATGGGGAATCTGAAAAGACTCTGGAGAAGGTTTTCAAGTCATTCGTACCAGGACGTTCCGCAGGACCGATGGACCATGTGGACAAAAATCCCAGGCCACATGTTTTCAAAAGGACCAATGTCAAAGTGGAATCTGAAATGTAAAAAGAGCAGTTGGTTACCAGATGTAATTAGGATAAAGCAATCATTTAACTTTTATCTGTCAGTAAACTGAAGCTGCTGGGATGCAGACATCCCCTTCCCTGCCGCCTCAGTCACATCGTCTTCATTTTAAAAGGTTTCCAGCAGGAAATTTCACAGAACCCTTAGGAACTTAGACAAATATTTAAGTTGTTGATTAATTTTCTGTTAAACAATGTGAAAGAAAAAATAAAGATGCTGCAGTTATCAGAACAATAAAAGAGTAAATAATTCTTTTTTGAGAGAAAGACTTTTGCTACAGGGTGCATGTGCTCACCGGAGAGACAGAGAGAGAAAAAGCAAGAAATCACACCCCCCTCTCCCCAGGTAATATGGCCACGCTGCAATCCTTTCTCCATCTTCTCTGGGGATTTGGGGCACACATGCACACACGCCCGGCCTGAGTCTTAAGCCATCCAGGTTCAGGACTCAAATTGGGTTGACTAAGTGGGATTCCAGTGACATAACCATTACTCCATCTGCTGGTCCTGAGTATAATAATTTTATTGTAATGAGTACACATATATTATACAACTCATAGACAAGATGGAAAAACTTAACCAGAAGTATTTTTTGGAGTTGAAATTATTTTATTTCCTATAAAACTGAGATAAAATTTCACAAATATATACATCTAAAGTTGTTATGTACTTTTCATTTGCTAACATTCAACTAACATTCAACTGAAATAAACAGTATGTCAATATACTGGGCCGTCGGAAAAGTCATGACGCATTTTTGCATAGTAAAAACGTGTCATGGCTTTTCCAACAACCCAATATATACCGTTTTCTCAACTGCGAGGCAGGTCTCAGCTCTGGGTCGCTTCTGAAGATTCCCTCTGTTTTTAATACTCTTGGCTCACATATATGAAGGGCATGCAAATCATCACAGGCCCTGCCGCTCGGAACACAAATATCCCAGCAGTGGACTGGAAAACGAAATGCAAGTCACTACTGAATTCTTTCATTTAGATATTAAGTGTTACATGGAGTGAAGTATGCAAGAGTCAATATAAATGCTAACATGTAGGCTAACTCATTGCAAAATCCAGCTCAAATAGCTTTTTTTTTTTCTTTTTTTAAAGAGAGATGTTTGCTATAGGGCACGTGTGCTCTCCAGAGAGACGGAGAGCTGGAAATGGAGAAATCAGGCCCAGGGGGGATGGCCACACTGTAACTCCTTCTCCATTCTTCTCCTGGGATTTTGGGTATGCACAGACACACGCCCAGCATGAGTCTCAGGTCCAGGACTTGAACCCTGGTCAACCACACAGGAGTGCAGTGCCTCAGCCACCATGCCACTGCTGGTCCATCAGAATTTGTTCTCTAAAGTAATGAGATCCAGCTTTTATTTCCAAGTTCTGTCATGAGATTTAGAGTCACTGCTGAAGGAGAAGAGAACGACGCATGAACCTATATGCACACGATGTGTACAATGATCATGTTCCTAATTGCATAGCCTGTTCACTTCACATTCAGTCAAATTAAAGATTCATGTCTACAGACACTGCGACAACGAAACACTCACAATTCGATTTCTTTGCAGAGCCGGGCGGGGAGGGTGGAGTGCATGAGCCCTTGCCACTCCTCGGCGGTGCAAATGCTGTGGTAGGACAGCTTCTCCATGGTCACCCGGTAGATGCACTCTGAGTGACGGATCCGGTGGTACATCTGCGAAGCCAATCCCAACAGTCATTGTGAAAAATTAAAAGAATCCTTAAAGTGGGTTCATTAGCACCGTTCAGTTTCACATAAAGAATTAGTGATCACTGGAGTCAAGGGTGATCTGTGAGTACCATGTACCCATGTGAACTGAAGACAAACTCACACGTGACTTTGAACATATGGAACAGTGTTTTAAAAGTGTCATCTCCACTTTAAACTGTTATTAATTCTGCAGCAAATATCTTTATACCAGACCTGATCTCCGGGTAGTGAGATGATTGGTATTTGTCTTCTTTACCATGTTCCATATTTCCAAGTTTTTTTTTTTTTTGGAGAGATTTTTCACTATAGGGCGCGTGCGCTCGCCAGACAGACAGAGAGAGACAGAGAGATAGAAAGCGAGAAATCACCCCCCAGGGGGGATGGTCACGCCGCAATCCCTTCTCCTCCATTCTCCTCTCGGGATCTTGGGCACGCACGCACACGCGCCCGGCGTGAGTTTTAAGCCACCGGGTCCGGGACGTGAACCGCGGCCGACTACGTGGGAGTCCAGCGACATAGCCATTACGCTAACTGCTGGTTCCCATATTTCCAAGTTTTTAGTGATAAAATTGTTTAAATAAAACATTTATTAGCAGAAAATAAATTTTAATGATTTTAAAAGGATATAAGATCTGAAGTACTTCTAAATCTGTTAAAACAAAAGCTTTAATAATTACACTTCATCTGTACTTCAAACTCAACTTCCTTGGGAAGATTTCATCATTTCTCCCACCCTTGTTTAGTCTTGAATTAACTGCAAATTTTTTCTGCTCTTAAGAAGACTAAGGTGGCGTATAACAATGAATTCAAATGTATAACACATCTGTATACATTAGTTAGAGATTATACCAGTAGAGTGGCATATAAATTGGTAATTATTGGATCTTCAGGAAAGTCATGACACTTTTGTGTAGAAAAACAGAAAACCACCTAATAAATTAATAGAAATTAATAGAAAATGAATAGGTTCACTTGGCTATCCTATAAAATTGAGATCTCGTGTACCTGTTGTAAATGTAGTTTTACAGATACAGTCGTGTCAATTAATGACTGGAGTGCATTCTG
Organism: Tupaia tana; assembly: GCA_026018925.1. Taxonomy (NCBI): domain Eukaryota; kingdom Metazoa; phylum Chordata; class Mammalia; order Scandentia; family Tupaiidae; genus Tupaia; species Tupaia tana. Next base: position 14,646,155 of record JAKSZU010000002.1, read on the forward strand.
AAAAACGCACTATGAGGTGCATTCACCATTGTGTGACCATCATAGGGAGCACTGAACAAGCCTAGATGCGTCGGTCCGCTACACGCCGAGGTCGCAGGGGATGGCCCTCTACAAGCCGAGGCCACAGGAGAGGGCCGGCTACATGCCAAGGCCACAGAGGACGGCCCGCTACATACCAAGGACGCAGGAGATGGCCCGCTACATGTCAAGGCCACAGAGGACGGCCCGCTACACACCAACGATGCAGGAGATGGCCCGCTACATGTCAAGGCCTCAGGGGACGGCCCTCTACAGGCTGAGGCCGCAGGAGACGGTCAGCTACACACCAAGGCCGCAGGGGATGGCTCGCTACACGCTGAGGCCACCGGAGACAGCTCACTACACGCCGAGGCCACAGGGTCAGCCCGCTACATGCCAAAGCCACAGGGGACAGCCGCATGCGCCTTTGTTCCTCACGCGACCACTGTTGCACACATGACCCATCGTTGCCTGAAACTTTGTTACGCAGTGCATGACAGCTACTGCGCACTAATGCATGGTGTAAAATTAGAACAAGCAGTAGAGCTGTGGAGAGAGTCACTATCTATGCTTATGAATTAGTAAGTAGGTGAGATTGATTAGGAGAGAAATGACAGGAAAAGACTTGATCCTCCATACCAAATTACGAGTTAAACATGTTATGATGTAAGATTGAATAGCATTCTTAACATTCAGTATTTTTCCCTAACATCTAGTATAGGAAAAAATCTAGTACAGATCACTGTCCATAGATAAGTCTACACCCACAGCTTACATGGGTAAGACGGAGTGGGTCAAGAGGGCAGCTATTTCCATCATTAAAAAATGTTCAGCAAGTCCAACTATAGCTGTATAGTTGTATGAAATAAGAGCTGTTCTTATTATAGTCATATATATATATATATATATATATATATATATATATATCCACCACCTGGACCACCTGGAATAGAAAATATACTCAATACTCAATGACCAATTCAGGAGAATGGAAAGGTTGAGCCATTTATTAAATGTGTCTCTAGCCAACAGGTTTCATTTTAATAGTGATTTATTTCCATATCCCTTTAATGTTAAAATCTTTCTACCCAAAATCTACAGAGCTAACCTGTTTTACAGGAGTCCTTCTGGACAAAAATGTAATAGCTATCACTATCCCGCTAGCTTCCTACGTCACATTAAATTGTCTTTCTAAAATCCTAATACATCTGGTTTACGATAACTGACTCTTAGTTTTTAAAGAATTTCAGGTTTTTTTTTTTTTTTTTTTTTTGAGAGGTTTTTGCTATAGGGTGTGTGCGCTCACCAAAAAGACAGAGAGAGAAAGAGAGACAGAAAGCAAGATATCACCCCCCCCCCCCCCCCCCCCCCCGCCCAGGGGATGGCTATGCCATAATCCGTTCTCCTCCATTCTCCTCTTGGGATCTTGGGCACACACGTACACGTGCCCAGTGTGAGTTTAAGCCACTGGGTCCGGGACTCAAATCGCAGTCGACTATATGGGAATCCAGCAACATAGCCATTACACCAACTGCTGGTCCCAAGACTTTCAGTTTTTCAAACGATTATCTTTCTGTTGACAGTACTAGCAACTATCTTCCAAGTCAATGCGTGAGGTGATGGCACTGCCAGTCCGAGGCATGCCCTTTAATGTAAAAGGAGGCACTGAATACAACCAGGACGGACTAAAGAGGAACAGCAAAATCCTGAAGGCGCACGTGGCCTTTACAAGCTCAGCCTCGCAGGCCTCTCAGTCGAAGACCACTAAACCTAGTAGCAATAAAATTGCTGTTACTACACTTTGCTCAATATTTCAAGCAATTTTCTTACAGGAAACATGCCCCTATTAAGAACACAATAATTTATTCAAGAGGAGAAATAGTTTAAATTCCCCAGGATCAACACATTTAATCTGACTTAATAATAGTCAGCAATTAAAACTGACCATCTTAATAAATACATCCAGATGCTCTCTAGAAACATTCAGAGAAAGGCAGGGGCCCACAGAGGTGATGACTGCTTGGGGACGCGCACACAACCAGGGCTTTTCCTAATCTTCACAGGATGCTTGGGAGAGTGCTCCACCGAGTCAGGCAAACTTGCTCAAATAGGCGTGTGCCCATAGTCCCAGCTACTGGACGGGCTGAGGCAGGATGGTGGCAAGTTCGATCCCAATGTGGACGACGTAGAGAGACTACGCCTCTGCACAAAAAAGCAAGTAAACAGAAGAAACCGGCAAGGAAGTGCCAGGAGGATGAATGGATCTCAGGTCGTGCCCTTCCCCTACTGGTTTACGGTACCAATGTTTTCACTGAGTAAGGCTCCAAGGGCCCTAGCGTAAAGAAATCCATCGCTATCATACTGAAATTCACATCACTGGAAGCTCTTTTATTTTTTATTTTAGAAGGACGGTTGTTTCAACAAAACAAAATATTTCACTTTCAAGAATTCGTGTGAGGGACCAGCAGTTAGCGTAATGGCTATGTCACTGGACTCCCACATAGTCGACCGTGGTTCGCGTGCTGGACCCGGTGGCTTAAAACTCACGCCGGGCGCGTGTGCGTGCGTGCCCAAGATCTCAAGAGGAGAATGGAGGAGAAGGGATTGTGGCATGGCCATATTCCCTGGGGGGTGATTTCTCACTTTCTGTCTCTCTGTCTCTCTCTGTCTGGAGAGCGCACGCGCCCTATAGCAAAAACCTCTAAAAAAAAAAAAGAATTCGTGTCAATAGTCTTTCTGAACTGTAAAAAAGCTTCAGAATGAACTTGGCATCAAGTCTTCTCAGACCAAAGTCTGGAGAGGGAGCAGGGAGAACGTGAGTCTGTGGCTGCAGACCCCGGCCCTCACGCTTTTAGACTTGGAACACTTTAAAAAATGTTACATATTTCTTTGAACTTTAGTAAGCCACAGAGATATTATGGTAAAAAGCTAGAAATGAATTCCACAGACAGCTTTGAGTGGCACTGCATGTATTTCACTATAAAGCCAGCTGGCCCAGGACCCTGGACCCAGTGCAGGGAGGCCCTGACAGGACGACCGCTGGTGCAGACAGCACCAGTAACGGCTACAGAGCAGCACTCGCAGGGACGAGGCTTGGGGGTTTGGAAGTTAGTCATTTCCGATAGAAACGAATGCCAAGTTTTACTACCTTTACCCTCAGTGATTTACCTGAGTAATGATGTAAAAACGCAATGCCTACAACTTATGCGTGGCTTGTCAACAAAGGTGTTATTTTTTCCTTTGGTTTGGTTTGGTTTTAAACAAGACTAAAGTCAGATTTTTGATACAGAAATTAGGTTAGAATAGCTTTTTAGCTCATGAGTCTAGTTCCTCAAATCACAGTAAAATGAACTCAGTTGTATTTAAAATGACATTTATTTGTTCTTAGGGAACACAATTTTTCAAGGGACACATGGACAAATGGGTAGGTCAATTTTCAGATTCTTAACCTTCATATATATGTTTACCTAAAAATGACTTTTCCCATGTCCCATTTCAAAATTTCAAAATGTCCCTGTTCTCAAATTGCTACAATAGAAATAACTCTTAAAGCAGAGGGGCAACACAAAAAACACTGGTATTAAAGAACTCTAGTAATGGTTTCCAAAAACTCCATACAATACTGAAGGTGGACATTAGTCAATTTTCAACTGAAAGACCTGGAAGTGTCAGCACGTTTGGTCATCCTAGCTTAGGTGGGATTCAGGTAAATCGCTATTTTTCTGATCCCACATATTCGTTGTTAGAAGCAATTCTTACAGCTTCCTTAAAAATAAAAGGAACTGAGTCAGCAGGTGGCAAGGTGGTTACTATGGTGGATCCCACATGGCCAACTCTGTGGTTCAAGTCTTGGACCAAGTGGTTTGAAAAGCACGCCAGGAGCATGTGCACATGTGCCCAAAATCCCAGAGGAGAAGGGGGGAGAAGGGATTACGACGTGATCATCCTTCCTGGGGAGGGGGGCCATTTCTCACTTTCTCTCTCTCTGCCTCTCTCCTGTGAGTGCACATGCCTTATAGCAAACAAATCTAAAAAACAGAATAAAATAAAATAAAATAAAAGGAACGGTTGAAATAATATTGCTAGTAGGAGCCAAATTCCTCACTCCTGTTGCAGTGGAAGTGAGATGGCTAGACGCCGTTCTCTGATGCTAGACTTCGGGTGCTAACCTATACCTCAGAGAGACAGAGACAGAGAATGGGTAGGGAGGTTGACGTGAAAACTCTCTTCTAAAACAAAGGCGAGAAAAAGGGGGACAAGTTGCAGGGTGGAGAAACCTGCAGACAGACTGCCTTAGCCACGTGAAGGAAGTCAGCACCCACGGTGGCGGGACGTGCCTGCTCACGGCAGGCCCTCAGGACACACCCACCCGCGAGACGCGGGTCACGATTAGAACCTTAACGTAGGGCTGTTGGAAAAGTTATGACATGTTTTTGCAGACAAACAGAAAAATACGTCATGACTTTCCCCACCACGTAACGTGACCGTGAGGCTAGGGCGGAGAGCGCAGGTGGGGGACAGTGTGGCACCGCTGCTGGGCTGAACCGGGTCTCCCTGAGTCCTGGACCCCTACAACCTCAGGCTGTAACCCTGCTTAGGTAAGTAATTAAGGTAAAGCGAGGTCTGTGTGGGCCGACTGCAGAACGCCTGTGTTCTCCCAGGAAGGCCTATGGATGACACGCGCTTGCACACACAGGACGGAACCTGCGGGCACGGCAGAAGGTGGCCCTCTGAACGCCAACCAGAGGGTCCTCGGGGAGACCAGTCCTTCACAACCACGATCATGGACTTCCAGCCTCGAGCCCTGTGAGGAAGTAATGTCTGTTTTCAGACCATCCGGTCCATGGTATACATTACACAGCCCTAGAAAGCGAATGCAGTTCTGTACTGATGTTAATTTCTTCATTTAAAAATCCCATAATTAGGACTAGCAGATGGCGTTATGGTTATGTGGCTGGACTCCCACATGGCCAATGGCAGTTCAAGTCCCAGACCCAGTAGCTTGAAACTCATGCCAGGTGTGTGTGCATGCCCAAAATCCCAGGAGGAGAATGGAGGAGAAGGGATTGTGGTGTGGGCAAACCTCCTAGGGGGTGATTTCTCACTTTCTGTCTCTCCAGCAAGCACATGTATATACCAGAAATCTCTCTTTAAAAAAATCCAATAATCACCATTTATTGAATGCTTAACAAATAAAATATTGGGTTGTCAGGAAAGTCATGATGCATTTTGCATAGAAAAATATGTCATGACTTCCCTGGCGATGTAATACAAACTGGAACATTTAGGATACAAACTGGAACATTTAGGAGTTAGGAGGTACTATGTCTGAACTATACTCTCAAAGAGATCAGAGAAAGATAGCATGTACGTAAGAGAAAGAGAGAGAGAGAGGATGCATATCGAAGCAAAATGGAAAATACATAGGGATCTTCAAAAAGTTCATGGAAATACCTGTTATGAAAAAACTATAGGTTTTTGTGGGGTTTTTTTGAGAGGTTTTTGCTATAGGGCATGTGCACTTTCCAGACAGAGAGAGAGAGACAGAGAGATAGAAAGTGAGAAATCACCCCCTAGGGGGATGGCCATGCCATAATCCCTTCTCCTCCATTCTCCTCTCGGGATCTTGGCACACACAGGTGCCCAGTGTGAGTTTAAGCTACCGGGTCCAGGACTCGAACCATGGTCAACTATGTGGGAGTTCAGCGACATAGTCATTAAGCTAACTGCTGGTCCCAAAACCTATAGATTTTAAAAATGGCTTTGTACCAAAATAAAGCCATAACTTAATTCCATTTTTCTTTGAAAAGTTTGAAGTCTCCTCATGAATTAACATTTATGGAATACAGGTAAAGGTATAAGAGAATTCCTTATGCTATTTTTGAAAATTTTCTTTTAGTCTGAAATTATTTCAAAATCAAAAGTACAAAAAATTATACTAAACCCAGTTTTATTTTAACAGTAAGTAACATGAATAAGGAGGTACATTAATTATTGCTGTTTTACTTCACAGCGATCTCATTAAGAAAATCAATTTCAATAATATTTTTACTTTTGATAATTATCAAAATGTTATCTTTTATTTTGTATCTACATATTAATTATAGTTATATTATTTTGAGCCTCCATATACTATTAATAATATATGATGCCACCACAATCAAAAATTAATTTCTAATACTTATAATGCCTGTTTGTTTTTGAATATTGTCCTAGAATAATTAGTGAAATAAAGCATAAAATGAAACAACTTTCATGGAATAACAGAAATATATGTTCTGAGAGAAAAAAGAACAAAGTTAAATTTTCTAATCATAAAATTTCATTATTATATATTTAAATGTGATATTAATTACTAGAGTTATTAGGGTACTAAATGTTCCCCTTATTTAAAACCTAACAATGTTAAAGAACATTCATAAGTGAGACCTCAGTTGACTACAGCAGCAATTATAACTCCTTATTCTTCAGTTTGTATTTTCTTTTCTTCTTTTTTGGAGAGGTTTTTGCTATAGGGCACGTACGCTCACCAGAAAAACAGAGAAAGACAGAGAGATAGAAAGCGAGAAATCACCCCCGGGGTGGGGGGGCACGGCGCAATCCCTTCTCCTCCATTCTCCTCTTGGGATCTTGGGCACGCATGCACACATGCCCAGCATGAGTTTAAGCCGCCGGGTCCGGGACTTGAACCACGGTCGACTACGTGGGAGTCCAGCAACATAGCCATTACGCTAACTGCTGGCCCCTTCAGTCTGTATTTTCTGAAAAACAGACCATTATTTTATTTTTCCACTAAGAAATAAAGAAATTAATACATGAGAATTTTTGAAGCACCAAGTACAGTGTTTGGCAGTTAATAAAGCATTCAATGAATGGTCATTATTATTATTATTATTTTATGAAGAAATTAACATTGGTATAGACCTGCATTGTTTCTTAGGGCTCTGTAATGACCACCACAGACTGGCGGCCTTACATTCCTTTGGATCCAATTAAAAATGACGAGATAGTCAATATTCAGAAATACTAGAAATTACATTCTGTGCAACTTCTGAACCAAGCAGGACAAACGCCTGCTCTCAGGACCTTCCCTTAGGGGAGAGATGGGGGTAACTGTGAATGTCTGGGGAGACGTGCTCTGATGGCGGGGCTGTCTACCTCCCAAAAGCTCGATTCACCAGGCGCCGTGACAATGCAGGAGTGGATGGGGCTCCTACTAGCAACCCTTATGGAATCAAACACGCTTAGCATTGGTCCCCAGAATGTTAGGGCTTGCAACTTTGTTCCTAGTTATTTCTCAGCTGTTCTCATTAGTTACAGGTTGCTCCTATAAAACTCAATCCTATTTCCCAAAAAGCAATCTCCCTAAATTATTAAAGTGATAAATTCCATGTATGTTGGTGTAGCTTTACAAAAAAGGTTATTAAAAGATTCCCTAACTTCAGAAGTCCATCTATGCCACTGAAGCATTACTAGGATTTATAGAATACTAAATGTTCACCTTATTTAAAATGTAATAATGCTAAAGAAAGTTAATAAAGTCTGTCATTTTTTTTAGAGAGACTTTTTTTGCCATAGGCTGTGTGTGCTCACTGGAGAGACAGAGAAACAAGGAGACAGAAAGCAAGAAATCACTCCCCAGGGGAATGGCCATGCTGCAATCCTGTCTCCTCCATTCTCCTCCTGGGATCTTGGGCACGCACACAGATGCTCCGGGTGTAAGTTTTAAGCACCAGGTCTGAGACTCAACCCGTAGTCAATTATGTGGGAGTCCAGCAATGTAACCATTACACCACCTGCTGGTCCCAATCCCACCATTTTAAGGCGAGACCTCAGAATATATCAATAAATGACCCTCACTGTATCCTTCAGGAACAAGGCAGGACCACTGCAAGGGTCAGAGATTTAACACCCGTAACTGCCTGACACGTGTACTAAGCTGCCGCTTTTCCTCACAAACAAAACTTTCCCGGTTGGTGTAAAATTATGAGTTATTGCTATCGTTTTGTACAAGAATCTCAAACACAGCACATATTTTTTTTTTTTTTTGGAGAGGTTTTTCGCCATAGGGCGCGTGCGCTCGCCAGACAGAGAGAGAGAGACATAGAGACAGAAAGCGAGAAATCACCCCCCAGGGGGGATGGTCACGCCGCAATCCCTTCTCCTCCATTCTCCTCTCGGGATCTTGGGCACGCACGCACACGCGCCCGGCGTGAGTTGTAAGCCACCGGGTCCGAGACGCGAACCGCGGTCGACTACGTGGGAGTCCAGCGACATAGCCATTACGCTAACTGCTGGTTCCCCACATATTTAAAAAGATAAGGGTTTAGATAATATTTCTGTATCCCTTTCAGCAAGTATCATGCGATGTAAGTCTGACGTTCAAACATTTTCCCTTTAACTTCATTTTTCTGTTTAACAGATCCACTCCTTGAAAGAAATGCAAAATGTTAGGAGACTTTTCTCTTTTTTAAATTCCAAGGCATTTTAAGACATTTCCTAATATATGTACAACCGGGATACATGTTATTAGTTTCTAAAATAAATATAAATAGAGGGGGGGGAAAAACAAAAACAAAGCAACCTTAAAGTGCTTGTTTAAAAGGTCTTAAATTAATATTGAGTTGTAAAAAGAGGTATTTTAGAAATAGCACTGACATTAGCACAGTGTAAGGCCAGGGCGCAGAAGACGGCAAACATCTTGAAGTTGTTCTCATCCGTTTTAGAGAAGGCACTGCCGCTGATCTTGTTCACCATCTGCACCACGCCTATCACACTTCCTCGGCTCACGATGGGCATGCACAGGATGTTCCGGGTGGTGTAGCCCGTGTACAGGTCCACTTCCCTGTGGGAATGGGCAGCGCAAATCGGTCAGCAGAGAGCAACCCAGAAAGAAGAAAGTAAGTGATGCACTGAGCCATGAGCCTCGGCTCAGCTCTGCGGGTGTGTGTCGACCGCACACACCGTAACCGCGCCGTTAGCCCCCAGATTCCAGGAGAAGGTGACGTGTGCAAGTGTCCCACTTAACATTTTCAAAATATTCTGACCAGTTTATTATTTTGCGTTCAGGAGCGTTTTCTAGCACAGTCTCTAAGAAACTTTCAGCTTATGATTTTTAAGTACCCAGCACTACTAAGTAAGCATATAACGCGGACTCCTAAAAAGCACACCCTTGGGGGAACCAGCAGTTAGCGTAATGGCTATGTCGCTGGACTCCCACGTAGTCGACCGCGGTTCGCGTCCTGGACCTGGTGGCTTAGGACTCAAGCTGGGTGCATGTGCGTGCGTGCCCAAGATCCCGAGAGGAGAATGGAGGAGAAGGGATTGCGGCGTGACCATCCCCCCTGGGGGGTGATTTCTCGCTTTCTGTCTCTATGTCTTTCTCTGTCTGTCTGGCGAGCGCACGCGTTCTATAGCGAAAAACCTCTCAAAAAAAAAAAATGCACACCCTTGGGAACTCCACTGATGTGGCATCTCTCATCCAGACGATCAAGTTCAAAGGAACAAAAACTTTTGCAACAAAATAGACTCATACTTTAATTTCCTTTTCGACAACTTTTTGGAAATTACCTGGTGCTGTGAAGATTCTACAGAAGAACAGAGGCAGGCAGGTCTGCCGCGGCAGGAAGGCTGACTGCCCAAGATTCTGACTGCTGTACTCATTTTTAAGGAGTTCTCAACATGTTCTTCTAAACTGGGTCGTATTTCTGAGAGAGGCAACTTGCTGACCCAACTTAACTGGGAACTGCCATTTTGAAAATTTAGAACCAAGGTCAGCAAACTACGCCCCAGGGCCAAGTGGCCAGTCTTGTTTTGTAAATAAGGCCCAGGGGAGCACACCACACCGTTCACTAATGGACGGCCACAGCTCCCTTCCCACAAGGCAGAACCGAGGGCTTCTGACGAAGACCTTGTGACCTGTGAAGCCAAACATGTATGGCTTGGTCCCTAGCAGAAAAGGTTTGCTGATGTCAGGAAATGCTTTCTGAACAAGAGCTGAGTCCCATGGAGACAACTACATAGCTAAGCACACCAAATCACACGGCAGTTCAGGGCCTGGCTCCTCCTGCTTAATGTGCTCTGGAGCCACCCACTCTGTTGCATGTGTTAGAAGTTCAGTCCCTATCTACGATATGACCCAGCAATTCTGCTCCTGGGTATCTACCCAAAGGACAGGAGAACGCTCAGTCAGAAAAGTGCTTGCACAACTGTTTATTGAAGCATTATTCACAATCGCTAAGAAATGGAACCAGCCCAAATGTCCACAAATGGATGAATGGATGGAAAAAGTGTGGCACATATACTCTATGGAATACTGTTCGGCCATAAGAAGGAACAAGGCCCTGGAATTTGATAGAATATCAAATATGGGACGAATATGGGAGATTTGTTGCTGAGTGAAGCCAGTCAGGCTATGAAAGAGACATTGTATGTCTCTACTTAACATATACCGACTGTCCACACTCTACGGTAGAGACTGAAAGACTGGGGACATAAAAGCATTAAAAATTGTCATGGACACTAGAGACAAAGAGGAAAGAAAGTGTGGGAGGGGAAGAGTGAAAGAATGGAAAATTGGGGGGAAAAATAGAGTGGTAAGACATTTGTGGGACACAGACATGATTTATTATCTGTTGATGAGGACACGTACAGTATTCTCAACTGGGCTGGACTGAGGTGTATACCATGCTGGGTAAAGTCTCTTTCCAATCTAAATGATGTATAACTATTGAATGTATAAATAATAATAATAATAATAATAAAGGGAAAAAAAAAAGTTCAGTCCCTTTTACTTGCTGGGTAGAATTCTCGATGGAATGGATGTACCAGTTAGGATGACAGGCAAAGGCCTCCAGTGCAATACCTGGCTATTACGCTGACCCTGAAACCAGACCTGGGCCTCCCGCGTGGCCTCTGCCTACAGAGGAGCAGGCGTCTTAGCAGCAGGCACCACTGGGCCTGGGCAGCTCACCCATAAACTTTTATGGAAAGATTTTATATAAGGATATATTCATATTTTCAATATTTACACACTGAAACAAGATTTTTTAAAAAAAGATTTGTAGTAATCTCTTGATTTATTGATATATATATATATATATTACTAGTATATAGGTGTATCTACTTTTTTTAGAATTATTTATTTAACTCCAGTTCTTATTATTTTAATTATTATTTTTCAATTCACTAGAGAACAGAGAGAGAACGAGGGAAAGTGAGAAAGCAAGCCACCAGGTCTGGGATTCAAACTCTGGTTGGCTATGTGGGAGACTAGCGCCTTAACCACCATGCCACTTGCTGGTCTCTATTTTTGATATCAGTCAACACATACATGAGAAAACTTCATTCTCTTGTGTTACTTGTCCCCTAAAGTAGACCCAGTGTTGAATGAACTGAGCACTCTTGTTGAATATCTGTGCGGTTGCTCCCCAACAGACAGCGCTCCAATTTTGAGAATTTTAATTTCTAGAGATTTATTAGAAATGGATTATACAATTCTAATTCTCCAAAGCAAGTCAAAACAACACAAGAAAACCTATAAGCCATCCTAATATTCAACTTTAATACTATCTAATAGAAACGCTTTTTTTGAGAGAGAGAGAATTTTGCTATAGGGCACATGTGCTTGCCGGAGACAAAGAGAGACAGAGAGACAGAATGTGAGAAATCACCTCCCAGGGGGGATGGTCACACCTCAATCCCTTTTCTTCCACTCTCCTCTTGCAATTTTGAGCACAGACACACATGCTCCCCGTGTGAGCTTCGAGCTGCCGGGTCTGGGATTTGAACCATAGTCAACCAAATGGGAATCCAGTGCCTTAGCCACTACACTACATGCTGCCGTCTAAGAAAAGCTTTGATTTATTGACTTTTTACTTTTGTCAGGTAATATTTTCAGACATTTTATAAACACTAAAGTCTTTGAAAAACACTGTCAAAAAGACATTTTGGTACCCATTTTAAAGATGAAAACCAAGGCTCAGAGACTAAGTAGCATCAAGTTCCACGTCACTGTAGAGCTAATGAAGGACAGAACCGTGTCTGGAAAGCAGACCTGTGAGTCTCCCAGCATGTGATTGTAGTTCCATGAGCACCCTCTCCACAGGGGACCTGACAGAGACCATGCTCAAGCCAAGAGGCCGGCACTACAATGAAGATAAACCTCAGCTCTCTGAAACAGCAGCCTATTGGTTTTTACAAAAATATGAATGTCAATGGCTTAGACTCTATCATCTTATAAACATCTGAATATACTCTCTGCTGATAATACGAGGAGGGAAATTAAACAAGAAAAACAAACAAACAAACAAAAAACAAAAAACACCGAGTTGGGACATGGAACACTGGGGCGATTTCAGCTGAGGGGACACCACAGGAGGAGCCGATGAGGCAGCTCCTCTCACCTGTTGAAGCGTGGGTCTGCGTAGGCATCTGGGATGTTCAGCACTTCACCTGTTCTTGCTACCTGACCAGCAATTCCTTTCTCAATAGAAAATCTGCAAATAGAAAAGAGAGAGGCATCCTAATTAAAATACAGATGTTGTGAAATAATCCTGAAATACTTCGTTACTACCTAATATTGAATAAGAAGACATCGTTTCATTTTAAATGCATATATTAATTTTACATTTACATATTCTAAATTAGCTTATAAAACAGGCAAAACTTTGAAAAGCAGAAAAATATTACAAAGTAATCACCTGAGGACCTTGTTTGTTTTGTTATTTGAGGTTTTTGCTATAGGTTATCTGTACTCAGCAGAAAGAGACAGCCAGAGGGAAAGAGAGGAATCGCCACCCTGTGCCACAACCTTCCTTCTCCATTCTCCCCCTGGGATTTTGGGCACACACACCCAAGCCACCAGGTCCGAGACTCAAACCGTGGTCTGCCACATAGGTGTCCAACGCCATACCCAACACATCATCTGCTGGTCCCTGAGAATCCTGTTTTAATTCATGGGCCAGCAGGTGGCGCGGTGCTTAAGGTGCTGGATTCCCACATGGCTCACTGCAGTTCGAGTCCTGGATTTGGCGGCTTGCTTTCTCACTTTCCCTCTCTCAATCTCTTCCTCTAATGAGCACACATGCCCTATGGCAAGTTAGAATATAATAATGATAATGAATAAAATTAGATAAATATTTTTTTAAAAAAGATACAATTCACAATATAGTAATTAAACTACACTGAATAGAAAATTGAAATGGAAAAATTAACTAGCATTCTCCTGTACTAATCAAAATTAATCGCTTACATTTTCAAAGTGCCTTATAGTTTACAAATTCATGGCTCAATATGAATTTTCTTTCTTTCTGCGTTTTTTGTTGTTGTTGTTGTTGTTGTTGTTTTTGAGAGAGATTTTTGCCATAAGGTATATGAGGTGCTCACCAGAGAGACAGAAAGCAAGAAATCATCCCCCAGGGGGATGGCCACACCACAGTCCCTTCTCCTCCATGGGCATGCATGCACACACACCTGGCGTGAGTTTCAAGTCACCAGGTCAAGGACTCAAACTGTGGTCAGCCAAGCAGGAGTCCAGTGCCTTAACCACTACACCACCTGCTGGTTCCGACATGAATTTTCTTACTAGGTTCTCAGTGAGTGGTGAACTGTGACCTATGTGGCTGGGCTCGGTAACCTGCGAACGTCCCTCGAGTATTACTGGCACAGTAACACTGAGAGTGCTGGTCTACACCACTGTGCTTCCCAGCGCAGGTATAACCAGACTCACAGGCTACACCCGAACCGTGAGATAGTACACAGGACTTGGATGATAAAGCACTTGCAACACAAATGCTTTATATTTGATAGAAATAATAGTGTACAATTTTTAGTATTTTCATGTTTCTCTAGTTTGTTAAAATTTTAAAACAATCACAAAGCAGCATTAGTTAAACTTAATTATGTTTTTACATCTACTAGCATTTTTCTTTTTGTAAATACATTCTCATATTCATAAATGTTTCTCTCATTAGTATATAATCACACAAACACACTCATAAAATTTTTGTTAATTAAGAGAGATGTCTTAAAATTCCAATAGCCACCATTTTCAATAGTTCAAAAATAATTTCTATATGGTACATTTTTGACATTATAGGAAATAAACACTATTGAAACAAAGCATCATCCTAGGGATTATCAGGAAAACTAAAAAGAGAATTGATACAGAAAGAAATTCATTTAAAATCCCCAAAATCAAGCACAATGGTGCACAAAACTCCAGGTCGTCTCCTCCCTGGCTTCCTGGCCTTTGAACAACGTGAACACAGTAAAGGTAACTGCCCTAAGCGAAGAGCGTCAGAATCCACTGCGCTCTGCGCTCGTTTGCCGGGGCACAGGGGTGAGGGCAGCCGTGACGTGAACGCCCTGTGCTCTGTCAATGGCCAGCCCCGAGCAGCCCCGAGGGCACGCCCAGCCACGCTCTGTGCTTCCTCTGCCGGCAAACACGGGCACTAAGGTACTGCTGCCCAAATCAGATCAGTATCAGACGTGTCCCGTAATACTCAAACCTTTAGCCAGAGAAACGGCTTTAACTGCGTGACTGCGTACAGGCTGGTGGGCTGACGGTAAAAACACGACACACACCATGTGATGGTCGTGACGGAAGGGGACGAATATGTGTATGTATCACACACTGTGTACGTGCTTGGAACAAGTCGTACTGTATCCCACTACGGTGTACATGGTTATATGTAAACTAGAAATCAAAGTAAATATTTTAAAATCCCAAATACCTATTTGAGAATTGAAAAGTACATGGAATTAAAGTTCTAAAGTTTTTAAAGTTTTTAGTGCAAAAAAATTGAAAGACCTATTTGTAGTTTTTTTTCATAATACACATTTTCATGTACTTTCTCAACACCCTTCATACAGCGCCTATCATTCAGAATCCTGTGAATATTACATGTAAGATTTATCACATGAATTGGAGGTGTCCAGGGCTGACAGGGGAAGGCCCATGGAGGGCCACACTGAGATTCCTTGACATTATTTTCCTTATATGACAGACTGCCCAGATAAACAGCAATTCTTAATTAATACAGACAGCTTTTTACTAGAATGCTGTAATTACAAGAGAATTTTATACTAGTATATAGAAGAACAGTTAAATAGGACACAGAAAACAAAAGGAATCAAATATCTTTAAAAGAGCTTTCAACTTCTAAATTTTGATTCTTAAAAGTTTTGTGACAGTGCTCCTCATAGGGTTCCAGATTGTGGAATAATTGAGCCACCAAGCCTCCACCAACAAAACACACTCCATGCTGTGCACGTAAGTGACAGCAGCTCCACTCAAAGAACACAAATGATTTTAGTTTTAAGATGCAACAAGTGTGCTTACAGTTGATTAGACCACTGGGCCGTTCCAGAACGAGTTTAAGTCATTAAAGGTAGATGGATTTCACCTGTCCAGGCTGCGAGATGGCTCACAGGTTGGGAAGGAGTGGGGGCCCAATTGGCCAGTAGAACCCTGCTCTGAGACACAGGGAAGCCTGCAGACTCCAGGTGGAGTGCACCTTTACCTACCTGGGAGCACTAGTAAGTTTTTCCAACATGATTTCCAAAAGGACCGCCTCCGGAAGACGGCATTTCCAGGAGTGACGCTAAAGCTTCCTAGGCGCGGTTTCGCTGGCACTGCAATGTCATTCCCAGAAGTACTACCTTCAGGAGGCGGGTCCTGGTGGGAATGATATCACAGTATGACAAGTATTGTCAGCATACCTGTGAATAGGCACAGAGAAGTGGGTAGCGGAACACCTGCACACCTGGAGTGAGGCACAGGACATTTCACCTGTAGCTGTACCTTATCTCTTTGGTCTTCTTGAAGACAGGTTTTCCTTCCTTTTCCTCTCCAATATCAAAAAGGTCTGAATATAACTCCTTGTTCTTATGGTCTACCTGGAAGAGTGCACAACGATCGGCATTCACCAGGTTTTTTGCATATATCTAAAGACAAATGATAAAATCAGAGTAAGCCAATGGGAATCCAATCCACAGGGAAATGTTACCGTGAAATAAATCCAGCCACACACGGCTTCGCGGTGGAGGTGCCGTCCAAGAACTGCGTCACTGGGTGATGTCGTCACTGCGTGAACAGCACGGAGTGTATTTACACAAACCTAGAGGTTACAGCCTACTGCACACTCGGGTTATGGGATGCAGCCTACTAGCCCCCCATCATACATGAAGTCCATTAGTGGCCAAAAAGTCATTTTGCTGTGTATGATTGTATTAATTTCAGCTACTCTGTACTCTAATTGGGGGGAAACTAGCATCATAAGTAAATAAATATATGTCTGTGTGTGTGTGTGTCACTATTACATGCTAATACTAGCAGATCCCAACAAGAACAACCCCAAAACCTCAGCTGCTATGTGTGTGTACGTTGTGCTGGGTACCATAGTACTGGAACATTTCCATGTTGCTAGCAGCCACTGGCGTAACTTTTAGAGAGCCCTTCTGCCACCTGAGAACCTCTTCCAGAGGAAATACAGAATAACTGACCTATTGTATAAACTCACGAGACTTGAATTACTAATTAACAGTAATGATTGCCTACCATCACGTAGGCTGCTTAAAAACATGTTAGCACAGACCATGCTGTGGCATGGTGGTTATGGTGGCTGAATGCCATGCAGCTCTAGCCCTAGACCCAGTGGCTTGAGAAAAAGCCAGGCACATGTATGTGCACACCCAAAATCCTGAAAAGAGAAAGAGAGACGGCTGGAGGAGAAGGGATTGCAGAGTGACCATGTCCCACAGTGGGTGCTTTCTCTCTCTCTCTCACTCTCTTTCTCTCCCTCCTTCTCTCTCCAGTGAGTGTGCATGCCCTCTGGCAAAATTTTCTAAAAATATTTTAACACAAATATGGTACTAACTATAAGACTCTAGATGAAATGGGCAATTTTCTAGAAAAATAAAATTAGATTGAAACTATGAATCGAAACAGAATAATAAATTCAAAAATTGCTATAAAAGACATGAGGTCCAAAGGGATTCAAGTATGACTACCCTTTTACTTGTTCTAAATTGAGAAAAAAATAACACTTTCTCAGGTATTCTTACAATATCTCCTACGTCACTGATACTGAAAATGGATGAAGAAAACATATGTTAAAAAAACTGTATACCAATTTACCCTGGAAACAAGAAATACAAATAAAACTATAACCAAATTAGATTTAGAAATATGTTAATAGCATTACAACATTAAAAATATACTTTATTCAGAACTATTCAGTATCATAAATTCTGTTATAATTTATAATCGTAATGAGACAAGGGAGAAATATTTGTAGGATTATCTTCATGGATGGTAAAAAACATAGGATGAAACTTGTCATCATTTGAAACAAAGACTTGAATAAAGTGAAACAGAAAAATATAAATAAAACCTATTAATATTTTCCTTAAAACAAGTCTGTATCATCTACAATGACAGAGTATCAAAATACTCCCTTTAAGGTCAAGACATTAAAGTTAATAAGAAAAAGATACGTTATTATAATTATTTATGATTCAGAAAGAAAAACATGCAACATATGCATATTTGAGAAAAAATTATATTGTGTGCTGATTATGCTATTGTGTGTCAAGAAAATCAACTAAAAATAATTATGGATAGTAAAGAGGGCATCTGTCTAATGTGCGAATCTAAACATGGGTTCCTTTTTACTTGCCCAAATATTAAGCTTTCAGTTTGGAACCTCAGATGCTAAGAAGGAATAAAAATACCTAGGCCAACTTTGGTAATATTTACAAATTCTAAGTGTCAAAACGTCAATGTAAAAGGTACCTTCACACACATAGACACAAAACGTACATACATACAAGATTATTTACAAGCAGGACATAGTTCTATTGTTTTTTTTTTTTTTTTTTTGAGAAGTTTTTGCTTTAGGGCATGTGTGCTCACCGGAGAGAGAGAGAGACAGAAAGAGTGAGAGAGAACCCGAGAAGTCATCCCCCAGGGCAGATGGCCATGCCGCAATCCCTTATCCTCTGTACTCCTCCTGGGATCTTGGGCACGCATGCACACGTTCTCAGCATGACTTTCAAGCCACTAGGTACAGGACTGGAACCATGGTGGGCCATGTGGGAGTCCAGCGACATAACTGCTACACCATCTGCTGGCCACGACACAATTCTTTATAGCAACAGTGGGCTTAAAATTCAGTGGAAACGGGGCCAGAAGGTGGCATGGTGGTTCAGGTGCTGAACTACCACATGGCAGAACACAGCTCCTGTCCCAGACCTGGTGGCTTGAAAGATCACACCGGGTAGGTGTGCATGTGTGCTTAGAATCTCAAGACAAGAGTGGAGAAGGGATTATGGCCATCCCCCGAGTCCCCAGAAGGGTGATTTCTCACATTCCCTCCCTCCATTCTCTGTTTTTCTCTGGTGGGCACATATGCCCTATGGCAAAAACCTACAAGTAAGTAAATTAATTAATTAATTAACTAATTAAAAATTGGAAATTTATCCTCAAGTTTCTGAAGAAAACTTATTTTAAACATGAAATTTTTTTCAAATTAGCATTCAAGCACAAAGGCAAAATGACGACATTTCAGACATGCTTGGTACTCAGAAAATGACCCTCTGAACTATTTTGGAAGGGAATGTGCTTAAGCAAAAATAAATAAACAGATGGAAAAATTTCAAGAAATTAACTCAAGGTCCCAGGAGTGAAGAACTGAGAAATCAGTGGAACTGTTGAGGGGCCAGCAGATAGCATAACAATTACGTCGCTGGACTCCCACATGGGCAACTGCGGTTGAGTCCTGGACCTGGTGGCTTGAAATTCACGCTGGGGGCGTGAGCATGCCTGCCCAAGATCCCAGAAAGAGAATGGAGAAGGCACTGTGGCATGGCCATCCCTTCAGGGGTTGGTTTCTCACTTTCCATCTCACTGTGTGTCTTTCTCTCTAGAGGGAGTACACATGCCCCAAGGCAAAAAACTCTCCTAAAAAAAAAAACAAACCTATGCTGAATCTGCAAAACGTGTAAGTAGATGATATCTAAAAATCACAGATATAATATAAAAAGTTTATTTTAAAACAGGTGCTTTATATGGTGCTTTATAGAAGCCATTAAGAAGAGGGGGACACAGAAGTGTGGCGTCATCCGCCAGGGAATGGCGCGGCGTGGCAGTCGCTGAGCATTTATCGGTCCCCTGAAAACTCTATTACAACATGAGCTTAGATCTGGTAAGGCTATTGTCATCATGGAGGGAAAGACCGCCCGAGGATAAAGACTCACAGAAATGGAGGAAGACATTTCCTAAAAATATCATTTGCACCCCCATGTCTAGTCATTTTAAAACTCTGAATATCCAGGGATATGGTCAGTGAATCCTCTCATTTATTCGCTCAAGCTAATTTAAGTAGCTGATGTTTTCAGACAAGAAAAGGAATATGAAGAAACTACAGATCTATAAAAACTCATCTAACAGGTTAACTCACTGATTCGACCAGCACTGCTACACCTGGCCACAGGGCACCTGCCCCAGGGCATGCTCCTCCCTGGGCTGGGCAGCTGCGCCAGGAAGAGCCCGCAGCAGGCGAACGCCCAGCGGCAGGAGTGCCCCACTGGAGACACTGAGGTAGGAGTGGTCGGGAAAGTCAGGCCGTGTTTCCGTTTCTGTTTTCTTAAGCAAGATGCATCATGACTTCCCTGACAACCCAAGAGATGGAGCGATCAACAAGGAATTTAAAGATCTAAATGTGTTCTTCTGGAAATAAGAAATCTCCTCTACATTATCAAAACAATCTTTTGAAAGAGCTCGCTTCATAACCTTCTTGTCGCCCCTGGCCAGGCTTATCTTTTCTCAGCCCCAGTCTCGTGCTGTACCTCTCACTCAGAGCCTGCAGTCTGGACTCCGGCACAGCCCGGGTGCCTGGCCCTGGCCCAGCCTTGCAGGGAGTGCACTGCTGCTGCTCCTGAGCTGGGCTCTCCCTTCCCCTTTGCTACTGACTTGGCCACGCCCCTCCAGCCCAGGTCCTAGACAGGGGGGCTGCCCGCCCCAGCACCCCTGCCAAGGGCAGAGCTCTCCCTGAGCTGTCAGAGCACCTGTGCGCCCCTCCACGGCCCAGAGCACAACAGCAGTTTCACACTGGTGCTGACATTTGATTTGTGTCTATCTTCCCCTCTAGATTATAAACTCAATGAGGACAGGGGTTTATGCGCAACATTTTACAAGGCCGGCTACTACTTAGTACATGAATATAACTGGTACATACAATGTTTTAGGAGAAATGGTAAATAAACACCTAAAGGACAATCAAAGAGCTATTCCCAATGAGGCCCAGATAGTCTTTAGATCTGATGTATACCCAACCTTAAAGGAACTGTCAATCATTCATATATTAGACTAAATCATTTTAGTCTATAGAAAAACAATGGATCGCACTCTAAACTCATTTTATAAGTGTCGTATCACCTAGTACCAATACTACCCAAGAACAGGAAAAAAAAAAAGAAAACTATTGAGAAATCTTAAATATGGACATAGATGCAAAAGCTGGAAATATATATTAGCAATGAGTCCAGGAGTCAAGAATACATTACAATCAAATAGGCTCTAAACCAGAAACCCAGTTGTTCACCACTGAGTCATAATATATAATGTCACATTGCTATTGAGTACCAAAGGACAAAGGTGAGCCATTTCAATAATGACTTTCACAATTTTGATAGCATTCAGCACTCAATCAAATGCGAACTCACAGAGGGATGTAAAGAAAAGTTCTACAATAATAAAGAGCATCCATGGAGACCTATAACAAATACACGGACAACGAAATGCGAAAAGTACGCGCATTGAGGAACATATGTCCTCTGTGGCTATACGAGGGAACTTCACAAAGTCTGTGGAAAAGTGGAATAAACTTTGTTTTGGTGCAAAATAAGTTTGACATCTAAACATAGTTGTTCACAGTGTGCATTTTTCCACAACTACTTGAAGGACCCGTAGTATGTTGCTTCCATTCAACAGTGTTCTGTAGGTCCCACTTGATACATTAAAAAATAAAAAGAAATGAGTGCTGCAAAAACTGGGGAAGAAGAACCACTGGGAATCCCGCTAATATCACATGCATTCTAAATCATTATCTACCTTGAGAATTCAAGAATATAGATGGGAAAAGTAAATTAACAAATATAGAGACCACAGTGTTTTTTAAACTTGAAAAAAAAAAAAAGAACAAAAACATTATTTTGGACTGGAAGACTCCATGTTGATGATATCAAGTTTTCTAGAAATTTAAAGCAATTCTAATACAAATTATACATCATGATAAAGTGAGATTCATCAAAGGAATGCAGTTTGTTTAACACCCAAAAATCAATTGATACTTAATATTTAATGGTTAAAGATTAGATGCTCTCCCCTAAGGTCAGAAATAAGACAAAATGTCCACACTTGCCACTTCTATTCAATATGTACTCCAGGCTCTGGGAAGGACACTTATGCCAAGAAATAGAAATAGAACACATTTAGGAGTGAGCCTATATTTAGAACACTGTAAAGAACCCACTGAGAAACTACCACAGCTAATACGTCATTGTGTGCACGTTTTAGGATACAACATAAATGCATAAAATCCAGTTTTATTTCTACAGTTGCAATGAAAAATTCAGAAACAAAATTAAGAAAACAATTCCACTTAGAATAGCATTAAAAATACAGTATTTAGGAACAAACTTAAAAAAATAAAACCAGTATTATTCTCTGGAAACTAAAAAACATTGTTGAAAAATATTGAAAAGATTCAAATACATGGAAAAATCCTCTAAGTTCATCCACTGAAGACTTAATATTGTTAAGATAGCAGTACTCCCCAAACTGTTTTATAGATTCAACACAATCCTTATCAAAATCCCCATTATATTTACTTGTAGAAATGGACAAACTGATTCTAAAATATTTATGGAATTACAAGAAACTGAAATAAGCTAAAACAATTTTGAAAAAGAATAAAGCCAGAGACCTCACATTTTTCTAATTTCAAAACTTACTACAAACCCACAAGGTACTGGTATTATGAAGACATAGATCAGTGGAATAAAATTAAGAGTACAGGGGACAGCAGGTGGCATGGTGGTTAAGGTACTGGACTCCTATATGGTCGACCGCAGTTTGAGTCCCAGATATGGTGGCTCGAAACTCATGCCGGGCACGTGTGTGTGCGAGCACAAAATCCTGAGAGGAGAATGGAGAAGAAGGGATTGCATTATGGCCATTCCCCCGGGAGGGTGACTTTTCACATTCTGTCTCTCTGTGTCTCTCTCTCCAGCAAGCACACACACCCTATAGCAAAATCTAAAAAAAGAGAAGAGTACAGAAGTAAAACCATGTGTCTATGCTTGACTGATCTTTTTTTTTTTTTTTTTTTTTTTTTTTTTTTATGTGGAGACCTGTTTGGTTTAATCTTTTATTAAAATCTCTGGACTGAGAGATGATTTTTACCTTATTTATTTTTAATTGAGATATAACCGATCTCTCATAAAATTATCTGAAAGTGTACGATTAAGTGTTGGTTTTATAATTTTCCACAAAGTTGTACAATAATCACGACTAATTCCAGAACATGATCACTCCTAAAGGAAACCCCATGTCCATGGGCAGTCACTCCCAGTTCTCCCTCACTGCGGTCCTTGGGAACGTGGTCAGCAGTCTATGTCTACACATCTGCCTCTGCTGGCCTTCTCACATCGAGGGGCTCACACAAGACCGGCTTCTATCACTTAGCGTAATGGGTTCTAAAATATTTTATTGACATGGAATAATTGTACATATCTGTGGGGTACGGCGTGACTTTATGGTACAGGAACAGAATGTGTGGTGACTCACCCAGGTAATTAGCACCATCATCCCATTTGTCATTACTGTGTTGGGAACAGTCAAAATCCTCTCTTTTAGTTACTTCGAGACACAGCAAGTCGTTACCATCTATTAATATACTCTCCCACTGTATTTTACAACACTAAAAATTGCCCTATCTATCTACAGTTTTATTTCCACCAATCGATATTTTTCTCTCCACCCCACCTGCAGCCTTTCTAGCCCAAGCAGTCATTCTCCATGCCTTTACCTCTATAAGGCCTCCCCGTCCCCCCCATTTCCAGTATGAGGGAGACCATGTGGCATTTTGCTTCCTGTGTCTGGCTTATTACACCTGACATAATGTCCTAACGTCCTCCAGGCTCGCCCATAACATCAAATGACAGGAATTCATCCTTTGTAATGGCTGAACAGCATTCCATTCTGTGTGTGTGTGGGGGGGGGGCAACACAGCATGATGTTTTAAAGAGTTACCGGTGCTGTATCTATCGCGTACGATACTTCATTCCCTTCGATGGCCAAATATTCCATTGTATTGAACAGATCTTTTTTTTCTTTTTAATCCATTCATCAGTGATGGACATTTGTTTTTTTTTTTCTATTTTGGCTTCTATAAATAATGCTACTGTGAACACTTATGTAAGTTTTCGTGCAAATATAAGTTTTAAGTTTTCTTGGCACATCCTATGCTCGACTGATTTTTGACAAGTCCGTTCAAAGGGGAAAGAACAGTGTGTTCCACAGATGCTGCTGGCAGAGCTGGACAGTCAGAGGGGGAAGGCGGCTGGACCTCCATCAGGCGTGCACTCCAGGCAGTGCGTGTGAAAGGTCATGTAATACGTGGCCTTTGACCCTGACTCCTCTCTTCTTCAGATCAAGAACCTAACGCAAAAACTAAAACCATAACACTCTTAGAAGAAGACATTCTCGTGAACCTGATTTGTCAATGGATTCTTAGATATGAAACAAAAGCATAAGCAACAAATGAAAAAAAAATTGAATCTTCTCAAAATTCAGTTTTTCCTTCAGGGGCTGGCAGGTGGTATGGTGGTTTAAAGGCGCTGGATTCAAACATGGCTGACCATGGCTCACGTCCTGGACCTGGTGATTTGCTTTCTCACTTTCCTTCTCTGTCTCTCTCTGATCAAACTGGAAAATAATAACAATAATAAATAAATAAAATTAAATAAAATAATTTTTTAAAAAAGTTTTTGCTTCAAAAGATATTGTTAAGAAAGTAAAAAGAAAATCTACTAGAATGAAAGAAAATAATAGCAAATAATATGAGAGTTATATCCAGAATTTATGAAGGATTCTTACAACTCAATAATAAAAAGATAAAGAGTTCAATTTAAAAGTGGTCCATGAATCTGAATAGATGACTCCTCTGAGAAGATATAAAAATGGCCAATAAGGAGACAACAGGTGGCATAATGGTTAAGGCACTGGACTCCCACATGGTTGACCACGGTTCTAGTCCCAGACCTGGTGGTTTCAAACTCATGCCAAGTGTGTGTACATATGTGCTCAAAATGCCAAGAGGAGAATGAAGAAGGGATTCCGGCAGGACCATTCTACCTTGGGGGTGACTTCTCACTTTCTGTCCCTCTGTCTCTCTGTCTCTCCAGTGAGTGCATGTACCCTAAGCAAAAATCTTTCAGACAAAAAATAAGGCCAATAAGCACATGAAAACTGCTCATCATTAGTCAGTAAAGTCAATTCAAAAAGACACTGAGATAATACCTTCAACTATTATGATTATAAATAAAAAGTCAGTAAAAATAAGTGTTGGTGAGAATGGAGAGAAATCAGATCCATGTGCATGGATGGAAATAAAATATGCTTTTTTGATATTTGACAGTTCCCCCCAAAGTTAAACATATTACTATTACATGATCCAGTGATTTCACTCCTAGGTATATACTGCAAACTGTGGAAAACAGGCATTCAAACAGAAAAGCAAAGGACTGGCAGGTGGCATGGTGGTTGGGGCACTGGGCTCCCATGTGACCAACCATAGTTTGAGTCCTGGACCTGGTGGTTTGCATTCTCGCTTTCTCTTTCTGTCTTCTCTCTCTCTCTCTCTCTCTCTCTCTCTCTCTCTCTCTCTGTCCCTCTCTGGTCAAATTAAAATGAGTAAATAAATGGATAAATTAAGTTAAATAAAAGTAATTCTAAAAAAAAAAATGAAAAGTCATGTTCACAGGATCACCACTCACAAAAACTAAAGCATCTAAACAGCCCAGTGTCTATCAACGGATCTGTGTGTTTTTGAATGTGGTACGTATAGCTATCTGATGGAATATTATGTGTTCATAAAAATTAATGAAGTACCAATATATGCTACAATAAGAGTAAACTTTTTTATTTTTTCGATCTTCCTATAGGGTGTGTGCACTCTACAGATACAGAGAGAGACAGAAAGTGAGAAATCACCCTTCCTGGGAGAATGGCCATGCCGCAATCCCTTCTTCTCCAGTCTTCTCTCAGGACTTTGGACAGGCACGCACTCATGTGCCTAGCATGATTTTCGTGCTGCATGTAGGAATCCAGTGCCTTAACCTCCGTGCCACCTGCGGGCCCAATATGAAAAACATTTGAAGAGTTGTCTAGGTGAGAGAAATTAGGCACGAAGCCACATATTACATGATTCTTTTCATATGAGATGCCCAGAGTGGGTAAAACTGTAGAGAAGGGAAGTCAATAAGGGTTGCTTAGGGTTGGGCATGAGGGTGGGGAGTGGACAGAGGGAGGTGACAGACATAGGTGTGAGTGGTTTCTTCTCAAGATTAGGAAACCTTCTAAAATCGACTGATGAGCACTTAAAAGGGATGACTTTATGGTGTGTGAATTAGATCTCGATTAAGCTGTTTAAAAAGATAGTAAGGCCAAGGACGACTCAGCAAGTGCACCTTGTACCCCAGAACGAGCCAGTCAGTCCACATTGTATCTTCATATTTTTATATTCTTCCTAATACTAGTCACCGCCTTATAAATTCCTTAGATATTGTCATAAGCAGAGAAAAACTACTTTAATGCACAATTATTCCTTGTCCAGATAAAACTGTCACAATTGGTGAAGATAATGACCGCTAATGCCACTCTCTAGTCACCCCTAGAGAACTCTGTCCCTACGAGACTCTCTGCTCACGTCACACTCTGCATTGTCTGTTACGATGTCCAGGAAAAACCCACCAGTGTGCATCCTGACCCTCTAGGGAGAAAATCCCTCATGGCGGAAAACTGCTCTCGTTTGGAGAGGACTGGGGAAACGCGCGGCACAGGAACATTTGCCAAGGCATGCGTGGGGATGCCCATGGCCCGAGGAACCTCCTGCCTAGGGGCACACGGGCTCCCACTTCGCGACTGGCATCCTGGCTCCCCACCTCCCCAGTGGCAGCCTCCAGAGCAGCCAGCCAGTAACCTAACATGGTTGGAACGCTGCTTCCTGTGGCGTTCAATGCAAAGTGCCTGTTAGTCTTCTGGGAGAGAGGCATAATTACGACTAAAACTGAGTAGGATGAACTTTAAAATCAAGAAGAAGCAAATAGAAATTCCAATGTAAGCTATATGAAGAAGGTGTTTTAGAGAATGTAAAAAGAAACCAAATATCCTTTCAAAGTATAGCTCTCCATTAAATAAAAACTCTAGATATTTTTTAAATGTTATTCAAACCTCCCATTATTGACAGAAATGAAGAACACATTAAGGTGGATTCCCATAATATTTAAAAGAGTTTGCGTGTCTAATAGACTGACACCTTACACCCTATGTTAGGACCTGGATTTAAGGGTTAAACAAAATCATTTTCGAAACAAAACAAAAGGCCACTCACCATTATATGTTCAAGTAGAGAATCTATTGCAACTATGTTATCAAAATATGTTCTGAAAAAAAAGAACATAAAATTTGTAAGTAATTTTATTTAGATCACAGTACACATAAAGCTTTGAATAAACTTCCTGGTTTTGTCGAAGTTTAAAATAAAAAACATAGGGGACCAGCAGTTAGCGTAATGGCTATGTCGCTGGACTCTCACGTAGTCAACCGTGGTTTGAGTCCCGGACCCGGTGGTTTAAACTCATGCTGGGCGCGTGTGCGTGCCCAAGATCCTAAGAGGAGAAGGGAGGAGAAGGAATTGCAGCATGGCTATCCCCGCTGGGGGTGATTTCTCACTTTCTGTCTCTGTCTTTCTGGCAAGCACACGTGCCCTATAGCAAAAACCTTTCCAAAAAAAATAAAATAAAATAAATAAATAAATAATAAAAACATAAATATATATGTTTTGTTATTGTCCTTTTGTGGAAACAATCAGTTACATTAAAGATAAATGAGGGACCAGCAGTTAGCATAATGGCTATGTCGCTGGACTCCCATGTAATCGACCACGGTTCGCGTCCCGGACCCGGTGGCTTAAACTCACGCCGGGCACGTGTGCGTCCGTGCCCAAGATCCTGAGAGGAGAATGGAGGAGAAGGGACTGCAGCGTGGCCAAACCCCCTGGGGGGTGATTTCTCGCTTTCTGTCTCTCTGTCTGTCTGGCGAGCGCATGCGCCCTATAGCAAAAACCTCTCCAAAAAAAAAAGATAAATGAAATTTTATCATTGACTCTATGCTAAGGACTCTCAAGTATGCCTTCAGTAATTGCTCTTGGTAAGTATCAGCGTGGAGAAAAAAGCTCTAGCATTTTACCAAGATGATGCCAGAATAAAACTGGGTCCATTATATTTAATAAATCAATTAGTAACTTTGGTCTGAAATGAAAATATTTAAATTGGCTAGATCTTATCAATATAGTTTAAATGTAAATTATCACTGAAAAATTAGAGAGTTAAACTTTGTTCAACTGTATTGTAAAAGGAACGCAATTCATTGGAGAAGAAATGTCAGAATAAGTAATGATAACAATCTAACATAAGTAAAATATATACCATTATTATGGGTTCCGTGACACAGATGTAACGCTGCTGGCAAGATTATGCCGTAGGTGCACACTACAGAAATCCGTGAAGAAGCACTCTTACACTGGGCCCCCCTGGCAAGGTCACTCTTTCATCCTAGGTTCACGTTCACTCATTATTCCAGTGTGCTCACAACTAAGAACGCTTACGGTAACAGCAATGCCTTTTATTTAAGACAAATGATGTGGCTTAAAGCACTGACACCAGAACACACGTCACGCGACAGCTCTGAAGGATCCACGCGTAGGGGAAGATGGTGAAGGAAATGAATCTCCCACTGGCGGGAAATCAGGAAAGAATAGATTTTAAATCTCACTCGAGCTATTCCATCAACTCTGGGAGACTTGTGAAATAATGAAGGGTGTTGGCAATGGAGAGTGCCCAACTTTCCTTTCTATGCATTTTTTTGGGGGGGAGGTTTTTCCTATAGGGCGCGTACGCTCGCCAGACAGACAGACAAAGAGAGACAGAAAGCGAAAAATCACCCCCCAGGGAGGATGGCCACGCCGCAATCCCTCCTCCTCCATTCTCCTCTCAGGATCTTGGGCACGCACACACACGTGCCCGGTGTGAGTTTAAGCCACCGGGTCCGGGATTTGCACCATGGCCAACTACATGGGAGTCCAGCGACATAGTCATTACACTAACTGCTGGTCCCATTCCTTTCTATGCATTTTGAAGTAATATTACCATGTGTCCCAGAGACATCATGTTTAATTCTATTTGAAAAAAAGATGACTGTCTTCGGTGATCAAAGAGTTTTTTCAGGGACCAGCAATTAGCGTAATGGCTATGTCGCTGGACTCCCATGTAGTCGACCACCGTTTGAGTCCCAGACCCGGTGGCTTAAACTCATGCCGGGCGCGTGTGCGTGCGTGCCCAAGATCCTGAGAGGAGAATGGAGGAGAAGGGATTGCGGCATGGCCATCCCCCCTGGGAGGTGATTTCTCGCTTTCTGTTTCTCTGTCTCTATCTTTCTGGTGAGCGCACGTGCCCTATAGCGAATGCCTCGCAAAAAAAAAAAAAAAAAAAAAAAAAAAAAAAAAAAAAAAGTTTTTCAGTCCCCACTTCTGTAATTTTATATTTCCACGAGTAAGTGTAACATGAACTAGCAAATTCAAGCAAATTATTCATGCATACTGTAACACAGGTTGGAGGGTAAATTACTAAGTGCTGCTACGATGAGGGGAAGCACACTTCCTACTTTCCACTGGAGGCCGTGGACAGGTACATTACTCTTCTGCCAACTTTAGGAGGATATGACCCTGGAGCTACTACATCCTGGGGCATATTTTAGATTTCACTGACAAATGAGATGGGCCAGATACACAGATGATGTCTTCTACGACAAACCAAACCAGGGTGAGCCTAGAATTGAATAACTATCTGTAACTGTCTCCACTGCCAGCCCGAGGAGGCTTTACTTGGTCAAACGTCAGGGAGATGAAATTTTCTCAAAAATGGTATCTAAGTTGCTACCCATGGGAAGATTAAAAATAGTAACATTAGTGACATTGTTTGGTTTACTGACATTGTTAGAACCTGGTTTTGGAAAAGAAATAAACCAGAACGTTTCCCCTCCTATTCCTCTCAATATTCCTCTGTCAAAATAGAGATACTTCTTATCTTTAACATGTTCTAGCAGAATCTACTTAGCACATACACATCAAATCAGAACTTAAAGTCATCACATAAACACCTGCAATCCTTCACTTATACGTGAACATCACTGAGGATACAACTTACCGAACAAAACGTGACTAAGCACGCCTCCCAGACAACTTCCAGAGTAGACTGCTCTGGAGCTCAGGCTGCAGAGGGTAACCGCCCTACTGCTGGGAGAACCTGCACCTGCCTCAGTCCATCTATCCCTGAGCCTACCATGTCCCAGAAAGGAACACTTACTTTGATACGTCGAGTAGGAAGTCGTTCAATTCAGTCTGTTTGGCAAGACCTCTGCATACCTGCCATATGAAATGATAGTTAGCAATCCTAAGAGATTTCTGCTAATTAAGAAATAAAACTTCCAGAATACTATTAAGTATTTTTATTGAAAAAAAGACTTAACACAATCACTTTGTTTATAGTGCACTACTAATTTAATAATAGTATCATTAACTATAATATTTACTTGAATTCTTAAATGTGCTAAACATTATTCTAAGCACTTTCTATTTAGCATCTCATTTAATCACCACAAAATACTAGGCGTTTGAGATCCATTTTTCTAACTGAGATATAAAGAAGTGAGCCCCTCACCCAGGATTCAGAGCCAAGTGTGGAGCCGACGCTCAGGTCTGGGCAGTCCGGCCCAGCTGCCGTTTACACCAGCGTTCAGACCTGGGCTGTTTACACCAGCGTTCAGACCTGGGCCGTTTACACCAGCGTTCAGACCTGGGCCGTTTACACCAGCGTTCAGAACTGGGCCGTTTACACCAGCGTTCAGACGTCACCAAGCAGCAGCTGGGCACCTGCCCCGCGATCCTGAAGGGCCCAGGAAGCCCTGGCTACTCATATTACCATCCTGCACGTCTATTCTTTTTCTGCTGAGTTCATCCTCAACTAACCAAAGTTTGCTAAAACGGAATTATAAAACTGAAACTTTGTTTTAAAAAAAAGAAGATACAGAGCAGTGCTATCCTGCTGTCGAGCTCCTGAACCATCTCTGCAGTCCAGTAACAGGAAAACTCTAGGTGGCTGTGATTTTTAAATCAGATCATATCTTTAAGACCATCAGGTTCTTAAAGTTAGGCTATGTTTCATAGATCACTAAGTGCAGAGGGTATTTTAATTTAGAAAATGGAATCACAGGAATATCAGTGCCACTCCCAATAAGAGATTGTTCCAAGATTCTCAGCAGAAAACAAAATATCCTATTATCAGGACACATAACATTTACTGCATGAATGACTTACAGTGTATATATGAAGATGTCTGTCTCTCTCTACACACACACACACACACACACACACACACACACACGATAAAGGTGTAATGTACATATGTCAACTATTCTAACATTCCAAACACAGCGTGAGGTTACCCACGGCCCCACTGCTGTTCTCAGGGCTGCACTCCTAAAATGCGCTCTCTCGGGAAAACACCCCACTTACTCACCTGCACTTGGTGGATTGCGACTGAAGCCCAGGCAAGATTTGCTGTTGCAACCTGAAAAGAAACGTCTGTGTGAAATGAGTTGTGAAGGGGTACCTGCCAGCATGCCAACAAAGGACTCTGGGATAAATGTGCATGGAGACTTTCTTGGTCACTGTGCACGTGAATACCTTGTCAAGTACAAAGTGCCAAATATTTACAAGGCTTCCCGTTCACATTTTCTCCTCTGTATAATGGAATTTAATGTTTCCTTGCTTGTCTTAATCTTGGATAAAAAAGGAGATAAGCTGATTGCTAGAGCTGTACCCAAAGATTTTAATATAAAATTACTTTTTCAGTTTAACAAATACATTATGAAAAAAGACTATGAACACTTTAAAATGATTAAATATTTCTACAAAATAAAAATTTTGTGTATACATTAATTGAGAAGTTCTTAAGTTACTACATATGCTAATCAACACACACTGGGGGGGGGGGGGGGTCTCCGATGCGCCTGCCCTCCTCCAGGTGCTGGGGACAGGGCGGTGAACTGCCACAGCACAGGTGCAATGGCGTCCCGCGTACTGCGGCAGAGGGTGAGCGGGGCGGGGGCACGGTGGGAGCATGTCACACGGTCACAGGCAGCGCTGCAGAGAAGTAGCACAGAGGGAAGGGTTAGGCAAGGGCCACTAGTGTGTGCATGGAGTGTGGACGGAGGCCACGTGGGGAAGGCGACAGCTGAGGAAACCCCTGAAGGAGGGGACCTGGGGAGCACAGGGCAGCGCGCTACCAGGACAGAAAGGCGGACGGAAGGCTCTGAGTGGTCGGTGCCTGCCGGCTTGCCCAAGGCCCAGTGTGGCTGCAGGCGGGGAGGGAGGGACAGCTGGCGTAACAGCAGATGGCGTTACGCTGTCCACTCCGGCAAGTGGACCGGGCTGAGACCGCTGCAGGGTCTGTGATGAACACGTCTCAGTATTTGGTCTCGAGTATCAACGAGTCCAACTCCAGTTCAGTGAGCGGTGACTGTGACTCACCGTTTCCCAGGTGCATTTGAAACGGGGACCTGTCTTTAGGACACCACGTAGGAAGAGGGTATTTTTAAGAAGACGTAAGGAAAACTAGCGTATGAAAACTTTCCCAAAGTCATCCTACTCCTTTGTTTGATTCATAGAATGGCGTACTTTTGATTGCTTAAAAAAAGACTATACTTCTAATATAGTTGGTTTCATTACTCTGAAACAAAAAATGTTATTAAAATCATTAGTATCAAAACACTGTTAAGCAAATCGTAATTTGAAGCACTCATTCATACACTCACATAACAATATCAACAATCACGTTCCCTGACAGGGGAACAGCTCACAGGCCCAACCAGGGTCCCAGGGGCTGAGGCGCTCACCTCCTGGTGACTGAGACAGAAGGCTTCCTTGCCCCAGTGCCTGTACAGCTCAAGAATCCCAATCAAGTCTCCGATGGCAGTGACAATTGGCAGGCAAAGAACAGACTGGATACGAGTCCCTGATTCCAGTCCAGTACCTCTTGGGAACCGTTCATCCTGAAAAGCAGGAGGGGGAAAGTTATAAATTCACTGAGAGAAAGAGAATCTTTAAGTTCTAAGTGCCGTGTCTACCAGAAAGTGCCCCAATACTTGTGATCAACAATAAGCAGTTCCTTTCTAAAGAAAACCACATGACGGTAGAATCGGAACCCTCACTCCAAAGTGCGCACGTGCAGCAACACGGAGGCTGCACCCCGACGCGGCTTCACTGTGTCCTCACCCTCGCACGAGATAAACTTAAGAGTGACAGGTGCAGCGAGACCCTGCTTAAAACGCTTGCCTCTGTTTCTCTCCACCCTTTGTTTATCCGTTCTCTCTCTCTTACAAAGGAAAAAAAGAATTCAGGTCTATGTTTGTAATTGACAGACCTTTTGAAAGCTCATGTGCACAGCAGAACATTTTCAAATGAGGATTTCCATAGAGTCTACTTTTAATCACATGTTCTGCTTCTGTCTAACTATATCCCCCCTTTCCTTTTCTCCTTCCATTTCTCTTTTATTTCTTCTGATAAAGGAAACATTCAATTTGCTCAAAGTCACACAATTAGTGGCTAAATGAAAATTAAAATCTTGAGTTAGGAGGCACCTGTAGACATGCCAACCCAGGACTCTAGTAAAATGTATATGAAGACTCCAATTTAGCCCTTTTCAAAGGAAATCCCTTAACCCTCTACACTTGCCGGTTCTAATCATGTAAAGTCTGTACCCCACGCAGGGACTTGCACTAACGTGGGCACGTGGACTGTGGGAGGTGGCGCTAGGAGTCCACAGGGCAATGTCGACCCTTTGACGCTGCGCCTGGCCTCCCAGGTGACTTGCTCTGGTTAAGGGAAGGGTAGCAGGCCCGAGGGAAGCAGGCGCTTGAAAACTCATTTGCCTGCGTCCACTCCTCTCGAGAGTGCTCGCTGCCACCATGAGAAGGGAGGGCAGTGAGAGACGTGTGCAGAGCTGAGGCCACCCAGTGCCACCAGCACCGGTCTGACGGCTGCCGACCTCAGACCCGGCAAGTCCCCAGACTGCGGCCCAGACCCGCAGGACGGCTACCTCTTCGACTCCTGAGAAATGACAAACAGCTACTTTATAAGTGATGTCACTAAAGCCAGGGGTGGCCTGACATACAGCAATAGCTAACTCACTCCTGTGTATCCAGGCAGGACATGAAATACCAACGATAATCAGTTATTTACAAGAATATAAATATACATTTTTATGTTTAACCACACTGGTATGTGCTGAAGTAACAACCATTCAAATCTAGGAATCTAGGTCTCAGAGCACATATAAAACATTATTTTCTGAGTACAAAAAATTAATTTACATACAAACTTACTGATCTGTATTCTGCTTTAATGCACTTTTGTGCAAGAGCTTAAATTATAACATCAACATGGTATACCATGCTCTTTTTTGTTTTTAGTTTGCTATAGGGTGCATGTGCTCATCAGAGAGAGACTGAGACAGAAAGAGAGAGAGAGAGAATGAGAGAAAGGGAAAGTGAGAAATCACTCCCCACGGGGATGGCCATGCCGTAATCCCCTCTCCTCCATTCTCTCTCAGGACTTTGGGCACACATGCACACGTGCCCTACATGATTTTCAGGCCACCAGGGCCGGGACTCGAACTGCAAAATAGGCCATATGGGATCTAACCGCCTTAACCTCCACACCATCTGCTGGGCACGATCATCATTTTTAATTTGACACCAGATTAAAAATGTCACAAAGTGTCAAGAAGCCACTTACCCCAAGGATGTCGTCCACCAGCAGTGTTTTCCTGGACTTTGCCACGTAAGCAGAGATGGTGGTTCCCTGGGTAATGGGCCCGGCCGGGATGAGCTGGGGCTTCCCCTCCTTTATTCCAGGGGGTGTGAACACACACAGGCTCTAGGAAGAACACGCAAGGGTTGGTAGAGCTCTCCTGCACATTCGCACAGTGGAGGAAAAAGCCTGATATTACTTGATAGTCATTATAAACCACTAGAGCTGTAGGTCCTAAAGTGAGGCAAGGTGCTTTGCAATGACCAAACTGGGGTGTCTGAGGTGAAACTCTCATAGTTCCGACTCACACAAATACAGGCGTGAAATAGGACTTGAGTTTATAGGCACACACACAGAGAAATGCTTAAAATAGGCTCCGACTTTGATACATAGACAATAATAAAAAGACAAAGAAAGGTACTCTTTGGGCTCAAGATTGTCTTTCCTTAAAGAAACCCTGGGCCCAACTTCCCTATAGATTGACAGTTAATATATGAAATAGGCCCAAGGACCTTAAGTGATTTATACTTTTCATTTTCATTAAAAATCCTTCTTTTTTCAGAACATTATTTCTCTCACTTTTTTTCCCCAATTTTGCTCATTGGACAGCGGCAGACAGACAGAGATAGGGAAATAAAGAAAGCATGCCCCTTAGGGGGATGGTCAGGCCACAGTCTTTTCTCCTCCATTCCCCGGCTCCGTTCAGACTGTGGGGACACACACACACACACCCCAGTGTGCTCTGTAAGCCACTGGGTCTGGACTGAAACCGTGTCACTGAGCGTGCGGGACCCTAAGCACCATACCCCCTGCTGGCCCTTATGTCTACCTTTAAGAGCTCAGGCACACACTTTGCTTAAATGACCCATCAGTTACAGATTCAGCATGTTCTCCATGAAATATTTGCTCTTTTCTGCACAAAAATTTTGACAAGTGTAGTTATCTTTTCCTTTCAAATAATTGGACAGGAGAGTAAATTCTGAAACTATTTTTAAAATAATCCACTTTAAAAAAATAGGATTAGGCCAGCCCCATAGCTTAGAGGTTAAGGGAGCCAGGTCCCATATGGCCAAGCACAGTTCAAGTCCCAGGCCCTGTGGCTTAAAAAAACATGTTCGGCACATAAGTGTGCATGCCCCAAATTTCGGTAAGATGGAGAGATGGAAGAGAAGAGACTGTGATGTTAACACGCCCCCCCCCCCAGCGGGTTCTTTCTCTCTCTCTTTCCATGTCTCTGTCTCTGACAAGCACACATAAATAAAATAGGATCAGTTATTTTGGTAAAATCTAATCATATTTAATTTTTGTCTGCTGCATTATAATTGCTAATAAAAGCAAATAACCTAGAGACTTGGGGGCAACATTTGACAAAATTAGACCACGATATCTGCCCAATTTGAAAAATATTAAGGTTCAAGTAAATTCTCCCCATATTTCTTTTATTTTAAACAGGAGTTCTGTAACTTACAGGCTGAAGACCTTTTGAAGCAATAAGTATTTCAGACAACCTTCTTCACTCAAATGGGTTCCTATGAATTCTTCTTACTAAAATAACTCTAAGGGTGGGCCAGTGAGTCAGAAATATTTATTAGCTCATCAGGTAAGTGATGTTTTAAGCTTTGTACTATCAGAGAACTCCTTCTTCAAACATCTTACTGATAATCACAAGAGAATGAACCCTATAACCTTGAACTCCTTGCTAACTCAACAGCTTTGACTTAACTGTGGCTACCTTAAATCAATACTATAGAAAATTAGAAGTGCAATTCAAAATACTGAACACAGCCCTAGTAGATCTGCATAATGAAGACTACGGTTAAGTAGCATTTGCTAGTAAGTAGAATCTATGCCATAATAAAGTTCAAATGGTTCTTTCAGAAAGGATTTAAACTTAACACATTTAAATACTAGGTATTTAATATAAAACTTACAAATTTAAAAATTACATATGAGATGACAAATGATAGTTTTATGTCAGTTACTTTTGAAAATGTCAGAAACTAGTGTTACTATTTTTAAGTTACTATAATTATATTATGCACCATATATGGGGAGACTTCAAAAAGCTTATACAAAAAAATGGAACTTAAGTACATATTTATTTTGTGCCAAATATGTACATCTGTGCATAATTTTTCATAATACACATTTTCCTTAAATTTCTGAAGGCCTCCCCTGCAGATGAAAAGTAGTCAGACTACTGCTATCTTCACTGTCTGAACACAGCTCCAAGTGCTGCCCTTCCTTGAGAATGAGCAAAGAGTAGAAGCTGATCCCAGAACAGGAAGAAGCCATGACTGTAAGTCAACACTGAAGGGATAGGAAACATTTCATCTAAAGAAACATCAGAATTGAATTTCTCAAGCTGAGAAAGTTAGTCACAAGGGGGATGCTGAGCAACTCTTCCTTCTCTCCACCAAAAACAGAATGCCAGGAAATGAACTTGAGTTGAACTGAGTGGTGCAGATAGCTCTCAAAGAAGAATGTCCTGTGCCAGTAACAGAAAATAAACACTGGAGCAAGCTCCCATGGGGGATTTGACTTTTTTCTTTTTGATCATAGTTGTTGGCGTTACTTGTTTGAAGATATATAACACATATCTTTTTTGGAATAATTATAAAGCTGAAATTGATAATTACTACAAGTTACATCTAGGTAAACAATTCAGTAGTGACAGAATTTCTTACACATTCCTATGTTAGATGACCATTTACTGAATACTACAAAACCGTAATGCCTCTAAGCAGATGAGCAGATGCTAAATAAACCCTAAGGTGTGTGGAAACTTGACTATAAAATTCTTGGAAATAAAAGGTTTAGAATAAAGTTACAGTGGGAACTTCAACAGGTTTTACGAATTGGCTCCTGACTTCTCTCATTTACCAAATAGAGAAGTTTCCCAGGGAGAAGTGGCTAAGAGGGCCAGTGCTGGTGAGGCACCCACAGCGAGTGACATGCAAGCAGGAAGCTCAGCAGAGGGAAGAAGGCCCGGCCGAGAACGAGCACCCAGCCTGCCCTGCTCCCACAGCCGCGCTGCCTCCTTCCCAGTGAGGGCTGCCTGCTTTTTTGTTTTCTGACCTCCGTATAATCCACCTGTGCCAGAGTTCTCTTCATAGCATCCACTTCTGCCTGAGGATCAGCCCCTAGTTTGAATCACCTGTTTCTCCACAGCACGTTCTTTATGGTTTTTGAAGTTGGATGAATCGATACAGGCAGCGATTATCTCAAACACTAAAAGTCATGAACTTCTAGACTAGAGACGGAATTCACAGGCTTTCAGGGGTGGGGAGCTTAGCAAGTCTTCCTCTGTTAAGTCCACAGAAACAGTGACGTGGACAGTCACGTCCTGAACTGCCCTCCTCCCCACTGACTGCCGCCTTCACCAGGCACATGGTCCCCGGGTACACTGAGTCTGCATCTCAACTCCAAGTCGAGCGCTGGGTCCGTCCATGTGCCACGCTGCTTTAATCACTGTAATTCTATAACTACTGGGGCGTCGGGAAAGTCGTGATGCATTTTGCACAGAAAAATATAGAAAAGTGCAACTTGACTTTCCCAACGCCCTCATAATTCTGTGGTTTGTTAAATCAAGTCTTGCCTTGGCTAATCGATGTTTTAAAATAATCATGCTTTATTTAATGCTTAATATAAACACTAAATAGCATATATTTTATGGGTGAAGAGTCTGCATAACCCATTAACAAATGATGAGTGTAAGTAAGTTCTACGGAAGTTTACAGACAGAAACTTTATTTTTCAAAACCAATCAATCTAGTTTTCAACCTGTTGACATGACTGATTAATATCTTAATCATATTAATAAGATACAGAAATACTAGGGCCAGCAGGTGGCATGGTGGTTACGGTGCTGGACTTTCACACAGTCGATTGCGGTTGGAGTTGTGGACCTGGTGGCTTGAAAATCATGCCGGGGACATATGCATGGGTACCCAAACTCCCAGGAAAGAGCAGAAGAGATGGGATGATAACATGGCCACACCCCCAGGGAGAAATTTCTCACTTTCCCTCTCATTGTTTCTCTCTCTCTCTGGTGCGTGCACTTGCCCTGTGGCAAAAACCTAAAAAAATGAAAATAAAAATAAAAACTTTATCTCAAAAACAAAAATATAAAAAAATATACTATCTTCATAGGAAGAGAGATGAAAATATCACCAGGCAATACTTTATAAGTATTAAGACTCCCATGCATCTATTTGCATATATTAATAACATCAAATTTTTCTAGAAGACCCAGTTTGAACCGGGCCTCTAAGATTAATTCTCACTTTAATACTATATAAACCTATTTAAACATCAGCATGAACATTTTTTTAGAAGCTAGTACAACTAAAGGAAAAGATTTAAAATTGCAAACCTCAACGACCTCTGTCCTTTCCGGAGAAGAAATGAACTGCCTTCAGGGTGTCAGTTTGACAAATGCCTGCCATGGTTCTTTGAGATCTGAGAGTTCTACAGAGAAGCGAGTACCAGTACCCCTGCACAGACACCAAGCTGCGCGCACGAGGCTGCCGAAGAGCGGGGAGTCAATGCAGACGGGCAGAGGAGCTAGCATCTTCGGTTTTTTGAAGAAAGTCATTGTAAACTAGCTGAGATTTCTGTGATAACGGTACACAGATGCACACACACACACACACACACACACACGTCATCTATATTAATAGCAGTCATAATTGATAGGTTGGCTCAATGAAGAAGTAAAATAAAAATCAAATGATAAAAAAGCAAAGATAGAGAAATAAATGGGCTTGGTAGAAAACATAAACAAGAGAATAGACCAATATAATTTATAAATACACCATTTTTTAATGAAATGGGAAAATCTAATTATTGTTATCAATCAAATAGGTAAGTCAATTTTACTTGTTAAACCTTGCCCTAATCTCTCTTCTACATGCAATTCAAAGATCACTTTATTGATGAAACTTCACTTCAGCGCTAAGATGTCAACTCACAGCCAGTCAAATTTCAGACTTTTTAAGAATGGACTTGGGTCTCCAGCTCATTTCCTCAGCAGACACTAGGTGGCACTGGGTAGTAAGCCTATCCAGACTTGGGACGCCAAAGAGCAACAGCCCCAGGCAC
Source organism: Tupaia tana (assembly GCA_026018925.1). NCBI lineage: Eukaryota > Metazoa > Chordata > Mammalia > Scandentia > Tupaiidae > Tupaia > Tupaia tana. The sequence goes on from JAKSZU010000002.1 coordinate 14,685,490, forward strand.
AGGAGGGCAAGTCCGGCCACTGTGCGGGATTCTCACACACAGGCTGGGAGCAAGTGCTCAGCCAACTGAAACTGCCCCAGAGCACTGCCTCCCAGCCAGGACAGAGTGCGAGCCTCAGGTCGCCGAGATTCAAGCACACGTCTGCTTGTCCATGTTCCCCAGCTGGTGTCTAGAGTACCCTTCTCAGTTGTGGTAATAAAAGCCAAGTAATAGGAAGAGAAAGAGCTCTCAGCCCTCAGGAAACGTGCAGCGGGTAGAAAGAGCGCCGCTATTCCTCGTGGAAGGCACAGACTGGATGGAGCAGGAGCCAGGGGATCAGACTCCAGGGAAGGTTCTGGATTTAGACGAGTGGCATGGACCTGTACACTGACCCCCACCAGACAAAAGTGACCTCACGGTTAAACAGAAAGCTTAGATTTGCTTCTTGAGCTTTATCACTCTATGAATTTAAGGGTCCTGTAACCACTGAACTGTTCATGTTTACAAATCAAAGCAACAAATAACTGGTTATCTACGCTGACTTAGCACTACACCTGTAACCTGCAGAGGCTACTTTTAAAGGAACCAGGATATAACAAAATTAAAATAAAAATAAAACTTACGTTTGAATTAAAATGTTTACAGTATAACTAGAGTTTATAAAAGTTTTCAGCTTTAACAAACTGTTAAGGAGAATATGAAAACTATAATGATAATATCATAAAGTATACTATATATCAGTGGGAAATGACTACTATAAATGAATGAAAAAAACATAAAAACAATAAAAGGTTGAATTAAGCAAAAAGTTAATCACTGAAAAATCATTTTTGTCCAACAGACATCTCCAGAACAACTTGCATATGTCAGACACTGCTATGGGCAAAATACATCATTTGCTTTGCTAGCTCCAGATTTCGCACGAATTGCTACTTCTGTCTAAACACACCCTTTATTTTCCCTTCTCAGCTACTAGGTGAAAAGTCTTCGAATCCCCATTAGATGTTAGCTCCTCGTCCAATTTGTTTTTATGTGATCCAGTACCACCAAGTTCACAATCCCAGAGCACGCTGGGTTTTCTGTTTGCTCCTAAGGTTATGCAGTACAAAAAACTGCTGATTTCGCTATCGCCTTCATGGTAAACTGATCAGAACCACTTTTTATTCTGGTTGTATCATTGCCATTCTGAAATTAAAGCATATAAGTTTTATTTTAAATTTTGAATTAAGAAAGCTAGCTATGACTTAAAACCAAGAGGCAATTTTTAAACAGATTGGTAATTATAACATGCTACCATTCATGGGCAAAAGAAGAAAGACAAGAAAATATACAGAAGGCTAGTCAATGGTGTGATGGTTGAAGCAGCCAGATCCCACACGGCCGACTGCTCAGTCTGAGTCCAGGACCTGGCGATGTGAAAACCATGCCTGGTGTGTCTGCAAAATTCCAAAACACTGGGAAAAAGTGGAGAAGGGCTTGTGAGTGGTCGTAGCTTGAGCATCCTCCATGGGCATGGCATGCTTTCTCACTTTCTCACTCTCTCTCTCTTTTTCTGATGAGCACAATGCATCCTCTAGCAAATTTAAAAAAAACAAAAAAGAGAAAAAGAAAAAGAAAAAGAAAATATGTCTCTGATCACCTATGCAAAACAAAGTTTCATTTTATTTAAGATAATCACCTTACATTTTAAAAATATATGAACTTCTACTGTAAGCAATACAGCAGATTAAATAATGTAACTGATACTCAAGAAGAAAAAAATTTTAATATTATTTAAAGGCTAGACAATGGGTCAGCCCCATGGTGCAGTGGTTAAGCGGGCCAATTCCCACACAACAAAACATCTGGCACATGTCCACATGTGCCCCAAATCCCAATGAAATGAAGATAGAGAGGAGGGATTGAGGCATATCCATGTCCACCAGGGGGTGTTTTCTCATTCTCTATTGTTCACTCTGTTTCTCTCTTTGGCAACTGTACGTGTACACTAGCAATTAAAAAATAATTAAAGGCTAGATAAAGTATATTTTACATATTGTAAAATGCATTACAGGGCTGAGAAAAAATGGAAGGAATCCATAGAAACCTAAAAGAAAGTAAGCAAAGGAACATTTAGAAGTGACTTTTGAAAGATACATACTGTATATCCCCACTCAATATGAACCGAATGTCTGCACTCTATGGCAGAAATGGAAAGATCTGAAGACATGACAGGAGATAGGATAAGTGTGGATATTCCAAAGATTTAAGGGAGGGGAGTAGGTGGAAGAGGGTGGCTGTAAGGGGCAAACAGGAGAGACATTTAACATACAAAAAAAAAAGTAAAGTTACCTATTGAGGGAAAAAAAAAGTTATGTAATTTTTGCTTTATAAAAATTAGAAAGAAAAAAAGAGAGAAGTGACCAAATTCCAAAGCTTGCTTTTTCCTGAGAGTGTCACCAAAACATAGAAGAGTGACCTTTCAGGAAAGCCGCCTGGTGACGAGGAGACAAGAAACAAAACTGTGGGGGGGCTAGAAAGATGGCCCACAGACAGGCAATGGGCAGTGAAGGATAATACGTTTACCTGGCCAAGTATCCCAAAGGAGACAGATTATCTTAAAACGAGTGCTGGGGGAGGGGGAGGGAATGCAACCTCCTCTGGGAAATCATAATTGTGCAACACGTAGATGGGAGAATAGAGTTCACACCAACCTGTAGTCTGAGCACAATCTCAACCAGGCCCAGCTGTAGAGCATGAGCTGGACACTGCTGCTCAAACCAGGAGGCCCAGGAAGTCAGCATTCCAGGGTCTGATGCCCTGCCCACCCTAAGAGCCAGGGGCAGTGGTACATGCCTCTAATCCCACCTACTCAAGTGGCTGAGGCAGGGGAATTGTGACACTAAGACCTGGTCAAAAAACCACATGAGCACACGTGTGCCCACACACAAAACTCAACTAATTTAGTTTAAGATGATTCTGAACTGTTAGTATCTTAGAATACTAGCAAAAACAAATGCCTATCTATCTCTGAGAAAGGAACTTCAAAACAAATCTGGAGAACAGCCACTTAAAGAGCCCAAGGAAGGAATATGAATCATAGTAAACAAACAAAAACACAAGAAAACTACAAACATAGGAGCAAATCATCTACCACCCATGAGAGGTAGATACAATAAAAGCCAGGACACTATAATTTCAAAGAAAATATAAAAGAATTAAAGTTAAGTTCAAGAAATAAAAGATAAGCTTGAAAATATGTCCAAGGAATAAAAACTATAATGAAGGATAGAGACAAATTGAAAAAAGACCAGACAGTATCTTTTTCCCAGTCAATATTCAGAGAGATATTATTTATTAATCTAGACTCTCTTTCTACCAGAAGTAACTCAGACAAGGAGGTTTCCCAGTGACCTGTTCAGGCAAACAAGAGCCAGGAGAGCTCCCCTTAGCAGAGTCCCTGAGGGAAATGCTGCAGGGCATGCCGGAGGAAGAGGAGCAGGGTAATTACGCAAGCACAGCTAAAGAAACACCTGAGTAACTGCGAGGCCTTCAGGCAATGTCCTCTTCAGAAATCCCCCAGTGATCAGGGTCTTTCTACCTCTGTAGAATGCAGAAAAGGGAAAACAGTGATTATCCCCAAATACTATCCTCCCGGGTGGCAAGATCTCTGCTTTCATGAAGCTTACAGAGTCAGTAAGTTCCACGAAGGAGAAATGGAATGTTAGGGAAACCGAACGCAGTGGGCGCTGACTTAGGGAGGTCAAAGAAACAAGGTGTTCGCCATGTGTCCTGCCCTTCCTAGGACAAGCGGGTCCCTGGGACGTGTAAGAGAGGAGGAGCAAGGACTCAGGGCCCCCAGAGAGAGACTGCGGTGCAGAGTAGGTGAAGTGACCTGAGGAGTTTGGAATGAGGACCGCACTAAAGTCAGCGAGGGCATGAGGCCAGCCCCTTAATTAAGTTATGAACACGAAAGATAAGTAAAAGTGAAAGAACTGGAATTGATACGCACAGTTACAGTCTGACTGCTGTAGACAGAAAAGCTTTTTCTAAATCAAACACAAAGAAGCTACTTCACTGAGGCCGACATAGAACAAAGTCTGCAGCAGAAAAGCAAAAAGCATGGCCCAGGAGGGAAACCCCAGGGACATGGGCTTTTTCTTGTTGGGAGGTTATTTATCACTGATTTGATTTCATTGTTTGTTACTGGTTTATTTGAGCTTTCTGCATCTTCCTGATTCAGTCTTGGTAGCTTATGTGTCCAACAATTTGTCCATTTCATCTAGGTTTTCTTGCTTGCTGGCTTATAGTCACTAATAATATTCTCTAATGATCTTTTGTATTACTGCTACATCTTTGGTAATATTGCCTATTTGATTGCAAATTTGATTTATCTGATTCCTTTCTTCTTCTTAATTAGACTAGATAACAGTGTATCAATTTTATTTTCTCACAGAGCCAGCTTTTGGTTTCATTTATTTTCTATATAGTTCATTTATTCTCTATTTCATTTATTTCTGCTCAAATCTTAAAGATTTCTTTCCTCCTGGCATTTTTTTTATTGTTGTTTTTCTAATTACCTGAGGTGTGTTGTCAGGTTGTCCATTTGCCACTTCTCCATCTTTTTCTTACGTGTACTAATCGCTATGAATTTCCCTCTTATGACTGCTTTTGCTGTGTCCTATAGATTAAGGAAACTGTGCGCTCATTATGATTGGTTTCAATGAATCTGTTGATTTAAGTCTTAATTTCCTCAGTGGTTGTGAAGTCATTCAGGAGTAGGTTGTTTAGTTTCCATATGTTTGTGTATTTTTGAGGGATTTTCCTGAAATTAATTTCAATTTTAATTCCGTCATGGTTGGAGAAAATGCTGTATATCGTTTCAATGCCTTTAAATTTGTAAAAGCTTGTTTTGTGCCGTATCATGTGATCAATATTCAAAAAGCTTCCATGTGGTGGATGAGAAAAATATATATTTTGTGGTTGTTGGGTAGGAAGTTCTATAGATGTCTGTCAAATCAATTTAATTTATGCTGTCATTTAGATCCTGTATCTCTTTGCTTATTTTTTGTCTAGATGATCTGCCCAAAGGAGACGGTGGGGTGTTGAGATCCCCAACGATTAGTGTGTTGCAGTCTAACTCTCTCTTTAGATCAACAGTCCAACTTTCATGTATTTGGAGCTAACTGCCATTCTACTCAAACTATTTCTAAAGGTCCAAAAAGAAGGAACTCTCCCAAATTCACTCTATGAAGCCTCCATCACTCTCATCCCCCAAACAGAAAAGGATTTAACAAAAAAAGAAAACTACAGACCAATTTAACTGAAGAATATAGATGCAAACATTCTCAACAATATACTAGCAAATCATATCCAATGATACATTAAAAAGATTATAAACCATGATCAAAAAGGCTTTATTCCAGGGATGCAAGGATGGTTCAACATATGCAAAACAATAAATATAATACATCATATTAACAGAAAGATAAATACCATATGATCATATCAAGCGATGAAGAAAAAGCATTTGATAAAACACAGCATGTCTTTATGATTAAGACTCTCAGCAAAAATGGCATTGAAGGGACATTTCTCAACACAATAAAAGCCATCTAGGAGAACCCCATAGCTAACATCAAACTGACTAAGGAAAAGCTGAAAGTTTTTTCACTAAAAACTGGAACAAGGCAAGGATTACCACTTTCTCCACTCCTTTTCAATGTAGTACTGAATGTTTTGGCTAATGCAATCAGACAAGAGACTAAAATAAAAGGCATTCAAATAGGTAAAGAAGAAGTGAAATGATCTCTTCAGAGGACACGATTATATACATAGAATGTATATAATCAAATAATCCACAGAAAAACTCCCAGAAGTAATAAATGAAGATGGTAAAGTGGCAGAATACAAAATCAACATGCAAAAATCTATACGCCAACAGTGAACATACTGAGATAGATCTGAAGAAAGCAATTCCATTTACAACAGCCAAAAAAGAAATAAAATATCTAGGAATAAACCTAACCAAAGATGTCTACAAGGAAACTAAAAAACTAAAAAGAGAAATTGAAAATGACACAAAAAAGTGAAAAGACATCCCATGTTCCTGGATGAGAGGAACTAATATACTCAAAATATCAATTCTACCCAAATTAATCTACACACTTAACACAATCCCAATTAAATTACCAGAGATATTCTTTACAAATTTAGAAAAAAACAATTACAGAATTCATTTGGAATCATAAGACTCCATACTGCCCAGGAAATAGTGTGCAAGAAGAGCAGAGTAGAAGGTATCTCGCTCCCTGACCCTATATTGTAAAGTGATGGTATTTGCAGCAGCATGGGACTGGCACAGAAACAGGAATGAGGACCAGGAACAGAGTAGAGACACCAGCAATAGCCCCCCAAACATACAGCCAGCTTATTTTTTGACAAAGGGCACCAGTCAATCCGGGGTTGGGGGGAGAAAATCTCTTTAGCAAATGGTGCTGGAAAAACTGGGTGTGCACCTGCAGAAAGATGAAACGGGACTCCTATCTCTCACCATTAACAAAAGTCAACTCAAAATGGATCAAAGGTCTAAACCTAAGTCTTCAAACATATAAATTAATGGTGGATAACACAGGGGAAACTCTTGGAGATATTGGAGGAGGTAAAAACTTCTTAAATAAGACCCTTAAATCACAAGCAATAATCCCTAAAATAGACAAATGGGATTAGATCAGGTTAAAAATTACTGCTCAGGAAAAGAAACAAGAGTTAGAGTGAACTGGCAACCTTTGGAATGTAAGAATGTATTTGCAAACTGTGCCATAGACAAGAGACTGATAACCAGAATATATAGGGAGCTCAAGCAGCTTAACTAAAAAAAAGGAAAGAAAGAGAGAAAGAAAGAAAGAAAGAGAAAGAAAATCAACCCAGTTAAAAGTTGGGCAAATGAGCTGAACAGATAGCACTCTAAGAAAGATACAGGAACAGTCAAAAAGCATAAGAAAAAAAATGCTCAACATCCCTTATCATAAGGGAGATGCAGATCTAAACCACAATGAGATACCACCTACCCCCAGTCAGAATGGCTAAGATCAAAATGTAAAGAATGATAAGTGCTGGTGAGGCAGTAGTGAAAAGGAAACTCTCCTACACTGTTGGTGGGAATATAAATTAGTACAGCCACTGCAAAGAACAATGTGGAACCCTCAAACACTTACAGATAGCACTACCATATGATCCAGCAATTCTACACAAAAGATAGGAAAATGCTCAGTTGGAAAAGTGCTTGCACATCCGTGTTTACCGCGGCATTATTCACAATTGCTAAGACGTGGAACCAACCCAAACGTCCATGAACAGATGAATGGATGGAAGAAGTGTGGCACACATACTCTATAGAATACTACACAGCCATAAAAACAACAAGACCCTGGTTTTTGATAGAAAGTGGATGAGGATAGAAGATTTACTGAGTGAAGCAAGCCAGGCTATGAAGGAGAGCCGTTGTATGTCTCCACTGAACACATACCAGATGTCCACACTCCATGGCAGAAACTGAAAGACTACAGGATAGAAGCAAGGAGAACATTGCAGATACTGGAGACAATGTGGGAGGTGGTTGAGGGTGGAGGAGGTGAGAAGAAGGAAATCAAGGAGAAAATGAGGGAAACAAGACATTTAGGGGCACAGAAATGGAGGACTATGTTAATGACGATGTGTATGATGATATCTTTATCTTGGCTGGTGTGTAGTGTATTTATGCTGAAAAAAATTCATTTTATAAGCTGTGATGATGTACAGTGATTCAATGTATAAAATAAAGTAATAATAATAATAATAATAAAGAAAGCGTAGCCCAGTGGTTAGAAGCACCGAAATTCAAGCACGAGGAAGCCAGCACCTCAGCGCTCCCTATAGTTCAGCCCAGGGCTTCTCCAGCCTGCGCTTCGGTCCTGCAGCCCAGCTCCCTTTTCCCCTTGCAGGTCCCAGGAGACAGACGTAATGCAGTGGCAGCCTCAGTGTCAAGGTTCTTCTCACTTCTCTTCAGCCTCAGTGTCGGGTTCTTTTCACTTTTGCTGAGGGTGAATGACTACAACTGCAAGGTCCAAGATCCAGGTTGTAGTAGAGAATCTGATGGGTCCCAGCTTGGGTCATGTCCACCTCCACCTGAAGAGCCATAGTCCAAGGAAGAGGCTGTTGTGGCCAACTCTGTGGTGTGCAGGGCCTCAGAAGGAGCAATGAGGCTTGGACTGCCACAGTTGCACCATGTCCACTTACATAAAAGCGAGTTGTAAAAATAATGGCAAATCATATAGTGTTTTTTTTCATTCCTAACCTTTTCTCTTTTTTTTTTGGAGTGGTTTTTGCTATAGGGCACGTGCACTCGCCAGAAAGAGAGAGACAGAGAGACAGAAAGCAAGAAATCACCCCCCAGGATGATGGCCATGCTGCAATCCCTTCTCCCCCATTCTCTTCTCGGGATCTTGGGCACAGACGCACACGCGCCCAGCGTGAATTTAAGCCACTGGGTCCAGGACTCGAACTGTGGTCAGCTACATCATGGGAGTTCAGCGACATAGCCATTACGCTAACTGCTGGTCCCCTAATTCCTAACTTTTTAATAAAACCTCAAAAATTTCAGAAATAAAAATTTTAAATGAGCAGAAAAAGTAATACCATTTTTTATTCTAGTAGCTTAGCTATTTTAGAATACTACCAGTGTCTGAAATATAAAGTACTTAGATGTGATAGTAACATCTGAATAATGCAATTTTAAAACAACAGATTGTTTCTTGCACCAAGGGTACCCCACAGGGTCTGCACATGTGATCCTATCGCCAGCCAGCCTGGGCCCCAGGCGTGCACCCAGCGTGTACAGCGAGACCTGGGGACACAGACCCGGGAGCTCCCTGTGCGGCTTCAGCACCGCGGCGCTCGGCCTTCGAGCTGTGCAGCCTGGGCGGGCGCCGAGTCAGCGTGCACGTCTGGCTGCCTATACAAAAAGCACTAGGGAAGGTGCCAGGGGAATATAAAAATGAGTAAGAAAAGGTCCTTACCCTAAAAGAACCTTTAATCTGGTGAGGTAGGGATGAACGATGGTTGTGGAGAGAAAGAGGACCGGTTACGGTTGAATTAAACCAGTAACAGACACCTCTCCTGGGCCAACCTGGACACGTCGTCAGTAACTGGACACGCTGACGTGGTCTCGGAGGTTCCTGAACGAGTGTCACTCCACAGTGGGCTACTTCAAGTAGGCCAGACACCATAGTTAGGGACCTACACTCAGTAACTCCTCTCGAGTTCTTCTGCAGTCAACTTTAAAACCTTAAAAATGCTACGTGAAGTGCCTGTCCTCACTCACGCGGAGAAAGACCAAAGCTCTCCTCTCTGCCACCGAGCTCACAGTGTTGGAGAAAGCTCAGGGCAGAAACACCAAGTCTAGAACTGCAACTCGGGACGCTACGGTTCCAGTTTATCCCCCAAATTCCTGTGATGAAGCGTGGATGTACCGGGACCAAGAGGGTGAAAACTTATCCCAACCACTGGGTCAGGAGGAGGGCTGTTGAGGTGAGAAGGATTGAGGTCCTGAGAGTGAGCGCTCAAGATGGGGTCCTGGGAGGCCTCGAAGGAGGAAGGGATGGACATGGACCCAGCCGTGCCCTGCCTGCTCCCGCTTGCCAGGCGAGGCCCGGGCCGCCCTGGGACTCCGCCAAGGAGAACGCCATAGCACACGTGGGCCTTTGCTCTCGGACTGCCACAACTTGAGCTAAATAAACCTCTAGTGTTTATCGGCTACCCAGAGCCTGGAATTTCTACAACTAGCAACACAGCTAAATGCTAATACAGAATACCATGACCTGAAGCCAAAAATAAATAAATCACAAGATTTTTACATTTATAATTTGCCATATCATTAAAATTCTTGATTGGTGATAACCACATATGGAAACAAATATAAAAACAGTTTAAAGTACTTAAATATGATATCTCTGTTACATTGTTTGTAGCACAGTAGTTTTCACTTCTTACCTAAGTACCAGAATCAAAATCGAGATACTTACATTATTGCACTCTCCGAGGAAGTACAGTGCGAACCCATCAGCTTTTGTGGCTGCCAGAGTAAGAAGAAAGAGACCGTTCTCAGGGGGAGTATGCGTGCAGACCCTCTGTGGCAAGACTCAGATGTTTTGGAGCAGATTCCTTAACATAAGCGGAGGCCATGCAGCTAGCAAAGCAACATGATCTACGCCTTCCTTTAACACAATCAGAATACTGTCATTTGTCTCTAATGAGTGCTTCCAAAGTTTAAAATGTGACATCCTCAAATGCATGTAACAGTCCATAGTTAGGTAATAACATGTTTGTCAAACTTTAAATATTCAGAATTACTGGAGAATATTTTCAGTTTGAAAATTGCATTTAAAGTACTAAATACTCCAGATGTGATATTCATAATGTTGAATAACCAAAATAAGTATCAACCAAAAAGAATGATGTACACATCTACAGTGCATCACCAAAGCGGACATAATTTAACTTACTCTACATTTATCACCTGGAGTTAACTACCTGGGAATCGACAGCATCATTCTGAAGGGATCGCCTGAATCTAAACCCCTCTCATAAACTCTGCCCTGGTGGGTCTCGGGTAAGGAAAATGACGACAATAACAGAAACTACCTCGTGAAGCTATGATGACAGCAAGCGAGTTAACACATGGATCACACATGGAAAAGTGGCTAAAATATAATTCAGTGCATAAGGAGTCTTATCACTATCATATCATGAATGTTTCTATTTTCAACTAAAAATGAAAAAAGCCAAAAGATATTACTATAATAGGGATCCTTCAAAAAAAAAATGCAATCCTCAAAAAAGTGCATCTTTTTTAAAAAAAGTCACTTTTCTGATATAACTTTCCCATTCTTTTCACAATTCAAACCATATCTTACATATCAATAATATATAAAATATTCATGTATCCAAAGAAATTCTAAGTGCATATTCTCCCTTAAAAACGAATGCTTTCTGGGTAAGCTGGTGGTATGGTAGTTACAGCACCTGGACCCCACATGGCTGACTGTGTGGTTCGGGTGTCAGACCTGGTGGCTTGAAAACCATGCCAGGTCTGTGTACATGTAGGCTCAAAATCCCAAGAGGAGAATGGAAGAGAAGTGATTATAGCATGGCTCTCCACCCTGTTGGGGGGTGGGTGAGGTATGCTTTTTTGTTGTTGTTTTTTGCCATAGGGCATGTGCACTCACAGGACAGACAAACAATGAGAGGGAAAGTGAGAAATCACCCCCCCACACACACCTAGGGGAATGACCATGCTGCAATCCCTTCTCTACCATTTTCCTCCTGGGAGTTTGAGTATGCACACGTTTGCCTGGCATGAGTTTCAAGCTGCTGGGTCTAGGATTCGAACATGGTAGTCAGTCAGATGGGAGTCTAGTACCTGAACCACTATGCTACCTGGTGGTCCTAGGGCGGGGGGGGGGGGGCGGTGGTGGGTGTTTTCTCAATTTTCCATTTTCTCTATCTCTGTCTCTCTCTGGCAAGTACACATACCCTATAGCAAAAATTAAACTAAATTAAAATAAAATAAATTTATGCTTTGTTTTATAAAGATGTGATATGATCCAATAAAAATTATACTTTCCAAAGAAACCTAGGTATTACTTAAAAGCCATGACATATTTCATTCATACCTCAGGCAGATACTCATGTGAAATCTGGCGATGTAGAAACTTTTTAGGTTTGCCTCCTGGTGGTTTCACAATAAAATACTGACACTTCAGATTATAAGGGAGGAAACGAGACGGCACAGACTCAGACGTGCTCAGCCACGAGGAAGCCGACGGCCCCAAGAGCCTCTTCACGAGGCACCACCACGGGCACTTACGCGGAGCCAGCCCCCCGGGGAAAGCCGAATGCCTCTCACCTATTTTGATGATGCTGCTCAGCTCGTAGAGGAGCAGGTGGTTGTCCCCGCCTGTGTCCAGCCGCTGTTCTATGTAGCTGTTCAGTTCGTACACAACCCCCTGCATGTTCGTATCTTGGTACTTCAAAGCAGAATGAGAGAGAAGGGCTGTAGTTAGTGAACTAGAACAGAAACCCCTCAGTCCGTAGAACATACTGTTGTACGTATGATTATTTAATATACTGGCTGTTCATTATGGTCACTGAGAACTGCTCGGATATTATAATCTGCTATATGAAGCACATGGACTGGAAAGTAAAATCACTGTGCCATCTTGTTTAAAGTTATCCACAGACTACACTTATGTTGCTTATTTATATTAAAATACCAGATGTTACAAATTACGATTTTGTCTCTAAAGCTTTATCTATAGTGATGGAGCAGTGTGACTGGGAAAAACCGCACTGGCGTGTTCTGGGTGGAGAGTAAGCAGCTCGAAGCCCGCCACAGCCATGTACCGAGTGACACGCAGCCCCCCGTGGAGGGTGACCCACTCCTGTCCACCCTCCTGCCGTGCCCTTGTGTGCTCGCACCTCTGCCCCCACCACCGTCCCAGGTGTCGGGACAGCACTGAATGACAGCGGTGGACAAGGAGCTACTGCCCACACTCATCTCGGGACGAGCTCCACCATCTCTTCTCCGTCATGAAAGTCTCCTGATGAACTGCCCTGCTCTCCCGAGGCTGCCTTACTAAACCTGCTCTCCAGACAGGCAATGCACATTAAAACAGAATGAAGTTTTATTACTCCCTGGCTTAAAATACTCCAGGACCATACTTAGAACGAAAGGCAAACTCCTCCCTGGCTCCTCCCACTCCGCAAAACACAGCTTCTCTCTGTTTCAGGCCTGTCTCTGATGGCCCCCACTCCCTCGCCTGTCTCAACCCCAGCCCCCTTTCAGTTCTCCATGAGCGTACCTCTCGCCTTTCCTTCTACAGGCCTGTCGCCTATTGTGACTCTCGAGCACTGCACTTGGCCAAACAACGAGAACGAGCACCGTGGACCACCCTGACTACCCACCACAGCAGGCCCCGGGGAAAAGGAAGACGCCGAGCGGTGAGTGAGCAGAAGTAAGGCCTGTCCAAGGAACCTGCACTCCCGTGGGAAGTCAGTGAGTAAGCACGGCCCTCTTAGCAGGTCCCTAAGCAGAGACTCAGGGGGAAGAAAGGTGTGCACACGAGTGGCCTTCACTAAGCGACGTGGGAATGCCACGGCCTCCCTGGCACTTATTCAAAGGCTGGCGGGGCTGGAGTGTAGGCGTGCCCTTCCCTGGCCGTCTCCTGAGTGCTCTGTCACCCAGGCCCTGAGCAGCACACTAGTGGGGAGTCCTGACACGTACCAACGGCTCAAGGGTGTAGGCCAGGAAGGGATGCAGGGACATGCCCAGAAGCAGGGATTTGGAGCGCGGGGGGGGGGGCGGTGGCGGGCAAGAGGCAGCACTTAGCGTCCAGTGACGAGCCAGGGTTGTGAGCATAATGGCCAGGCTGCAGCTACCACTGGAGTGGCCTGGTCTGCTGGACCCTCAGCAACAGCAGTGGGGCTGTGCTGTGCTCGGGGCTGAGCAGGGTTGCCTACCAAGTTTTTGTTGTTGTTGTTGTTTTGTTTTTGTTTTTGTTTTTACGTTTTTGCCATATGGAGAATGAGCTTGCTGGGGAGACACAGTGAGAGGGAAAGTGAAAAATCACCCCTCCAGGAGGATAGCCATGCTGCAATCCCTTCTCCTCCATTCTCCTCCTGGGATTTTGGGCACACATGCACACATGCACCCAATGTGATTTTCAAACCGCCAGGTCCAGTATTTGAACCACAGTCGACCGTGTGGGAGTTCCAGTGCCTTGACCACTACGTCACCTGCTGGCCCCTAACCTATTTTATCTCATCTGTCTATGCAGAAAAAATGCTGCCGTAAGTGAACAAAAACCCAATGGCATCACCCCAACCCAAAGTCAGAATTTCTCAGTGAATACCCACACGTGGGCCAATCAATGCACAGGCCCAGACCCCTCTGAGTAAAGGGGAGGGAGGCCAGGGCCCCTTGCAGGAGGGTCTTGATACACAGCCCAGTGTGAAGCACAGGCTTCTCCCACATTCCAAAGGAGGCCAGTGGCCTTGGGCCTGGGCCACCGTGATGAGAGGGGAAGTGACTAGGTGTGGGGCGTGGGGACCCCTGGACATGGGCCTCACACTGACGCTGATCTCAGTAACTCAAACAGCATCACGGCACCCGCCAGAGCGCTGGTGCATCAGGCGGTCAACAGACACGGGCCCCAGGGGACCGCACCAAACATGCCGTGGCAACCAATTTCAGGATGCACACGTGGAATGGACACAGGTGGCCACGGGCAGGATTCCCACACAGGAAACAAGTGGGGAAGTGGAGCTGTTGGCATCGCGGGGAAAGGTGTCCCTGAGAGCGAGTGGCAGAGATGACGGAGCGCGAGCGGGAGCAGCAAGCTACAGCCCCGCCAGCTCACATGCCGTGTCACACTTCGGCCATGGCCTGTCAGGGAGTCCAGCCGGAGGCCACCCTCCTCCCTCTGCCCCAACAGAGTCTCAGGTCTCGGGCCAGGCTGGTGTGCATGCTCTGCCGGCACCTTCCGTGTCCCCGCCATGCCCCCGTGGCCGACGCCTGCCTTCTCTCCGTAGTCTGCAGCTCTTCGTTCGTTGCTTGCTCCACCATGACAAGCCACTTGGGTCTACTGACCCGGTTGTGAGACTTTTCCTTGCAAAGTTGTCACCTGTCAACAGTCCTAACCTCCCAGATATTTTCTGGCTCTAGATTGTCTCCAGGTCCTGTTTTTATACAGGTACAGCGTGATAGTCAGAATTGGCCTAAAAATCTTGAACTCGGGAAAAAAAAAAAAATCATGAACTTGGGGCCAGTGGGTGGCATAGTGGCTAAGGTGCTGGACTCCCACATGGCCAACTATGGTTCGATTCCTGGACCCAGCAGCTTGAAACTCATGCTGAGTGCATGTATGCCCAAAATCCCAGGAGGAGAAAGGAGGAGAAGGGATTGTAGCATGGCAGTCTCCACTGGGGGGAGATTTCTCACTTTCTGTCAAAAAAAAAAAGAACTTGTGAAACTGATGCATCTGAGACAAGCAGGCATTGTGAGGGGTCACAAAGACGTGAGATTTTTCCTTCATCATCTGTAAACAAGCCTCTTTGAGCGATTTCAAGTTTTGAAGGACTCCAGCTAAATACTCTGTTCTCACATAACCTCTCTTCCTTATCACCAACCAGAACTGCTAGTTCTGTATTTCCCCAAAGTCCTGGGAAAGAGCTTATCTAAGCATGAAGCCAATAACAGAAAGGAGGGCCAAGCCAGGGGACAGAGGGACACTGCATCATGATGTCGGACTCTGAGCCCTAGCCCGGCCATGCAAAAGCTCTCCTGCCTGCTAATCCATCCACCCCTAGACATTTCCTGTATAATGCCAGGCTGTTCTCTGGCCGCTCCACTTTTCCTGTGAACCCCGTGGAGGGGAGCTCTAGTAGTTTTAGGGCGAGTGTTCTGTCATTACACTGTGCAGTCCCTGCGTAAATGACACGCGGGCTGACTCCTTTCTCTGATAATCCAGTTCTGAGAACAGGCCTCTAACCGTGACCTGCCATCAGAAACCAGCTGTTCTCCACGTCTTCTGGACAGGAAATGAGAGGTCACAAACAAGTGAGAAGGAGAAGACACTAAGACAGGAACAGCTTGTCGTGAGACCACATTTCACATCTCTGGGCTTAGTTCTCTCATTTGCATAACAGGAAAGATCAATTGCACTATCTTTAAAATAGTTTTCAATAGTAACTATCCGATCACGTTTGACCTAGGTTGTTCTTTTTTTTTTTTTTAATAGTTTAAGCTTCAAATTCTAACATTTAACCTAAAAGAATATATTAACATATCCTATATCTCTTACTGATTACAGGTGTACATATATTTGAAAAGTAAAATTTTTCACTATAATTACTATTCTATATTGATATAGTATTAACTATCAAATATTTTTCCTTTTTTTTTTTTTTTTTTATTTGCTAGACGACACATACACACCAGAGAAAAACAGAGAGGAGGAACGCGGAAAGCACCCCCCACAGGGCATGGCCACACCTCAATCCTTCTCCTCCATTCTCCTCTCAGGATCTTGGGCACATACACACGCTGGGCGAGACTTTAAGCCACTGGGTCTGGGATTTGAACGGCAGTCAACTACATGGGAGTCCAGCAACATAGCCATTATGCCAACTGCTGGTCCCGTATTATTTTGAATGTTTCTATATTTTATCAAGTCTAGAATGCACTGAGGAAGTTAGAATTACTGAGCCTTATCACTGAAAATAGTAAACCCATTAATTAGAGGTAAATATTTTAGGTTTCTGGGAAAATTTTACAAACCCTGATATATACAGATTGGAAATGTACAATTGATTATATTTTGACAAATGAATAAATCCATATTAAAAAAAACACCTATTAAGACATATAATTTGACCCAGTTTCAGTGGTGCAGGCAGTAGGGTATCACGCCAGTACAGGAGCCATGTGGGAAAGCCATGGGTTTGAATCCTAGGTCAACCTGGACCTGACAGAGGCACCTGTCCACCATCCTGGCTACCTGGCAGGCTGTAGGGGGTATTGCAGTGTGGTAGGACCCAGCTGAGGGTACACCCCCTGCCTCCCTCAACACAAACGAAAGAAAAGAAAAAAGCAAAAAAGACATAGAAAATGTTCTCTCTCTGTAAGTCTTTCCCGTAGTTTCTAGTCAGTCCCTGTCCCTTTTCAACTTGCGTCCACAACAGATTTACTCTGCCAGCATCCACAAGTGCGTGTGAAGGGAGCACCAGCACGTGTGCTGTTAACCCGCCTCGTGTGCCCCACAGGACCGGGGGTGGTTCATCCACACCCGCCGTCGGTCCCCGCCTCCGGTCTGTTGCCGGGGGTCCTCCCCGACAAACACGCGCCACACCGCTCACCTGCTCTACTGCGGCTGGACACGCAGGGCTTGTGTCTCCCGCCGGGGGCTACCGTGAGTAAGGCTGCCACGGGCAATCTCGTACAAACCTTACAGGTTTCCGGTTATCTCCGGCAAATATAAGAACAAAGTTCCTGGGTCACAAGCTAATCAATGCATGCTTAGCTTCATGGAAACTGTCAAACCTTTTCCCTGCTCTATATTCTTTTTTTTTTTTTTTTTTTTTTTTTTTTTGAGAAGTTTTTCCGCTATAGGGCGCGTGCGCTCGCCAGACAGACAGAGAGAGACATAGAGAGAGAAAGCGAAAAATCACCCCCCAGGGGGGATGGCCACGCCGCAATCCCTTCTCCTCCATTCTCCTCTCGGGATCTTGGGCACGCACGCACACGCGCCCGGCATGAGTTGTAAGCCACCGGGTCCGAGACGCGAACCGCGGTCGACTACGTGGGAGTCCAGCGACATTGCCATTACGCTAACTGCTGGTTCCCTTCCCTGCTCTATATTCTTAAGCACAAAGTTACAGAAATGATTTATGGACTTTACAGCAAGAAAAGGTATGAGTAAAAGTCATTTATATCACACAGACCACAGGCAGGGAAGCCCAACTACGTTCAAGTTGAGCCATCATAAGGCGCCAGGACGGAACCTGTCTCACAGTCCAGGAATGGAGGGGCACAGTGGGCGCAGGGTCCTCTGCCCCCAGTGCGTGTCTCACAGCCCGGAATGGAGGGGACAGCGGGGCGCGGGGTGCTCTGACCCTCGCACATGCCTGCTTGCTAAAGTCTCCAAGCCCAAACAGCACGGGAAGGACTGCAGGTCATTTAGGCCAAGCCTCCCGGGCACCGTGGGGACAAGGCGGTGCCCTGCTCGTCTTGCGTGAAGCTGAGCGCAGCGGAAAGGTCACTCAGCTCTCTGGGAGCGCCGCAGGCAGGTCAGCGAGGAGGGCTTAGGAGCAGCAGCGTTTAGAAGTCTGAAGGAAGCATTGCCGACAGCGCTGGAGAAGAGGAGGGCACCTGGGGGAGGAAATACGCCAAGGAGGACAGCGAGCACCGAGGAGGACATGCAGGCAGAGTGACCCCAGAAGGTCACAGGGCCATCCGGGGGACAGATTCATGGGCAAAGCGGTGAACGCAAGCAGGCAGGGACTCTGTCTATACCTACGCTAGACACTCTTGAGAACATGTCCTCCACTCAAGGCAGGAAAATAGAAACAGCAAAAGCTAATGCTCCTAATGAAATTAGTGTTCACGTGGCTTTCTTACAACCTTAACTAATTATGTGAGTTAAGACGAAATGTCCTCAAGAAAAAAACGAGCTTCTCATAATAACAGTTTAAGAAAAAGAGATCCATGAGATAAAATAGTTTTATGTCACCGACTGATACAGCAAACATTTCCAATTAGTTGAAGGCTACCAGGGGGAAGGAATTAAGCTGTTAGGGGAAGAAGAAGAAGAATGAGAAAGTGACTTTCCCCGACAGAAGTGTTCCTGAATGTCAGGGTGTGAACAGTCTTCCTCAGCAAGTATTTCTTAGCAACGCGTCAGACACAATGGTGCTAAAGAAGGCCCTACTCTGACGAGTTCAGATCTCGGTAGGCGGACATGGATGATCAGGACAGCCGTCTTCAGGTAACCAACAGTCACTCGGGGCAGGTGGCTTTTACACCTGACTACCCGGTCACTGGACCACTAGTGTATTCTTGGTCACGCAATGAAGAGACGTGCCCAAATCGAAGCCTTTAAACAGTCTTTGGTACTGAGGGCCAGGCCTGGGCTTCCCGGCTCACTGCAGGTCCTCTGCTGCAATACTTCCCAAAGTCTGGACTCTAACACACATCTGTAGCTGCCAAGAACAGGGTGACAAAACAGGTGGTAATTTAAAATCATGTGAAAGAGGAATGTGTTTAATTCCCATTTAAAAACTTTTTTTCAGGGACCACAGTTAGCGTAACGGCTGTCGCTGGACTCTCACGTAGTCGACCACGGTTTGAGTCCCGGACTTGGTGGCTTAAACTCACGCCGGGCACGTGTGCATGCATGCCCAAGATCCCAAGAGGAGAATGGAGGAGAAGGGATTGCGGCGTGGCCATCCCCCCTGGGGGGTGATTTCTCCCTTTCTGTCTCTTTCTCTCTCTGTCTATTTGGCGAGTGCACATGCCCTATAGCCAAAAGAAAAAAAAAAAAAAAAAAACTTTTTTCCACAATAATTTGATACGGTTTTTCATGAAATGTCCTTGCCATGAGGATTAATGCAGGTATCCCCTACTTGCTGTGGATATTATTTTACTACCATGGAATTAAACGCTAATAGACAAACGGCCCATGCATTTACTCCATCGTTAAGACCATGAGCTTTACTCAAGTGCAGACAGTGGTCACGGTGTTAGCGAGCCCCGTGCAGCACTGAACCGTCAGTGTGGACAGTTCCAAGCAGCAGCGCAGCCCCGTTACTGAGCACCGTGCTCCCGCAGGCCTCTAGGCCAGTTAGAAGCCAGCAGTCGCTCTGAAACAAGGTTTAGGCTGACGCTCGCCGGGCCTATTTTATGGTACGATTTTTTCTTTCGCATTTTCACGGAACACAAGCTTCAGCGCCCAGTGGTACTTCAGTGCGCTGCTGAGGACAGACTCCGCAGGAAGACCCTCTCAGGAGGCCATCTGGTGAGAAACCCTCGCCGGGCCCCCGGTGCTCACACTTCATAACGTCAGACGTCATTCTGGCTGACTGAAACGTTACGTCACACCTGCCACCTGTCCCGTCCCTCCGTCATGCAGCCCTGCCGATGACAGCAGGGGGCATCTGCCTGACTCCCGGGTACCTGCTGACACGCGTCATCTTGAACTGCCCAAAGCCCACCTCTCAGCCGGAGCCGGGAGGGAAGGAAATTATGTGTAGGGAGAGCTGAGAAGGCGTGTCTTCTGCGCTCGGCCCTGCACGCTGGCGTGCTCACTTCTGCTGTTGGTCATCCCATGCTGGCTCTGAGGCCATCGACTGGAGGGCAAGTAGAGGCAGTGGGGCAAATGACCCCAGGGGAGTCCCACATATGTCTGCACTGGCCCAGCCACGGGCTTGCCACTTTCTCTAACCAAACACTGAGCCGCAATTTTTTTTTTTTTTTTTTGAGAGAGATTTTTGCTATAGGGCGCGTGCGCTTGCCAGAAAGACAGAGAGACAGAAAGCAAGAAATCACCCCCCAGGGGGGATGGCCATGCCACAATCCCTTCTCCTCCATGCTCCTCTCGGGATCTTGGGCACGCATGCACACGCACCCGGCGTGAGTTTAAGCTACTGGGTCCGGGACGCGAACAGCGGTGGACTACATGGGAGTCCAGCGACATGGCCATTATGCTAACTGCTGGTCCCACTGAGCCAGATTTTTCACACTTGTTTTTGAAGCTTAGGGGAGATTTCTGCAAAGTCAGATACAAAAACAGATGATCACTTTTATAAAATTCGTCATCAATAAAAAGGTCGTCTGAAAGGGACTGACTGGTATCCTTCTCTTGGAGGGTAAAAGAGATAACTTACTTTGTTTCAGACTTCACCTGATGGGAAATTATTCAAAGCTAGGTTTTCCACTCATTCATAGAAATGCATTCTCTCTTCTTTTCATTTCTTCTCTGTCTTATTTGTTTGGTTACACTTATTTTTCTGGAAACCAGTTCGAAAAACCTCTTCTTAAGTGATAAGGTTAAGTTGAAGGTGCTGATGGTGGGGAGCAATGAAGAAAAAGTAGGCTTTTGCTTACTAAGGATCTAAAATTTATATCCTCACCCAACCATTCACTAAACTCGACTCAGAAATCTCACTGACTGCAGAGCTTTTCCATTTAGAAATCGGTTAGGCATCTCCAACTAGCATGTCCAGAGTTGGGCATCACGGGGACCCGCACCGCGGCTGCCCATCCCCCAGCCCCACCCAGGGAGGCCGTGGAAACCCGCTCTCCCGCAGGCACAGGCAAGCCCCGCACCGCCCACTGTCACAGATGGCTTACTCAGCGACACTTGGTGGCTCTCCCCCCCAAACCGCTATAGAAGTCTACAAGTCCAAGCATCCTCCTCTGTCACCAGCAGCTGGTCCCGGCCATCCTCGTGTCTTCTAGACTGACTGCATGGACCTTCTACTCACCAGTGCCCTTTGGCAATGAAAAATCTTTCTTTTAAAGCACTGCTGAATTTACTTACTCAGGACTTTTGTGCTTACAATTAACTTATAGTCTTTTGATATGTTTAATGCTTTTTCAATTTTTTAAAAAAATTATTTAACCTGATTTTTGTTTATTTATTTATTTAAATTTGACCAGATCTGAGTGTGTCTGTCTGCTTTGATCAAAGGTATTAAAACAATATCATGCCCTTTGCATATGAAAGACGAATAATTACTTGTTAATGGACAAATGAAACATTGGGTTGGAACAACACTCTGATAAACCAATTCAACATGTATTAAGCAATATTTAAGTTAGTCCTGCTTTTTGACCTAGTGACCCCAAATCCTAGCATTTTCCCTTATGAAATATTTCACAAAAATGTACCGCTACATACATAAAAATAACCAGTCTAAATTTAGAAACGATCTAAATTTTAATCTAAACCATTCTAAATCTAAACATTAGGATGAAAAAGTAAAAAAATGGTACCAGAGAAACTCGATGGAGTACTTTCAGTTATTAAAGATAATGTTGAACTGCCTACAGTGATGAGAGAGTTCACGGCATAGAAATCGAAATAATACGCTCACTGTAAGTATTACTCTGTGTGTGTGTGTGTGTGTGCATGTGTGTGTAGAAAAGACTTAAAGAAATATTCCCGAGTGATAGCACCGATTGGATTAACATTGGATTGGATTGGATTTCGGACTGGGCTGGGCCGTGGTGTAGTGTTAAAGGGGAGGCCCTTCAAGACTGACCCACATGGGAAGGCTCTAGGACCATGTCTGTAGACTTTCCTGCCCACGCCAGGCGTGCCCTTGACCATGACCCAGGGCTGGCTGGAGCTAAGAGTGGACCTGTTGTGAGTGCTGTCTCTCTAGCTCATGCAAATAATAAATAAATAAACAGAGAGAGAGAGAGAGAGAGAGAGAGAGAGAGAGAGATTCAGACATTTCTACTGCATGAAAGAAGCCCTGGACTGAGTGGAAGGACCAGCGGGCCAGGGCAGTGCACTGGTGTTGATGTAGCTTTCCGAGGTCCATCACAACACAGAGGGTGATGCTCAACCTCAACACAGAAGCAAGGACAGAGGGGCTGGAGAGACCTTTTGGTGCACCGGCTAACGAAACAGAAAGGACTCATATCAGACAGCCTCAGTCACCTCATAAATCCAGAGGCAGCTATAATTAAGAATGACAGAGCCAAGGTTAGGTTGATAATGAAGTGAGGAAAAAGTCTACATCTTCCATGTAAAGACCTATCATCAAGCCACATTACCGTGCAAAGGCCCACAGTAACGCACCCAGCAAAGGGGCGATAAATTTCATCTAAAAGCTGCAGGATGCAGTGGGATGTGTCTGTGAGACCAGGAACTTGGGATGCTGAGGCAGAAGGACCACCCACTCAAGGCTGGCCTGGGCAATGGAGTGAGACCCTGTCTTAAACACAGCCAGGCCTGGCAGTGCACACCTATAGTCCCAGATGCAGATGCTGAAACAAGAGAATTGCTACAGCAAGACTCTGTCCTAAAAAAATAAAATAAACACAAACAACAACAAAGAAATGGTGGGATTCAGAGCCATGTACTGGGATTATCTGCTCTAAGATTCTACAATCTGATTTAAGAAGTTTCTGCTCACAGAAATGCTATATGCCTGCAATAATAAGATATGGTGGTTTAAAGACTTTAACAAAGCTCAGGTTCATGTCTTTTTTTTGTTTGTTTCGTTTTGTCTTTTAAGGAGTTTTTGCCCTAGGGTGCGTGTCCTAGCCTGAAAGAAAAAGAGATAGAGGACAGTGAGAGGGAAAGTGAGAAATGACACCCTCCTGGGGGATAGCCACCTGCAATCCCTTCTCCTCCATTCTCCTCTGGGGATCTTGAGCACACACACACATGCACCCAGCATGATTTTTCAAGCCACCAGGCCCAGGACTTGAATCGCGGTCGGCCATGTGGGAGTCCAGTAATGTAACTGCTTCATCATCTGCTGGTACTATTAATCTCAAAATCACTCAGGTATTTAAGGTAACAATGTCATGTTATTTCTCAAACACATCCACACAGAAAATGGACATTCTACATTCTGTATTCAATGCCTGATTAGTTATGGAGCATAACTATGATCATAAGAAACCAAATGTAACTGAAATTGTGTTTGAAGTCATGTGCGGTCACTGATTATGTCAGCTCTCATGTTTGGAGTGAAGTATTTCACAAAACTCACTCTTTAATTCTGAGAGACAATGCTTTTGAAAATGCTGGGACCAGCAGTTAGTGTAATGGCTATGTCACTGGACTCCCACGTAGTCGACCGCGGTTCGCGTCCCGGACCCAGTGGCTTAAAACTCACGCTGGGCGCATGTGCATGCGTGCCCAAAATCCTGAGAGGAGAATGGAGGAGAAGGGACTGTGGCGTGGCCATCCCCTTGGGGGTGATTTCTTGCTTTCTGTCTCTCTGTCTCTCTCTGTCTTTCTGGAGAGTGCTCATGGCCTATAGCAAAAACCTCTCCGAAAAAATAAAAAGTGTTGAGTAAATAAAAGTGAAATTGCAAAGAAGAGTGTAGATAATACAAATAAATGCAAAGGATCTGAACAGCATGTAGGAAGTGCCTGTGTGACATTACCAAGACAGTCTCCAAAGAAGTGTGCTCAACTCCATATACCATTGCTCTCACAGTTCAAATACACTGTAAACGCATTTTGAAGGGAAAAAACAACCTACTTTATTCCATCATTTCTTAGGCTGAATGAAGTCCTCACTTCGCTGTCAGCGAGCGTAAGCATTCAGATATGTCTTACGTTGTATCAGGATACGTGTCTTACATCCTAGACTTTGGAGAGCTATCACTATTGCAAAGAAATATGACTTCAATCAAATAAAACTAGACTATAAAAAGAAAAATAATAAACTTCTTATTTACATTTAACTTTTGTTCATCTTTGTGGGGCATAAGATGGTTTTCTGAAGCATGCATGCACTATGTGATAATCAAATTGAGGATGTTACCAAATTCATTGTCTTCAACAAAGAATGCTACATTGTTGTGCACCTTTGGTTTTCCTTCTGCCATACACAATACACACACACACACACACACACACACACACACACGACTGGCAACATCTCTTTTTTATTCTGTTGTGATAAACCATTCCATAACCTACTAGCCTATTTTTTGTGGGTATATGCATTCTTGTGTAAAAACAATTTTTAATTTTGACCTTGAGATGTAGAAAGAGGAAAACAAAAAATAAGACACAGAAAGAGAGCAAGTGAGTTTACAAATGTTTTTAGGCTGTTTCTAGGGCTTTCGTCACATACGAGGAAGATCACGGTCTGCATGTGCGTGGACACCTCTGGACGCTCACCCCATGGACTCCACAGAGCTGCTGACGACCCACCTTGACACCCCTCCCTTCCTGCCAAGCCCAAACCATGCACTGTGCCCCAGAGTGGCCAGGACGGACGCTCTCTGCACTCCTCTGCAAGGAGCTGTGTTTTGCTATTTTGCCCTAACTGAAACCGTTTGCCCTCCTGACAACACTGCTTTCTATTGCAAAGATAATCATATAACATAAAATTAATTTGTGGAATCTGTGGTCATGGGCTTTAAGTGAGTAATTCATAAATTTCTTAAAAATATTACCATATTTTATAAACAAAGAAAAGTCTGGCTCCCCCAGGATAAACACTGTTTTAAAATTCTTATTCTAAAACCTTCCCCTAAGGACTTAACTAAATAACCAAGAAAAGTAAAACAAGGAGAAAAACGAATTAGTGGTGAGGCCAGAACCCGAGGGCCCCTACATGCTAGATGGACAGCACAGCTTCCCTGGATGGAATACCAACCTACCCCAACTGAAAAGAGTCAGTAAGGGCTTACTAAAATGTCCCCTCCCAAGAAAGTGACACTGTTGCATAAAGTAAATAAAGATGATTCTGGGCAAACAGTGAGAGGATCTTATTTCACGTGGCAATAGGTGAATGTGAGCTCATGCTCACGTCTGTAATGGGACCCTGTATTTAGAAACACACTTCATGATTCACTAAGAGAACTGAGCATTCCTCGAACTTGGCAAAAGCAACACTCAACAGACAGGATGCAGTCATCCTGTTTACCAGGCCAAGTGACAATGCAGACAAGATAATGAAATCTGGATTCCAGTGTAGTAATTTATTTTCATCAACCCAGAGAAAAATCTCAGAGATCAACACCCCCTGTGGGAATGGCCACAACCCCAGTTCCCTCGGGCCTCCCCTGGTCACTCTGGTCTGAGCTGCTGCAGGGCACTTCATTATTTCACTCTAATATCCACACGCTATCTCAGAGAAACCACACAGGGAGTGAACAGCAAGGAGAACTCGCCCATGAGCGGCATACCTAACAGCACCGGAGGGTAAACAAATGGTAATACAATAGATCAGTAGACAATCCCTGAACACACATAACAATATTGAAAAGGAAAGAAGATAAAAACCTAAGGAAAATACCCCAGGTGTCCTATTACACCAGCATGCACAGGATAAAGGCTAACTGCGGCTGTGTGGGAGAAAGCAGATACGCAGAACAGATTTCAGAAAAGCATCTGCCTGGTAATCTCCAGAAGATTCAAGGAGCTGTAAGGATAAGGGATGACCAAGTCATCCTACAACCAATGAAACAAAGGCACCCCAAACACAGGGCAATCGCAATTTAAAGGAGCCACTGTGAATCTGAGTAGAATTAGAAGGAGTACGAGAGAAGATTGCTACAGAAGTTCCAGTCAATGACAGGGAGGATGAAGAAATCAGAGTGGTTTCAGAATGCACAGTTAAGGAACCAGCAGTTAGCGTAATGGCTGTGTCGCTGGACTCCCACGTAGTAGTCCACTGAGGTTCACGTCCCGGACCCGGTGGCTTAAAACTCATGCCGGACGCATGTGCATGCGTGCCCAAGACCCCAAGAGGAGAATGGAGGAGAAGGGATTGTGGCGTGGCCACCCCCCCGGGGGGTGATTTCTCGCTTTCTGTCTCTCTGTCTCTCTCTGTCTGGCGAGCACACGCACCCTATAGCAAAAACTTCTCCAAAAAAAAGAAAAGAATGCACAGTTAAAAATGGGAGGAGGTATGAGACACCGGTATTTGGTTGTCTTTTTTTGAAAAAAAAAAAAAAAGATTTTTGCTATAAAGAGTATGTGCTTGCCAGAGAGAGTGAGTGAGAAACCACCCTTCAGAGGGATGGCTACACCACAATCCCTTCTCCTCCAGTCTTCTCTCAGGATTTTCGGCACACATGCACATGTGTCTGACGTGATTTTCAAGCCACTGGGTCTAGGATCTCAACTGTGGAGTCAGCCAAGTGGGATTCAGCACCTTAATCACCACGCCACCTGCTGGCTCTGTATTTGTGATCTCAAAGAGACGAGAACCTAGCCACCAATAAACAAACAGAATAGCCTGAACTAAAGGACTGTAAAATGGTCAAGAAAGCTCACCACATACCAGGCCACATTAAGAAAAGCTGAAACAGTCAATGCACCCTAGTCAAACCAACTAATTCCGAGGGCAAATACTGCCAGTGAGCCCAGTCCTGACTCACCGTCACTCTCTACCCCTTACCCCAAGCCTCTATGTATCTAACATACTACTGCCAGATACGTGTCAGAGGGCTTCAAAAGTTCATGGGAAAATGGAATTGAAGTACAATTTTATTTTGGTGCAAACCATATTTTTAAATTCGTGCGTAGTTTTTTTCATAATATGCATTTTCTGTGCACTTTTGAAGACATATATTCTTCCCAGTTGTCTCCACCACTCACTTTGATGAGATACAAAATACTATCTATTTTTCTTACCACTGTATCCCCAACAATTTAGTATAACACCTGACACATAAACACTTAATAAATATTTGCAAATTAAATGGCAATAAGGTAGAAAAGTGAGGAGAGAGAGAGAAAAGGAAACAGAAGGAAAGTGGAGAGGAAGCACTTGGTGAAGACAGAAGCTCAATAACCATAAATGCCCTCTAGTATTTTTACAAACTCGAATCCTTCCTCCACACTCTATTCTATCTACAAATACAGTTTCCAAACCAAGACAGGCATCTTTTGCACCTCATCTTATCAGGATCAAGCCACAACTGATCTGTAGTGTTACATCATGGCTGTTACATTTTCCAGAAATATTTAGCATTGTGGGGCCAGCAGGTGGAGTGGCAGTTAAGGCACTGGACTTCCACATGGTTCGAGCTTCTGGGCCTGGTGGCTTGAAAATCATGCTGGGGGTGTGTGCATGCCCAAGATCCTGGGAGAATGGAGAAGGGATTGCTGCATGGCCAGCCCCTGTGGGCGTGATTTCTCACTCTCCTGCTCTCTGTCTCTCTCCTCTCCAATAAGCACACGTGCTCTGTGGCAAAAACCTAGAAAAAAAAAACCCTTTTTTTAATAAAATAATAAATATTTAACATTGTATCACTTGTCCAGAGAATTTCAACCTAGACGCTAAGGAGGTACACATACACACACACACACACACACACACACAGTTTAAAAATAAGCTGCCTTCCTGGAGGAGAAAGAACACGTCCCAGAGCGGGAGGCTCACGTTGGAGGGAGTGCACAGCAGCCCTTAGAGCTGCTATTCACAAGTCAGAACTGACACGGGGGCCGGCAGCTAAGGGAGGCTGCCTGGCTCCAGGTGAAAACGCTGTCAATCATCAAAAATGCCCGAAAGTATAAGAATCTGCCTGACTGAAAAGTACATAGTGGCTGTGTCCAAACGGAAGCCCTACGGCTAGTCACCACCTATCCAAAGGCTGTCCTAGGTGTTTCTAAATGTGCACCTTAACTTAAAACAGTGGCAGACTTATCTCATAAGGTAAATTCTGAGCATTGGTCCAATGAACACGTATTATGATAGGAGGTATAATTGAAAAACATTTTTAAAGATTCTAGCAACTGATACCATTCTAGGTTATCAATTCATATATTTAGTATTTTTCGATTAGAGATGCACTCTCTCCAAAATTTGGAATAATATAAGAAAATCTTACAAACTAATAGCAATGAAGAAAACACACTTTTCTTTCTTTCTTTCTTTCTTATTTTTTTTTAAGAGGTTTTTGGCTTAGGGTGCGTGAGCTTGCCAAAGAGAGAGAGACCGAAACAGTGAGAGGGAAAGTGAGAAATCCTCCTCCTAAGTGGAATGACCATGTCATAATCCCCTCCCATTCTCCTCCCAGGATCTTGGGCATGCACACACACACGCCTGGCGTGAGTTTCAAGCTGTGGGGTCCAAGATGCGCGAACCACAGTCGACCATGTGGGAGTCCCGCGATGTAACCACTATGTCACCTGCTGGCCCCCACAGCACTGTGTCTGATGGCCCTAAAGAGTGTGTGGCACTAATACAGAGCATCTCTGTTCCCTTGGGCAGGACGCGGGCTCCAGTGTGGCAGGAAGTTATCTGCACCGGAGATGCCCTCTGGGACCACGCAGGAACTCTTCCCATTCTGGAATACTAGATCCTAGGAAAGAACACCCTGCTAGTGGGGAGCAGAGACAGCACACTGACATTTGCGAGGACCACAAAGACAGCTGTGATCTTCGCTGTCATAGAGGGCCGAGCGGAAAACACAGATGGCTTGAAACCACTTATTTTGGGCATTCTTCCTGCCTCCCTCAAAAATAATAGCAACATGTAAAACTCCCTTAAAAGTTGTGAAGGTCTAATCAGGTTTCGGCATTTTCTATCAGCCAAAGTTAGTCTACGTCTAATAAAAATAGGAATAAAAGGATGCCTATCAGTAAAGCGTAGTTTTCTTCCTGCTGGTCCTGATTTGTAAAATGCATGGACCTTCTGAGGGGGTCAGAGAGAGCAGCTGTCATTGTCAATACCCCCGAACTTTATGACTGCCCAAGGACACCCATCAGAATTCCCTCTTATCTTCAAAAATCACTTTTTAGCACTTCCTGCTTTTCCTCACGGCTGCCAAAGCTCTAGACTGATCTGTCCACCTCTTGACAAGCTTGGGGTACTGGACTCGGCGTTCTCCAGCTCTGAGCTCTACAGGAGTCAGCTCGAAGGCATCTGGGCAGACATTGCAACCCACAGGTCCATAGCCTGCCTGGCTCCGTGGACAGATGGACTCTGCCTAGCTCCCAGCACTGGCCCTGGTCACTTCAGAGATTTCCTCCTTGAGATGATTGCAAATAAAGGAATATGTCGGCGTACGTGATCCTGTCCACGGTTCCTCAGCTTACATCTTAAAGCAGTGCTCTGTTACAACAGGCGGCATCACGTGCAATGCGAGGTGAACATTTTCAATGTTTAATCCATACTCAGGTCTTTATCTGTACACAGGAAACTCAGATACCTTTTTAACAAGTAACTTATTATAATATTGTCATACTAAACAAAGTATGCTATATGCATTTAACATTCAACTCTCCTAAATTTTAAGTTTGCTAAGTCTCTTAAAGTTAACACCAACTTTTTCCCTAGGGCATAAAAACACTCCAGTTACTATGCCTGTAAGCGGGCAATGACACACCTTCAAGGTGTCGCGTGTCTCCATGTGTTCTCCCGAAAAGAAGAGGTAAGAACTCAGAAGCAGGCCCACACAGGCTCCCCGGGAGCAAAGACTGCAACGAGCCTGGAGCGTCTGCAGACGCTGCTGCTGTCACTTGGCCTTGGGGACTGCTGCCACTCAGGAAGGTGGTTACTTCTGGTTTTTCAAGAGAAGCTAGAAATCCAATTTTTATATGCAGTCCCTTAAATCTGAGTGCTGGCTCCAGGTTCAGAAAACCCCAAATGTATTTGTATACCTAATGAAATGTATCTGTGAGTTGTCTGCAGTCTCAAGGCCAACAGTTTGCCACCTCCCTCCCTACTGACTTTATTACATACTGCTGAGTGATTCTTTACAGAGGACTCTCAGTTTTTGCCATTATTTTCCTAATACTTTACCCCATTTGAACGCTGAGAAAATGTATAAAAGAGCCCTGTTTCTTGTAGCATGGTAATAGAAATGACATTCGCATCACTTACCCTGCTGACTTCCTTAGGAGCCGATTCATCTGAGAAATGGAGGGAAGGGGAAAACACAGTTAGAAACTGAGCAGGTCTGGAAGTGCACAACACGTCATCACGCTCAATGAACTGGAAGGCCCTTTTGCAATGCTTCCTCTTATGAAATCTAAGAACTTGATTATACAAATCTTAAAGGTTAAACATCCAATGTTGGAAGTGAACTTTAATTCCAGAGGGGAAATGAAATACCACAACCACCTTTTCCAACTACCTTTCAGAGGTCCCAAGACGGAAAGGTCTGCTAACACGGCCACGCTGTGCAGACCCCCGCCACGGCTGAAGTGGCATACCCGCATTGCCCTGCACACCACCACCTCACGAGTATCTGAGGGCCGTTAGCCCATGTGCTGTGAGGCTTACGTGCAGCAGACCCAGAACTGTCCTGAACCGTGTGGCTGCAGTGAGATTTACCATCATGGCACTCGGGACAAAGCACAAGACACACCTCATAGCAGCACGGCTTGGGCCATGGACCTCTCGACTCCAGCTTGTCAACACTTCATTGCTGAAGCGAGACTGATGCTTTGTACCTGGTCTGGGAGGGAGCCCCTGGGGCTCTGTCCCACTGGGGCTGGCTGCCGGCAAGGACATGCCTGTGTGGTCAACAGCACGTAAGACACGAGCTGGAGGTCCCCTTAGGCCCAAACGTCCCACGCACAGTCACTGGCTCTCACCTGAGAACAAGTGTGTCTGCGTGTGGCCCTCACAGAGGAAGGGCTCCTGACGCAGACTGCTCCCCAGACCCCCCTGACGCAGCCCTCCGTTCAGTGCCATTCTAGTGTCTTCCCTGCAATAAACTGAAGACTTCCAAGCACAGGTACAGGCCCGGTGTCTTCCAGTCATCTAACCCTTTCTCTCACCATCAGTGCACTGTTGACATGCCAACAATTGCACACACTCTTTGTCACTGGAAAGCAAGCCTAATTTATCTTCACTCAGCCAAAATCATGCGCTACTCCTGCCCTCCATGCTCAGACAAGGCTGTGAGTCCTAATTTCTCCTTCCATACCCGTGGTAAATAAACTACTGAGTCTCGAAGTGACTTTCTGCTTCTCTAACCCTTCTCAGATTTACCGCTCACCATCCATTGCCCAGACGACACCAAGTCCAGTCCCGGCTGTCCCTGAACCCAGCCTGTGCCCTGGCAGTTTTGCCTGGGCCTGTACACACGTTCACTCTCACACACTCGCCCAGTCTGTCTTCTGAAACGCCCCGTCTGTTTTGCTCCTCAAGTGCGTCAGTACTAAAGTAAACTAGATTCCAACACTGGCTGCACGTTGTCTTTACCCAGGACGTTTTTAAAAGTACCAGTCAGGGCCCAGCGAGAGTGGTGTGAGTGGTGGAGCACAGCTTCACGATGCTGGAGCCGGGAGGGAGGCCCGGGTTCAGATTCCTGGTCGACCTGAACATACCAGAAATACCTGGGATCCTGACTGGCTGGGAGGCAGAGGGGAGGATTACGGCATGGCCATACCCTCCCAAAGGTACCTGTCTGTCAGCCTTTCACTCCTTCTCATGTAATAAATTAAATAAACTTAAAAAAAAAAATTAGGCTCAGTGCTATCAGATAGCAAGTTTTCAAAAACAGTGTCCGGCCTACCTAGGCAGTGCATCCACAGCGGTGTCTGGACTACCCTAGGCAGTGCGTCCACAGCGGTGTCTGGACTACCCTAGCGGTGTCTGGACTACCCTAGGCAGTGCGTCCACAGCGGTGTCTGGACTACCCTAGGCAGTGCGTCCACAGTGGTGCCCGGCCCACCTAGGCAGTGCGTCCACAGCGGTGCCCGGCCCACCTAGGCAGTGCGTCCACAGCGGTGCCAGGCCCACCTAGGCAGTGCGTCCACAGCGGTGCCCGGCCCACCTAGGCAGTGCGTCCACAGCGGTGCCCGGCCCACCTAGGCTGTGCGTCCACAGCGGTGCCCGGCCCACCTAGGCTGTGCGTCCACAGCGGTGCCCGGCCCACCTAGGCAGTGCGTCCACAGCGGTGCCCACCCGGCCCACCTAGGCAGTGCGTCCACAGCGGTGCCAGGCCCACCTAGGCTGTACGTCCACAGCGGTGCCAGGCCCAACTAAGCAGTGCATCCACAGCACACTGAACTGCAATTCTGGGAGCCACATGGATGACCAGGTCTCCATCCCTGCTCAGCCTGCAAACTGAGTGCACGTCAGCACTAAGATCCCGAGACCCTGAGGGCCTGGAGGGCCAGGGGAGGAGGATCGTACTGTGATGAGACCCTGCCAGGTGCTTTCTCTCTCCTTCTCTCTCGTGCATGCATACATTCTCTATCATTATTAAAAAGAAAGAAAGAAGAAACACCTATTTTTTGTGTTACTGCATTAATACATACTTGCTTATATATTTTCGTATATTTTTTGCATAATAAGAAAATTACAGGCAACTTTTCTAATAATGTGACAATGTTATACCAGAGAACATTTCATTTTATTTTATACATTAAAGTCTCATCATAGAAATATTTCATTTACTCATCAACTCCTAAAGACTTAGCTTCTCCCAAACCTCTCTGAAGATTGGACTATATTTTTTTTTGGAGAGATTTTCACTATAGGGCATGTGCGCTCACCAGACAGACAGAGAGAGACAGAGAGACAGAAAGCGAGAAATCACCCCCCAGAGGGGATGGTCATGCCGCAATCCCTTCTCCTCCATTCTCCTCTCGGGATCTTGGGCACACACGCACATGCGCCCGGCGTGAGTTTTAAGCCACCAGGTCCAGGACGCAAACTGCGGTCGACTACGTGGGAGTCCAGTGACACAGCCATTACGCTAACTGCTGGTTCCCAAGATGGGACTATTTAGTTTAACTATTATAACAAATTATCAGATTCTAAAGTTATAGAGGCTAATATGCTTTCAGTTGTGTTCTGTTTTGTTTTAATTTTTAATCTAAGAAATTCAACGAGCATGGTTAGAAAAGTGAAACTGAATTACAGGCAGGTAATACGAGTAGCAGTGTCTGAACAGGTTAATGGCGCTAACCGGGCTACGGCACGTTGGACTTGTCCGCTCTCCACCAATCACCACTCCAAGTCTGAGAATTAGCTCAAGGGAGGACGGATACGAATGCCCGGATGTATAAGTAAATGTTCCTCTGACCATTTTGTTAGTCTACGAGCTTAGTATTTCTAAAACTTAAGTGTGCGTAAGATACTTACACCTATCTATTTACAAAACCAACTATTTTCTGATTTATTGGTGATTTAAAGTATTTGAAAAAAGGAATTTTACCTACAGCCGACTTCTGGATTTTTTTTAACCTAATGAGCTGATTTAGAAATGTGTCCCCCCCCCCCCCCCCGGGAACCAGTAGTTAGCATAATGGCTAAGCCGCTGGACTCCCACGTAGACAACCGCGGTTCGCATCCCGGACCCGGTGGCTTAAACTCACGCGGGGCATGTGTGCGTGCGTGCCCAAGATCCCGAGAGGAGAATGGAGGAGAAGGGATTGCGGCGTGACCATCCCCCCTGGGGGGTGATTTCTCGCTTTCTGTCTCTCTGTCTCTCTCTGTCTGGCTGGCAAGTGCACGCACCCTATAGCGAAAACCTCTCAAAAAAAAAAAAGAAAAAGTTTTATTTTTGCTGAAAAAATTATTTCATTTTTAATAATAATATCAAATAAAAATAAGTAAGAAAATGTCCTGTCAGGCCAGGTGCTGGGTGGAGTAGCTGACTCCCATGCAGCTGACTGCACAGTTCAAGTCCCAGACCCAGAGCTTGAAAAACATGCTAGGCACATGTGTGTGTGTGTGTGTGTGTGTGTGTGTGCCCCAAAGTCCTGAAAAGAGAAATTGAGAAGGGGTTGTGGAATGGCCATCCCCCATGGCAGGTGTTTTCTCACTTTCTCTCTCTCTCTCTCTCTCTCCAGCTAAGTACACATATTCTCTAAAAAAATAATAATAATGAAAGAAAAGAAAAAAAGAATGTGCTGCAAGAGCACATAGCTTTCTTTAAATCTTTTACTTTGCTTTCCCCCCCCCTTTTTAAAGTCTACATATCCATTTCTTATGAGAGTGAGGGACAGTCACCCCCAAATGGGTCCTCACATGGCGATCCACCCCCAGCCTCGGCCGGCCAGGATCACAGCATGCACACTGTCACCTGGCATATAAGGAGAGCCCAGAGTGAGACCCCGACTTCCCGTGTGGCTTCCAGCACTGCGGAGAGCACTGCGTTACTGCTGGGCACTGCTGCGGCTGGCCTGCTTCACTTCTGATGTGTTTTTACTACTAGTGGCTCTGTTACTGCCCTAATTACTACTAACGTGTTTGTAGATCTTTGAACTTCTACTCTAAAACTGTTCAAAGAAAACATTACGGTATCAGCTTTATTCGGTCTCTTATGAAGTTCTTTCATGTTTGTCCCACTTACCTGACATTACGTCAGACGTGAAAGACAGGGGAGTTTAGAGTACCAGCTCTATTTTTGGTTTCTGGGTACACTGAAAAGAGTAATACCACAGTAATACCACAGTAATTTATTAAAAAAAAAAAAAATTCAACTTGTGCAGGAAAGTGAAGATTGTGAGTGGCTCTCTCTGCTTTAGACCATCTGACAAGGCAGACAGAAGGCAATAGCCTGGTGGGGAGTCTGCTCAGGACAGTGGGAGCACGTGGGCGATGAGAGAGCAGATGCTGGCGTACCCCGGGAGTGAGGGGCGGCCCCACTCCAAAACGTTTAGTCAGAGATTCATGAGGCTCCCTAGGAAGGGACCCAGTCTAACTACAGAATGTATATATTTATACTGGGTAGTTGTTTTTTTTTTTTTAAATTATATATACTATTCAAAGGAATAAAGCAAAGACACCAGGTAGATGTTTTGTGTTGAGATAAATGCTGACTAATAAATACTAGGACCGAAAAACATTAGGATTTTCCACAATTTTCAGCACATTGGCTTTCTTGTTACTACACTCCTACTTCTTCATTTCTCGTGTCAGTTAAAAGACAATGGCTTTTAGATAATTCAGTATTAAGACTAAATTTTTACTTAACTTAAAATTAACAGCAACTTATAACAATGAATCATTGAACATTCATTACCTTTTGCCTAACATTTGAAATTGGTGACCAAATTTCATACTTCTATAAAAGGCAATTTTAGCTATGCTCTGAGGGAAAAAAAGAAACAAACTACAAAATCAATGCAATTCTATCTAAATGCCAGTGACATTTTCACAGAAATAATAAAAACAATCATACTATTTGCCTGAAATCACAAAAGGTCGCATGTCACCAAAGCAATATTGTGCAAAAAGAATAAAGTTGAAGGCATCTCACAATGTGGCTTCAAAACATATTACAAAGCCATAATAAACAAAATGGCATGGCATTGGCACAAGAATAGATACAGAAACCAATGGTACAGAACTAATACTCTAGAAATAAATCCAACAACATACAGACAACTGATTTTCAACAAATATCATAGGAAAATTCAGTAGAAATAAGATCATCTTTGCAATAAATGCTACTTGGAAAACTGGATATTTACCTGTTTAATAAAAAAAAGGAAATTAGACCCCTATCTTCTTATCTCTATCTATGAAGATCAACTTAAAATAAATTAAATACCTACATAAAAACCAAAACTATATATAACACTACTTGAGAAAAGCATAGGGGAAACACTTCAAGATACTGAAGTAGGAAAATATTTCTTAACTAAGACCCTTAAAGTAAGGGTCTAACGTTTTGGTCTAACACCAAAATTTACAAATAGGGTTACATCAAAGCTGAAAGTTTCTGCACAACAAAGAAAGCAATACAGAAACAACCTACAGAATGGGAGAAAACATTCTCAGGCTATACCTGAGAATGATAAAGGATTGATAAATAAAATATATAAGGAAATCAAACATTTCACCAGCTCAAAAAGAATAACCCAATTTAAAAATAGGCTAACCACTTGACAACTCTCAAAAGAAGATATACGAATGGATGGATAAAAAGCATATGAAAAAATGTTCAACATCTCTTGTCATAGAGACGTGGAATTCAAAAACACCAAGAGGTATCACCTAACTCCAGTCAGAATGGTAATGATCAAAAAAGCAAAGAATTACAAGTGTTGGTGAGGTTGAAGTGAAAAGGAAACCCTCTGGCATTGTTGGTGGGAAGGGAAATTAGTATAGCTATTGTGAAAAGTAGTATGGAAATTCCTTCAAAATCTAAAAATATAACTCCCATGTGACTCAATCCCATTCTTGCATATTTACCCAAAAGACAAGAAACTACTCTGCTGGACAGACATTTGCACATCCACATTTCACAACGGGTAAGACATGAAATTAATCTAAGTACCAAACAACCGAGGAATGGATTAAGAAAATGTAGCACATATACACAATGGGATATTACTTAGCTATAAAGACAATAGCAACACTAGTGGACAAATCTAAAAGATACAACACTAAGTGAAATAAGTCTGGCTGTGCAAGACCAAATGTCCACCCTGTGTGACAAAAACTGACAACTTAGACAGCACAGAAATAGAGAGAGTGATGGTAGATACCAGAAGTGCACAGGGGCCACGGGGAGGGGCTTCATGAAAAAATTAACAGACACAATAATGCATATGAACAAAGTTATAGGTTATAGGATAGTCTACCACAACAGAGTAAAAACCATGTTGCAATATACCTCGAAAAAAAAAAAAATCAGGCATACCACATAATATAATGTTCTTTGTTGAAGACGAGTATGTTTGTGTCCCTGATTTGATTATTCTACCCTGTACGAATGCTTTTATAAATCATACTTTACCCCACGAACATGTACAGTTATTATAAGTCACTAAAAAATTATAGTTTTATAAAGTTCCATTTTTGCCCATGAAGAATAAACTGGTACAGAAATTGCCTTACAGTTACAACTTAAAAAAAAAAAAAAACTGGAAAAAAATACATGAAATGAAGGATTTTAAACCCTTCATGGGCAGCATGCAATACAAGACTGAAATCTCAGAGATAAAACATTAAAAATAATAATAGTAATACTCATTGCGGATAGAAGCTCACAGTCAATGAGGAATTTAAGGGATTTCCTTAACCTGATCTAAGGCTGTGATAACCTACAGATACCACCATCACTTAGTGGATGAAATATTAAATGCTTTCTTGCTAAAATGGGGAACCAGCCAAAAATATCTGCTCTGACTACTCTGCTTCAACAATACACAATTTATAATTGTATAATGTTGACCACACAAATTATAATAATACCAACTAAATAAAAACCCATACAAATTTTAGCAATTATTCAACACTCTAGTAAATAAAATTAAATATATGTATATATATTTATATACATAACCATTATAGTTATATAGATAAATAGATATAAGGCACACTAATAGAAAAGGAAAAAAATGTTCACAAAGGGCACACTTAGATAAAAAGTTGTACGAAATCTACAAACATAACTAGTAGAATGAGAGAGTTTGGTAAGATCATCAGGTATAAGTTCAGAGCAATTCCGAGTCAAAAATACATAGAGAAGTACATCCTGTTGTTGACACAGAGCTGCCGTCACTCTCCCCAGAATGATCTACACAGGCAATACAGGCTACGCAAAATCTCTCCAGGTTTTCTGCAGGACTTGTAAAGTGTATACAGCAACACAAATGTTCCAGAAAAAAAACAAGTCAATGATTAAAAATAAGGATGTTGGGACAGCAGATGGCTAACAGTTACATGACTGGACTCCCATGTGGTCAACCATAGTTCAAGTCTTGGACCTAGAGACTTAAAACTCACACCGGGTGTGTGTGCATGCATGCCCAGATCCTGACAGGAGAATAGAGGAGAAGGGATTGTGGTGCGGCCATCCCTCCTTGGGGTGATTCCTCGCTTTCTGCCTCTCTGTCTCTCTCTATCTCTCCCCATGCACCCTATAGCAAAAATCTCTCTCAAAATGAAAGACAAAAATAGGCAAAAAAAATAAGTAAATAAAGGAAGTATAGAAGTTACATTACATTCCAGTTGTCCCTGTGAAGTTATATTAATACAACAGTGTGGAACTGGCATAATAAGAGTCATGTAATTCAATGAACCAAAAGCAAACTCAGAAATAGATACGTGTATACATGTGATTTTAGACAAGATACTACAGTAATTAACTGAAGAAAGGAGAATCTTTTCCAACAAATGCTACTGGGGGAAAAAGGTGGGTCTTTGTGTGGGGGAAAACCCTTACCCTTCCTTCACAGCAGATATGAAAATTGGCTTGAACCTAATCGAGGACCAGTACAGAGTGGCCACAGTAAAACAGCTACCAGAAGAAATGTGAGTTAGGTAAAGACTCTTGGAGCAAACATGAAAAACATGAACCATAAAAAAAATTGCAATGAAACAGATGATCAAAATTAAACACCTTGGCTCTTTAAGAGACACTGTTGAGAAAATCAAAGCACAGACTGGGAGAAAGTATTTTCAAATATATATATCTGGGGAAAAAAAAAAAAAAAAAAAAACTCCTAGGGACCAGCAGTTAGCGTAATGGCTATGTCACTGGACTCCCATGTAGTTGACCATGGTTCGATTCCTGGACCCGGTGGCTTAAACTCACGCCGGGTGCGTGTGAGTGGGTACCCAAGATCCCGAGAGGAGAATGGAGGAGAAGGGACTGTGGCATGGCCATACCCCTGGGGGGTGATTTCTCACTTTCTGTCTCTCTGTCTCTCTGTGTCTGTCTGGCGAACGCATGTGCCCTATAGCAAAAACCTCTCCAAAAAAAAAAAAAAAAATCCTTTTCAAGACACAGAAAGAAAACCTAACAAACTTGCCCTCAACTGTGCAACTCAATACTAAAATAACAAGTACCCCAACTTGAACAGACGCTTCTACAAGATGTAGAAAGGAAGTGAACGGAGATGAAGCAGTGACGTGAACGGAGGACTGAGGCTCACACACGTCGTGCCGCCCCACAGCATCCCGCCAGTGACAGAGCAAACAGAGGGCCACTGATAGGAGAGCTACAAACTGCAGTGAGGGAAGGCAGGCCAGAGGGAGAGAGATTAACTGCAGAAGGGCACAGGAACGTGAGTGGGGAGGCGGTTACACGACGGCACACACTCCTCAGGGCCTGCTTGGCTACATGTTTAAAACTGGTGGCATTTACTGTGCGTAACACCTCAGCAAAGCTAGCTAAACGTAGAGTATGTCTTCTCCTTAGGCTTAATCTCAACGTGAAGCACACGCCAGGATTTCTGTACTCCGAGCTGGGCGTGTGTGGCCATCAGGATACGGCCGTATCTAGAGGGACCTCCTCGAGCCTGTTCCAGCAGCAGCTGGGACAGCAGGAGGGGACTGTTAGTGTGTCCTTCAGCTCATCCATTCTTCTCACGGCCGCCCCATCCCTGGGTCATTCCTGCACGTTTACCGAGAACCTGGCAGGCTGACTCCCACGACTACTTTCCCTCCAAACTGCCTCAGCTCAGCCTGCACGGTCCGCACCCCCAGGGGAGAATGCAGGGGTGGATGGGAGCGCCCAGGGGCTCTCCAAGGGAACTCTGGCAACAGGCTTCCAGCGAGCAGCAGGAGTGCTATGCAAGGCTTCAGGGACCAGCAGCACGTCCAGAGTCACATGGAGGCCTGGGGGCCGAGGCAAGTCAACCGTGCCTGTCCCTGGCGCAGTTGCAGGCCCAGGCCAGCCTTGGGGACTCGGCAGGGGATTCAGTAGGAGCCTTGAGGACAGTGTTCAAAGGTCACCCCACCACGATGCCCATATGCCCAGCTGCCCACCGCAAGAAAGAGGAGGTAAGAAGAAACCATCGGAGCCTGGAGCTCTTCCACAGCCAGTCTGGAAAAAAGGCTGGCATTTTGTGGGATCCCAGTTCTAGGCGTTCAGCTAAGACTAAGTAGCCAAGCGTCCAAAAGGGTTATTAAATTAATTCAAATCTCAGGTTTTAGAGAAGTAACTAACGGACTACTTCCTGATCCATGTTTTCTTCCATCAACAGGTCATGGGATTCAAGGGCAGGAGCGATCGCTCGGAGAAAGCTTGCTCCTGTGCACACCAAGGCCATCCCGCTTCTGCTCTTCTACAAAAGGCGCACGCGTTGTCCTAAAATGTGTAATTCTTTCATATCTGTTAACTATATTCAATTATAAAAGTGAATGAAACATTTATTTTCAGTGAAGGCTGTTCAGTTCAAACTCTGCTACTGGAAATCTATAAAAGAACCAAGAGCAGAGTAATTCCAAAATCCTGTGAGCGCACAAACCCAGGACCCTGGCAGGATGGAGAAATGGAGGGGAAAAGGGACTAGGTGCGACCAGGCCCCCACTGCGGGTTCTCTCTCTCTTTCTCTAATGCATATATGCACTCTCAGACATTGAAAAGAAAGAAAGAGAAAGGAAAGAAGGAAGGAAGGAAGGAATGAAGGAAGGAAGGAAGGAAGGAAGTTTAAAGAGAAAGCACGGGGTAATCCCCCTTAGGTGTGAGACTGACGGCCTGTTTCTCTCCGTGAGATCCCGGGAATGCCCTCCGGTCTCTAAGGAAACTGGCCGAGGCTCTCCAGCACAGGGGGAGCCACGACGGCCTCCTGGGGCTTCCTGTCAATGTGCTTAGAGACCAGTCCTCACCTGTTATCAGAAGATCTGGGTTTCCGATGTTGATACTGGCAACTAAACTTTATGGAGCAGTGGCTAGCGGGTGGTACGGTGACGGAACAAAACGCTCTGTAAGACTGACCCACGTGGAAAGGTCATGGGCTGGCCCCCAAAGACCTCCCCGAGAACGCCAGGCACACACGTGCTGTGACCAGGGCTGGTGGGGCCTGGGGTGGGCCGCAGTATCAGGGCCCCATTGGGGGTGCTGTCTCACTCTCTACTTAGCTCATGGGAGACATAAATAAATAAACTTCTGAGAATATTCAAGTTTTAGAGTATATGTCAGTAGTTTCAAACCTTTTCTAAAAGGGCAGGCTTTCATTTCCACTTCAAGTCCCACATTTTAAACAGGTTAGAAGAAATTCGGCGGCCGTGTCCTGATTAACTCCACAGCAGCCCCAGCCTCTGCTGAGAGTCCCTCCTGCTCTCCGGCTGGGCGGCTGGGTGGCACAGGGCAGGTCTCCGGGCACCTGACCAGATGCACTGCTGATGAGACACCGACTTCAGAAGGGAGTCCAGGGGGAAGAAGGCACGGTCCTAGCTCCCCATTTTGCCGGGAAACATCAGTGCGGAGACGGTGCAGCCCGACAGCTGCCAGGTCCCTGGCTCTTGGGGAGCAGCACTGGAGGAGTATCCCCTGCACAGCCAGGAAGGGCAGCTCCAGGGCCTGAAACCCGTTCCTGCTGCCTCCGGCGAGAGCTGCCCTCCCGCCCCATCCTCCGGGTGACATGACCCCCGGTCACTTACCACTTCCCGCTTCGTTAACAGAGCAGAGACTGGTTTTGTTAGAATGTAAGTGTAACTTCTTAGTAAAATTTTAACTTATCTTAAAAATCATGAAACACCTCATTATAAAGTCAAGAAATGTGAACAAAAAAGCTACTTTGATTGACAAAAACTTTTAAATTGAACATTATAGCCTATAGTTTTAGCACTCCTGTCGTTTTGTAAAATAGTGGGTCCTTAGGGCCAGCAGGTAGCATAGTGGTTAAGGTGCTGGACTCCCACATGGTCAGCTGTGGTTCGAGTCCCAGACGCCCCAGTGGCTGAAACTCATGCTGGGCACAGGTGTGTGTGTGTGCCCAAAATCCCAAGAGGAGAATGGAGGAGAAGTGACTGTGGCACGACCATCCCACCTGAGGGGTGGGAGTGGTTTCTCACTTTCTCTCTCTGCATCTCTCTCACTGTGTCCCTGGTGAGCACATGTGCCCCATAGCAAAAATCTCTCTTAAAAAAAAAAGTGAGCTCTCAACACACCATGAGGAGAGTCAATAAATAACTAAATAACTTCTGTTATTTGTCTGAACCTCTAAGTTCATGTTTGAAATGCTTCAAAATTATTTAAAATAAATTCTTAATTTCACAGATTTACTTTGAAAAGCCTGGAAAAATGATGATGTAGTTCTTTTTTATTTTTATTTTTTGGAGAGGTTTTTGCTATAGGGTGCATACACTCGCCAGAAAGACAGAGACAGACAGAGAGACAGAAAGCGAGAAATCACCCCCCAGGGAGAATGGCCACGCCGCAATCCCTTCTCCTCCATTTTCCTCTCGGGATCTTGGGCACGCACGCACACGCGCCCAGCGTGAATTTAAGCCACCGGGTCCAGGACTGGAACCGTGGTCGACTACTTGGGAGTTCAGCGACATAGCCATTACGCTAACTGCTGGTCCCAATGATGTAGTTCTTAGGGGTCCAAACATCAGAATTGTAATTGCGAGTGAGAGCTTACAGGTGAAGCAAGCACCACTGTAAGTTTTTAAAATCAACTGACAGTAGACATACATTAGAAAAGAAACATATTAGATAGCAAAAAAAGAGTTTCACTGTAGATCATTTGATTGTAAATCCAGTTTTGTGTCTTTTAAAACCATAAAAATGATCAATGTGAATAAAATTCAGAATATACAGTACAATTAATATTGCTTTGTTTTATATGAAAAGATGTTTAATGAACGAGGAGTTTTGTTAAAATGTGAAATATCCTTATAAACTAAGAAAACAAAGTTATAGAAATACAATCCAGTGGGAGAAAATATATTTATATTACAAGCTATCAAGAGAGGGGTACTTGACATAAATGAGACTTTTTGAAAAAATGACAGTGGGAGCAAGCCTTAGAGACAGAGAGAAAAAAGAGAGAGAGAGAGAGAGAGAGAGAGAGAGAGAGAGCGCCCCCAACAGGGCCTGGTCGTGCTGCAGTCCTTTTACTCCCACTTCTTCCTCGCATCAAGATCTGGGCAGCGTGCATGTGCCCTGCATGTTTTTGAAACTGCAGGGGGCAGGATTCCAACCCTGATGGGCC
The DNA here is from genome assembly GCA_026018925.1 of Tupaia tana. Classification (NCBI taxonomy): domain Eukaryota; kingdom Metazoa; phylum Chordata; class Mammalia; order Scandentia; family Tupaiidae; genus Tupaia; species Tupaia tana. The sequence continues at coordinate 14,728,560 of JAKSZU010000002.1, forward strand.
ATATAGAACCTGGCTTCTTCTGAGCAGCATTTACGTTCTGTGCTAAGGGGCTGGCCCTATAAACATGAGATTTTTTTATTTATTTTCTTCTTTTTTGCTAGAGGGCATATGCATTTACCAGAGAGAGATAGCAAGAGGGAAGGAGAAGAGAAAACGCCCCGTAGGGAATAACCATGCTGCAATCCCTTCTCCTCCACCTCTCCCTCCTTTGGGGATTTTGGGCACACACGCACACACACCCAGCATGTTTATAAGCCACTGGGTCCAGGACTCAAACCATTCAGGTGGCCATGTAGGAACTGGCCGCCTTTACCACTATGCCACAGAGCTGGTCCTAAACCAAGACTTTAAGGAAACATACTATTTAATAGATTAGCTAGAGAGAGAGCACACCCAGCAATGGGGCATGGCCATGCTTCAACTGCCCTCCTCTGTCTCTCCACCCATCAGACTGTGGGCATGCAGGTACATGCACCTGGAGCCACTGGACAGGTGACTGGCGATCAGACTGTGGGCATGCAGGCACATGCACCTGGAGCCACTGGACAGGTGACTGGTGATCAGACTGTGGGCATGCAGGCACGTGCACCTGGAGCCACTGGACAGGTGACTGGTGATCAGACTGTGGGCATGCAGGCACATGCACCTGGAGCCACTGGACAGGTGACTGGTGATCAGACTGTGGGCATGCAGGCACATGCACCTGGAGCCACTGGACAGGCGACTGGTGATCAGACTGTGGGCATGCAGGTACGTGCACCTGGAGCCACTGGACAGGTGACTGGTGATCAGACTGTGGGCATGCAGGCACATGCACCTGGAGCCACTGGACAGGCGACTGGTGATCAGACTGTGGGCATGCAGGTACGTGCACCTGGAGCCACTGGACAGGCGACTGGTGATCAGACTGTGGGCATGCAGGCACATGCACCTGGAGCCACTGGACAGGCGACTGGTGATCAGACTGTGGGCATGCAGGTACGTGCACCTGGAGCCACTGGACAGGTGACTGGTGATCAGACTGTGGGCATGCAGGTACGTGCACCTGGAGCCACTGGACAGGTGACTGGTGATCAGACTGTGGGCATGCAGGTACATGCACCTGGAGCCACTGGACAGGCGACTGGTGATCAGACTGTGGGCATGCAGTTACATGCACCTGGAGCCACTGGACAGGCGACTGGTGATCAGACTGTGATCAGCACGTGGGGCCCAGCTTCCAGTGCAGAGTACTTAACCTCTGTGCACAGGGCAGCCACAGGCGAGGTCTTCTCCAAAAAGAGCAGTAAGTGACAGCTGAACAAGCCCAGCCTATCATCGTATCACTTAAGTAGTCACTGTACAGTGTTTGTTTTCAGGTTTTATTTAAAAAAAAAAAAACAGAAACAAAAAACTAGAACTTACATGCTTTTAAAAGTACGTTTCCCAAACACTACTTTTGCCTTTAATTATTTACATATTTGCATTCCAAATATGTCAGTTGAGATAGAATGCTAAAAAAATCTTTGTTTTTTTGTTTTGTTTTGTTCTGTTTTTGAAGGTAAGATTTTTGCTGTGGGGTGCATGTGCTTGCCAGAGAGACAGAGAGACAGAAAATGAGAAACCCCCAGGAGGGTGCCCATGTTGCAATCCTCTTCCGTCCTCCTCTCAGGATTGGGCACGCATGCATACAGGACTCTTGTGAATTTTAAGCCTCCGAGTTCAGGACTCAAACCGTGGTCTACTATGTGGAAGTTCAGTGCCTTATCCACTACAGTCACTTGCTGGCTCCAAATGTTAATGAATTTAAGCAAATAAAAATGTCACCAACACATTTCAATTTGCAAAAGTAATCTGGCTTTGGTAAGACAAACACATCACACTTGTATGTCCACCAGTATCATAAGATAATAACATGTTATAGGACTGCAGAAGTTAAATAAATATACACATGAGCAACTCTACTAAAAATACTTACACGGGGTACTCCAAAGTCTCTCTTTTTTTTTTTTTTTTTTTGAGAGGTCTTTGCTATAGGGCGTGTGCGCTCGCCAGACACACAGACAGTCGGAGAGATAGATAGCAAGAAATCACCCCCGGGGGCATGGCCACGCCACAATCCCTTCTCCTCCATTCTCCTCTCTGGATCTTGGGCACGCACGCACACGCACCCAGCGTGAGTTTAAGCTGCCGGGTCCAGGACTCGAACCGCGGTTGACCACGTGGGAGTCCAGCGACATAGCCATTACGCTAACTGCTGGTCCCCCAAGTCTCCTTTTAAACCATGATCTCTTAAAAGACTTTAATCTTTCATTAAAAAGCAGTCATGAAAAATCTCTAAGATTCTTACATAACAGTGGTTCTCAAATATTTTATTCTTAAGTGCTTAAAATTTAATGAGAAGCCCAAGAAGTTTTATTTAAGTGTTCATAAGTTTTGATATCTACTGTAATAGTAATTAAAACAGAAGCATTTTTTTTTGGAAAGGTTTTTGCTATAGAGCATATTCACTTGCCAGAAAGAGAAACAGAGAGACAGAAGGCGAGAAATCACCCCCCAGGTGGGATGGCCACACTGCAATCCCTTCTCCTCCATTCTCCTCTTGAGATCTTGGGTACACACACACATGCACCCAGCGTGAGTTTAAGCCACCGGGTCCGGGACTCGAACCGTGGTCGACTACGTGGGAGTCCAGCGACATGGCCATTATGCCATCTGCTGGTCCCAGAAGCATTTATAAATGTGTTATTCATTTAAAACAATAAACCCATTATAAGCAGCATACATAGATTTTTATGAAAAATGGCTATTTTATGAAACAACAAAATTACTGGAAGAGGTGCATTGCTTTAAATTTCTGGAAATCTTTTGTAACCTGGTTTTCTTTGAGAGGGGCTGGATGCCTCATCTTCTGCATTACCTCTCTCTGACACATCATTCTGGCCAACTTATACGAAGAACACCTGGCTCCCTAAAGACATCTAAGTGGGGTTCAGCTCCCTGGTGTGGCAAGGATTGGCTGCCCCAGAGAACCGGGATCCCACCGGGCGACCTGCTTCAGCTCCCCAGCCAGGCTGCCTGGAACACCGGGCCTGTGCAGAGCGCCAAGATCCAACCGGCTGCAGGGCGGAGGAAGGGGCTTGGTCACGGAGCGACTAGGGCCCTGGGCAGAGCCCTCATCTGTCTCTGTCTCTCTTTCTCTCTCATGTGAGCACACATGCTACCAAGAATAATGAAAAGAAAACGTGCACGTAGCTGGAAAAGGGCAGCGTGTTCTACCAGGCTTCCAGATCATCGCGTGTATTCCGACAGTAGACCAAACCTGGCAGCCAGTTTGTGACGGCGGGCCCAGATGTGGCTCGGACCTCCCCACACGCAGTGCACTCCGGGGTTGCCGACGCCCGGCAGATCCCCAGAACCAGCCGCCTCCCGCAGCTGCCAGCCACACTGCTGCCTCCTGGCCACCCCACGTGAGGGGGGCCACCGAGCCCTCCCGGAGGGTCCCAACTAAAACCACAGGGCGGGCCTCCTGCCACAACTCGGGACCCCGCGCCAGCCTCAGGCACACTTACCCACTTTCTGCCTGTGGCTTCCTCTCCGTGGTACTAGTCCCACGAGAATCTCCTCACAAGCCTCCCCCATGCTGCCGGGGAAGACGTGACCTCAGCCATTGGTGCCGTATGGCGCCACAGGAGAGGCCCATTGGAGATCCCAGGTGACCACTCCCCTCCCTCTGCATCCCCAGCCCGCCCTGTCTCAGTGTTTACGCTGAAGTCTGAAGCCACCTGGAGGTTCCCAGGCTTTCCCACCGCTGGGGCCGCCCCCAGCACCACCTGGCCCACTGCACTGGCAGGTCCCCTGGCTGCCCCATCCCTGGAGCGCTTTCTCTTCTCTCCCCACGTTGCGACTGCTTCTGCCATCTGCCCGCTCACATCCACAGTCGTTCTCCATTGAAACATTCCCCATCAACAAATCCGGAGTCTCCTACTACTCCTGTCCTACAACAAAACCTCACCTCCCGATACCTCTCCCTCCCGCCTTCCTTCAAAACACACCTTCAGAGCCGTCTCCAAGCCCTCCCTAACTCTGAGGCACATCATTCCCCAAATGCAGACATCAGAAGGAGGGCCAGCCAGCAGTGTGGGGTGGTGTTTATGGCAGGTAGTCCCACTTGGCAGGCTGTGGTTCGAGCCCCAAACCTGGAGGCTCGCAAACAGGGGGCACATGTGTGCACGTGTGGCACAAGCTGTTCTGTTCTGGGAAGTTGTGTGACCCAAGGTCTGAAGGAAGGAGAGGTGGAAGAGAGGGGCCTGTAGCATGGCCAATGCCCTGCGGAGGGTGCTTGCTCTCTGTCTCTCCCCAGCAAATACGCTCTAGCAAATTTACACACACAAAACAAACAAATAATAAAAAATAAAACCTCCCTCTTTTTATTGACCCTTCCCTACCATAAAACCTACAGAGAACTTCATTAACTGCGGCGTTTCTGCCGCAGCATAAAGGCATTTCGTGGTCCGACCCACCTGCTCGCTATGAGTGCGAGGACAAACTGCTGGCTCATCAGAAAAGTCAGGATGAGTCGGAGCCTTTCCAGTGACGTAAAATAAGCAGCTTTCACTCCCCCGAGTAGCCGTCATGAACAGGGGAAGAGTGAGGTCAACAGAAGTGCTTCTAAGACTTGCGGAAAGATCACGTTCCCCCATCATTTATCCAAATAAAATCTTTAGTAGAAAACCGTAACAAATTCTCATAAATGTCATGTTTTACTTTAAATTACATACGTGATTATTCCCTTTATCATGTTATCAACAGCAATAAGACCATAGAGTAAAATAAAACCTACCTTTTTACAATGTGTCTTATGACACTAAAAATTATTCATTTTTGTGGTAAGCAAAATATAATTACACTAAAGACTATGGTTTCCAATCAATATAAAGAACTATATTTTTAACAATGTACTAATAAATGCAACCTAATTTTCATTATCTTACTATGAATCAAAATTAATCCCATTAGAGATATTACAGTGGTTTTGAATTATTTACTCAGTCAATCTTTACTCATTAAATGAACATTTAATATATTCGATTGTGTCAAAATTACATATGATATTGAGGGCTTAGTAAACACTTTTAGTAGCTATGCCATCATCAAATGATTCTTTGCTAGAATTTGAAAACTTGAAGATAAAATACATATCTGTATAAGGCCAGCAGGTGGCTTAGTGGTTAAGAATCTGGGCTCCCACAGAGCCAACTGCGATTCGAGTCCCGAACCGCGCAGCTTGTAATTCATGCTGGGCACTTGTACATGTGCCCAAAATCTCGAGAGAAGAATGAAGGAGAAGGGACTGTGGCGTGCTCATCCCCCTGAGGGGGAGGGGGTTACTTCTTGCTTTTTGTCTCTCTCTGTCTCTTCAGTGCATGCATATACCCTATAGTAAAAATCACTCTCAAAAAAAAAGTATATATATGTGTGTGTGTGTGTATATATATATGTGTGTGTGTGTGTGTGTGTGTGTGTGTATTAATATATATATATATGAAAAACTTAAGTGAGCAGGATATGTATAAAATAGATGATTTTTCACACATATAAGCACGCATCTTATGGTAAGTCTTAAATGCTCTCAGAGAGCTTAGGGATTTCTATCAAAGAGATGAGATTTAGTTTATCTCCCAAATCTCATCAAAGAGACAAAAACTTAAAACAGGATTAGTCAACAAATAAAAGTCCCAGTGAAAGTAGTTATCGCCCAGCATTTCCATGAAGAGAAATGTCTCATTTTAGAGAATGATTTAAAATAGCATTAATGTTATTCCCAATTTCCTCCAAACTGGAAACAGCCCAAATATTTTCAGCAGACTACCAGGTAAACTGTGATACGTTTATAACAGAAGACCACTCCACAATCATAGAGAACAGACAGCGGATACGTGAAACAGTGACTCTCGGGTACTACACGTCAGTCTCACAAAGATTCTGCTATCAACATGATATTCTGGAAAAGCCAAGGCTGGAGCCAGCAGGTGGCATGTTGGTTAAGGCGCTCGACACTCCCGCATGGCCAAACATGGTTCGAGTCCCGGACCCCCAGACCTGGTGACTTGCTTTCTCATTTTCTCTCTCTCTTTCTCTCTCCCTCTCTCTCATCAAATTAAAATAGATGAATAAATAAAATTAAATAATTATTTTTAAAAAAATGCCAAGGCTGCAGTGATCAGGACAGACCGGCTACAGCCAGGGACTGGGTGGCCAAAGGTGTGACTGCCAGAGAGATGAACAGAAAGATCAGTTCTAATTCTACAGAGTGGTCAGGGTTAATGAATCTAGACATCTGTTAAAATTCATAGGATTACACAGAAAAATAGTTTTTTTTAAAGTCCATTTTGTAATATGAATCTGTCATTTTATGAGTGATTATCGTGAGTCTGGTGGTGACCCTTCCATTGGTCCTGTGAAGTAGGCTTTATTCTCACTTTAGAAATGAGCAAACTGATTCGGGAACGTTAAGGTGAAGTAATTAAATGAGACTATTCAGCTAAACACCAATTGAAGATCCCAAATTTAAGTTTAAGGTGGTCAGATTCCAAAGCCTGCACAAAAAATGTTTTGCTGGACATGATGATGTTGCTAGAAAACACTGTCTTCCAAAGTCACAGCTTCATTCAGATCCAGGGATCACGAGAGCAAAGCAAATTAAGGAGGGGAATAAAGGCGCAGATTAAAATGAGGAGTAGTCAGGGTCAGATGGAAACCCTTCACTTACTGAAATGGGAGGCTCTGAATAAAAACAAAGAGGATAAGACAATATTTAGTAAATGTCTGCGATTCATCATGGAACTGTCTCATTTCACACAAGTATGTGAAAAATTATAGGACATTTTCACATTAACATCAGTGGAACTGAAACACAAACTAGACTAGGTAGCAAATGCCTCTGTGTTTGATGGATAAAACCAGATTATCAACTTCCATGAAGGCATTCAACGTATAAGAATGCAAGTTTTGGGACCAGCAGTTAACGTAATGGCTATGTCGCTGGACTCCCATGTAGTCGACCGCGGTTCGCGTCTCGAACCCGGTGGCTTAAAACTCACGCCAGGCGCGTGTGCGTGCGTGCCCAAGATCCCGAGAGGAGAATGGAGGAGAAGGGATTGCGGCGTGGCCATCCCTCCTGGGGGGTGATTTCTCGCTTTCTGTGTCTCTGTCGCTCTCTGTCTGTCTGGCGAGCGCACGTGCCCTATAGCAAAAACTTCTCCAAAAAAAAAAAAGAATGCAAGTTTAAACTTCAGATACACGGCTGACTGGCCACCCACAGAGGACACGGCCTGGACTGTCCTGCTGGGTAACTAGGGCTCTGAGAACGGGACCACCTGCAGCTCTGCCTCTGGGGGTCAGTGCGATTCTAAGATTGAACCCATTTTTCTAATGAAGACTATCTTAATGTGTGCTTACACTACATTAAGTTCTTAGAAAACTCGAGAGACTAAAGAAAATCATTTTTATTAAGGAAAATAAAGTTCACATATCATTAAACCAAGATCTAGAAAAGAACATTTTGAAAATGGAAAGGAGGTACAGAAATTGTGACTTCTAACACCAATGACATTACTCTGCTTAAACATACGAGCAGATGACCAGCCGTCTCTCTCCCCTGCGATGGTGGCTGAAAGCTAGAACGGGGAGGAGGTGACACTGGGAGAACAAGGGGCAGGGTAGGGCAGAGCAGGGCAGAGCAGGGCAGAGGCCTCCTGCACGCACACACATGCACACACGCATGCACACACACACACACACACACACACACACACACACACCTGTGCCCTGCAGCCCGCTATGCCCTGCTGCTCGGCAGCTCCACTGCTTCCCGCCATGCTCCTAGAGCGTGCGCTCAGTTCCACTCCGAGTAACCTGACTGTAAGAAGAATCATACAGAAAGCGCGGAAGGAAGGACTTGTCCCGGAACTTTCTTTCAATCCATGAAACTAACTTCCTGCAAGCCTCACAAAACCTGGGCCTACTTCTGTCCCCTGTGTGACAAGAACCGTGGAAGCCAGCCAGGGCTGCTGTGGTAGCACACGGGTACATTTATGCCAACCGGAGAACATTCCTAAAGGCTTCCAAGGACAAGGAGAGACTTCTTTTTTTTTTTTTTTTTTTTTGTAAAGAGAGATGTTTTGCTATAGGGCGCGTGCACTCCCCAAAGAAGGAAAGAGAGACAGGAAGCAAGAAATCACCCACCAGAGGAGATGGCCACACTGCAATCCCTTCTCCTCCAGTCTCTTCTTGGGATTTTGGGCATGCACGCACATGCGCCCAGCATGAGTTTCAAGCCTCCCAGCCTGGGATGTCTACTTATGTTCAGCAATGTAACCATTACACCACCTGGGGTTCCCTTTTTTTAAAAAAATTTTTAAAAAATTTAAAACTATAATAAAATACACATAGCATAAAATCTGCCATTTGAACTACTCTGAGGTGTACCATCCAGGGGCATTAAGAACATTTCACTGCCGCACAGCCATGACCTCTATCCATCTCCGGAACGTTTTCCGTCTGAGACCCTTGACCCATTCAACTCTAACTCCCCATCCCCATCTAGCCTCCAGGTACCACAGTAAGTTTCTCCTCTATGATTTTGACACTTTTAGGTCAAGTAAGTGAGTCATACAGCATGCGACTTTCATGAGTGGATTATTCACTTACGATAAGGTCTTTCAGGCCTACCCATGTTGTAGCAAGTGTCACATCTCCTTTTCAAGGGCTGACACAGAATCCACTGCAGGGACAGACCACATTTCACCGAGCCGCCCGTCTGTCCAGAGAAGACATCTGGGTTGCTTTCACCGTTGGTCATTGCCAGTAACGCTATTCTGAATAGCACTGAATATGGGTGGGCCAGCATCTCTCTGAGTTACTGCTTTCAACGCTCTGGCTGGGAACATACCCAGAGCAGCATAGGTGAATTTTACAGTAATTCTATTTTTGATTTTTTTGAGGAAGCACGCGGCTGCAAGGTTTTATATTCCCACCAAGAACATATAAGTATTCCAACTTCTCCACGTTCTCACTAACACTTATTATTTTCTGCATTTTTAAAAAGAATTATTTATTTTATTTATTGCTGTTGCTATTAATTTTTTTTAATTTGCTACAGGGCACCTGCATTCATCAGAAAGAGAGAGGGAAAGTGAGAAAGCAAGCCACCAGATTCGAGACTTGAATCATGGTGAGCCATGTGGGAGTCCAGCACCTGACCGCACACCACCTGCTGACCGCATCTTCTGATTTTTAAAAATGATTATTACAGCCATTCTACTGTGGTGATCTCATCAAGCATTATTTTATTGTGGCTTTGACTTGCATTTCTCTAATGACTAATGATGTTACTCACCACTTCATGTGCCTATTGGCCACGTGCATATTTTCTCTAGAGAAATGCTAATTCAAGTCATTTGTCCTTTTTTTAATTGACTGATTTGAATTTTGTTGTTAAATTGTAGAAGTTCTTTATATAACCTACATATTAACCCTCTGTTAGATACATGCTTTGCAAATATTTTCTCCTGGGCCAGCCAGTGGCATAGTATTGAGGCACTGTGTGGACTCCCACATGGCCAACCACAGTGTGAGTGCCAGGTTCTGCAGTTTGAAACTCATGTCAGGCACGTGTTTGTGCCTAGAGGAGAATGGAGAAGGGATTATGATGTGTCCATCCCCCCGGGAGGTGATTTCTCACTTTCTCTTTCTCTCTGTCTCTCTCTCTCTCTGTGTCTCTGGAAAGTATACATGCCCTCTAGCAGAAATTTCTCTCGAAAAGAAATTTTTTTTAATTTCTCCTATTCCCTGGGTTGCCATGTTAGTCTGTTGATTGGGTCATATGATACATAAATTGATTTTTGAGGGACAAGTATGTTTAGCCACAGCAAGAGGGGAAAATGAAAGGGTGTTCAGGTTAGTCAGGCCAATATGGAAGCATGAAACAAAATTTTGTGTTGATGGTTCTGTGTGGACTGAATGAAGGTGTGTATGGACGACGGAAGGGCGAGCATGAAAGGAGTAGTTTTAAAAAACCTTGAATGGTAAGTGAAGGACCAAGAACTCTTTCCCCAATATCCTAGGCAGTCAGTTCAGGGTTTCTAGTCATGAGAGTAACACATGAAAACTAGGAAATTATACGTTTGAAACACCTGCTCTGATATCAGTACACAGGACAGTTTATAGGATTCTCTTTCAAGAAATCCCATTCCATTTGAACTTTTCCAGGCTCACCTTTCTTAAACCGGGTGGAATGATTATCCTGTCCCACATTCTTTCTGACCTAGAGCATCCTGTCCAGCCCAAACCATTTTCTATTTCAGCTATTTGCTCTTGTAGCTCTCTTGAGATAAACCCACCTGATAAAAACTAACGTAACAAAGCTACTAAGATCTAGGAACAGCGCAGCATGTATAAGATACATCAGCAGTTTCAAAAATAAGTGCCCAGGAAAGAAAATGCCTTAAGTCAATGGTGAGCAACATTTTTTGCACAATTCTAATACAAAATTGTTCTTAGATACACGTACATGAGTTTCATTTTATTACAAGATGAAGGTTTAAACCTGATCACAGAAATACTTTTTCATGAAAGTATGGCTCTACCTGCAGGCATTAAAATACTAGTTATCTTAGCATATTTGACAGTAGGGAGATGAAGGTATATTTCTAAATTTCTGTCCTGGGCAAATGATTTTGAAGAAGTGTAAAATGTTTCTCTTTCTACTTCTCATATCTGCCCTGTCTGTATGTGATTTCCTGAAACTGCTACAAACCATTTTGGAGACATGAGGGAAAGACTTGAGAGAACTGCATCTTTTAGCCCCTAAATTAATCCACTCTGGAAAGTCAGGACTTCTTGCTATCTAAGGTAACTATGCTCTTATTAAAAGCACATTCATTGCTATTGCTATAAAGCAATGATAAATAACTTACGGCTCATGCAACCCTCTGATAACAGCTTTGCAGCATGAATCTCTAACAGCAGGACACCAGGCATTGTCAGATTGAGAACAGACATGTCTGTAAACACAGATAGCTAGTTCTTCATCTAGAAGACTAATGCTCTTTGCACCATTCTGAGAACTTTGAAGGAAATTACCATGCAACCCTCTGCAGAGTATGCGTCCATACCTAGGAGAGTCGACACATCATGTTTCAAAGAATCTGAGACACTCTGGGAAGGGTGATTCTCTCCCTGCGCTCGTAGATACTAGGCCAGGGAAAACAGAACGTGACTGTCATCACAGCCCCTTTCCTCCACAGGTGACGTAGCTAATAAAATACGGCCCCACTAATCACATAGCTCACACTTCCCTCCTGAACACAGGCCTGGTCTCGCGCTCTCTGCTGATACCTGCTCCAGGATCTTCTCATCAGTAAGTAGTTCCTCTCATGGAATGACTTACTGCCATTGTGAACCTAGATGCCACTTCCAAGGTATCGAGGGTGGAGATTCACAATTTCATGACTACCGTGTTGGAGAAACTTTTTATGGTATCATTTTCTCAGAAGATGTCCCTACACTCTTGTGCAAGGTTTCTGACTGTTACATTGGAACCAGTCACTTACCATAAAATGGCAAAAGATAACTACCTAGTACTTTCAAAGGGAAGGTCCACACTACGCAGGCCCAGGGCTGGTCCCACTACTTTAAAGTAAAGCCTCGCGTTCTTCCATACATTATCTTGACTGCGAAAGGAAGAAGAGTGGAATGGTTGAGAGAACGGACTCTGGGACAGCTATGCCCGTGTTCACGTCCCAGCTGAGGTGTCACGAGTCGTCAGTGTCCTCGTCAGTAAGAGGGGATGATGATCCGGTCTTCCTGAAGCACTGTCGTGAGAGCTCGCTGAATGAGCGTTATGTAAAGCAGTACGGGAAGCAGTGGGCAGACAGTAAGTACTACAGAAGCGTGTGCTACTGCTGCTGGAAAACTTCATCTTTTATACAAAATCAACACTCATATAAATTTATAACCCTTTTCTGAGATCTTTGCCAGTATCTGAGTAATATAGTTTTCATACATAATAGTATTGTTTTATACTTGTTCTTATTAAATTCTTATTTTTTATTTAATTAACAGCATAAAAACAGAAATTGAAGAAAAATTTCCTTTTATATAAAGTGTGGTGTTGGGGACAGGTAGTGGCACAGCAGTAACACAACTGTGCTCACACAGGAAGCATCCTGGACGCCCTCTCCCGGATCTCACGGAGCACAATCAGGACACACACGTGTGCCTGCCTGAGACCTGCAGACTGGGGTAGGTCAGGACACGAAGGTGCTGGTGGAGTGCCTGTATCTCACTCTCTCTCTGTCTCTCTGTGTCACATGGAAGACATAAATACACTTTTGCAAAGAAAAAAGAATGGGGATTTTCTGCACCCCCATAGGCTTCGTATTTTATTCATTCATTAATGCTTTCTATCAATGTTTATGAGCCAGGTACTGATCTCATTTCATTTCATAAAGATTTGATTGATTTGTATTAGCAATCCCCAGTGTATTTCTACACTTGATAAATATTTAGAACAAGGATGCTATGCTATGTTCTAGGCAATGAATTTGCATTCTCAAAATAATTCAAAAATATACTACATTTGCATTTTAAAATGTATATGGAGAAGATTAAGTCTTTTATGGTAAAAAAAAAATTATAAGAAAACATTTGAGTCTAAGATTTCCCTTTCTAAACTTCTCATTTTGTATATCACATAGAACTGAAGTCACACATTTATAACTTTCTGGTAATTCAATATATTCTCTTTCCTCCCCTTGTATTAGAATGTCATATAAAGTTATGAAGAAAACTCTGAAAGGACTTACTCTAGAACCTCATTTTCTTAGCACCACAGTAGAAGAATAGATAGAAACCAGAATTGGCACCATGGTACAGGAACAACCGCAGGCCAAACAGAAATCTGAGTGGCTCTGCAAACTGATTCACAAAAACATTTCAAAGCTGAGAATAGTTAATAAGCCCATTTCAAAAAATTCCAGAAGTAGTTCAGTATAGAAATGAACATGGTCATTTATGGGGATCAGCAGTTAGCGTAATGGCTATGTCGCTGGACTCCCATGTAGTCGACCGCGGTTCGAGTCCCGGACCCAGTGGCTTAAAACACACTGGGCGCGTGTGCGTGCATGCCCAAGATCCCGAGAGGAGAATGGAGGAGAAGGGATTGCGACGTGACCATCCCCCCTGGGGGGTGAGTTCTCGCTTTCTGTCTCTCTGTCTCTCTCTGTCTGTCTGGTGAGTACACGCACCCTATAGCAAAAACCTCTCAAAAAAAAAAAAGTAAAGAAAAAAAGAAATGAACATGGTCATTTATGTATGCTTTAGATCATCTTGAGGTAAAAAGGATCACCCAAGTTCTAAAGCGAGTTTCAAGTATGATTGATCTAGGAACCTTAACTTTTAAAACCCTTAACCTGAGATCAATTCCTAAAGCATACCTAGAAATACAAGTTCTACAGTTGATTATAAGTTCTTGGTGTTTACGACTACACCAGAAGAAATTATTCCCTTCATCATTTTCATCATTTCATGTGTGATTTTTTTAATAAGTTTGAGAACCATAACTACTCTGTTGTAACCCTGTTCAATGTTTTTTTTTCTATGAGTTCTTGATAGTGTTTCATGCTTTACTCTGATTAGAGAAATGGGAGCTTCCCCTCATCCTGAATCTTAGTCACTCAACATGTGCTTTTTCCCAAATATATTTAATGTTTTATCTTTAGGTTTTAAATTGTGCCAAGACTAAAAGGAGCATTCATTTACTCCACTTGAAAATACTAGTCACATAGGCTCTATAAAACGTTTCCAGCAGCATGTTCGTCCTCGATGTTTTACAAACAGGATACAAATACATAAAAAGCTCTCACTTCACCCTCTGAAGGCTGAGTCACGCACTGAGCCCTGGGTCACACAAAGCCATCGGCTGCTCCTGACCTGACACACCACCGAACCTGTGCTCATGAGCTCCTGGGAGGCGCCAGCCACAGGGAGACAGAAACTCCAGCCAGGGACTTCTTCATACCAAAGAAGACAGTGCAGGCTGTGAACACTCATTCAAAACACGTATTACCCAGCCTCCTTCAAACCTTTCAGCATCTTCAGAAAGAAAGTTTCCTCCTTCTTTGGAGTCCCCCCCTCCTGCACTCCTGCTCAGCAGGTTCATCTTTGTCCTTGTCTCAGCTTAGATTCTGTTGTCACAGAGAACCCTTCCTAACCCCAGAAGAGATCAGATCCCCTTAGCACAGGCACACACCGCACACTGCCTTTCTTCCTAACACACACAATAGCAGACTCGAAAGTAAGGTCCTTTACGGCTGCATCTAAGTCTAACACATAGTAAATGCTAAGCGTGTGGTTGACATTTAGTAAATTTGAGTAAAATGAACGACTTTGTAAACCTAAATTGATAACTCAGGATCAAAGCTGAGCTGTGTTTTTTCCAGAGCCCGGTTCAACCATCAGCTTTCTAAGAGCCAGTCTAAAGGACCAAAGATAACTTATTATGGGGGAAAATGCAATAGCCAACGATAAAGGATTAGTTAATACATACAAAATATTCATCATCCTTTGTGCAAAACTGAGGTTGGGCAAAAAAACTCCATAAAAAAAAAACAAAAACCCAGGTTTATTTCTTCTGTTTCTTTCTTACAAAAGAAGCAACATATACAGAAGAGTGTAAACACACCTAAAATTCCACAAAGTCGACCCACCTCCTAGACTCCCAAAATATTCAGACAAGAAGCCATTTTAAAGCTGAGGTGTGTCCTGGTGTGTTCGGGAAAGCCATGCTCTAAACCCACCTCCTAGGCTCCCAAAATATTCAGATAAGGTAGGACGACCTCCATCTTTTCTCTGTCTCTGGCTGTCTATCTCTCTCTGTCTCACGCTCTCTCTCCCTTTCTGTTCGTTTCACGATCTCTGTCCCTTTCTGTCTGTTTCACGCTCTCTCTCCCTTTCTGTCTGTCTCACACACTCTCTCCCTTTAAATTTTTTAACTTTTTTTTTTTTAATTGTTCAAGCACCTCTCCTCAGCTTGGGCCTTTTCTTTCACTTGTTAATCTCAAAAGCCATTTTAAAGCTGAGGTGTGTCCTGGTGTGTTCACGTGGCGTGCTCTGCACGGTTTTCATTTTTTACTCTTTTTTGGTAATATTTTCCTATTTTTTCTCCTTTTTGCTTATATTTTATATTCTTACTTTCTTACTCTAAGTTTCACTCTCCAGACACTTAATGTCTACATAGGCCTAGGTGCACAGTAGCCAAGCAACTGAATCCTTTTAGATTCACTGAAATCCTCAACGCTTATTGAACCTTCTGCTTTAACAAAGAAATTTCTTTCTATAAATCTGAACTCCTAATCTTACTCTTTATACCACATTGTGAAGCACTGTGGAGGAGAGATTTTGTCACAGGATGACCAGAAACAACTGCAGAGGTACAAGAAACATAAGAAACGAAGAAAATATCTCTCCCATAAGGGAAAAGAACAATCCCTCATCATCTACAGACAGTACAGTAGAATTCTTGGAAATGTCTGATAAAGACTTCAGAATATTCATATTGACAAAACTAAACGAGATGCAAGAGCTGAGAGATAATGAACTCCAGAAGATGCAGGAGAAAAGAGACAACGAGTTCCAGCAGGTGTTGAAGTTCTTTCATGATCTGAAAGAGGAAATACACACCATGAAAAAGAATCAAATGGAGCTATTAGAGATGAAGGCTGCCTTTCAGGAAATCAAAACATCCCTTGAAAGTATTAAAAGTAGATTAGTCCATGCAGAAAATTGACTCTCGTATGTTGAAGGTAAAACCTCTGATCTAGAAAAAACAACCAAAAAAACTGAGAAAATAATCTAAAAAAAAAAAAAAAAAAAGAGAATACTATACGAGAAATACTAGACAGCATTAAGCACCTAAGCATTCAGTTGGTATTCCAGAAGGTGAGGAAACTAATAAAGGCATTGATAATTTATTCCATAAGGGACCAGCAGTTAGCGTAATGGCTATGTCACTGGATTCCCATGTAGTCAACAGCGGTTCAAGTCCCAGACCCGGTGGCTTAAATTCACGCCGAGTATGTGTGTGTGCGCGCCCAAGATCCTGAAAGGAGAATGGAGGAGAAGGGATTGTGGCATGGCCATCCACCCTGGGGGGTGATTTCTTGCTTTCTGTCTCTCTGTCTCTCTTTGTCTTTCTGGCAAGCATACGTGCCCTATAGCAAAAACCTCTCAAAAAAAGAAAAAATAATAATAATCTATTCAGTGAAATCTTGGTAGAAAACTTTCCAAATCTAAAGAGGCATTCAAATATCCAGATCCAAGATATACAAAGGACCCCTAACAGAATCAACCCAAGAAGATATTCTCCAAGGCACGTCATAGCCAGACTGGTCAAATCTACAGACAAAGACAAGATACTAAAATTGGCAAGAGAGAAACGTCAGGTTACGTATAAAGGGTATCCCATCAGGCTAACCTCAGACCTCTCATCAGAAACAAAACAAGCAAGGAAAGAATGGGAAAATATGTGAAAAAGTGTTAAGTGAAAAACAGTTTCAACCAAGAATACTATACCCAGCAAGATTATATTTCATATAGAAAGAAAGAATAAAAACATTTTCAGATAAACAAGACCTGAAAGAATTTGCCAGTAGTAGATCCACTCTTCAAGAAATTCTGAAAGGAGTGCTTGACCAGTGAAACTAAAGAGACATACAGAAATAAGAGAACAAAAGGCAACCAAGAAAATGACCTATTTAATGCTAGGGACAAGAAATATCAATAACAAAGTAGAATGTTAACTCCCGGAATTTAAATGGAAAGATTGGATCACAGCAACACCGCATATTCAACAGAAGAGAGTTTGAACATCAGACTGAACTGGCGAAATAGAATTTTATGACTTTTGAGTAAAACGTTACTGATTTATTTTGTTCTTACTATGCTTTGTTTTCCCAATTTAAACAGTTTACTTTCTTTTCGGTTGTTGATAGGTTTAGCAATATGTTCAAATATTTTTATTTGTTTCTTTAAATGGAAACATAAACTTTTCTTCCTTCCTGATCTCTCTGGAATTGGAAAATATTTGGGAATATTCTTATTTTGTGGGAGAAGGGTTATTTGCATAAATTCAATAATGCTTGTTGCATTGATTCAGAAATTGGAAATACTCATTATTGGACAGGGCTTTGACTGGAATGTCTTCTCTGAAGATTGATTAGAAAACTATGGAACTAAGGTGGATCTCAAGTAAGCCAACAGAAGCTCTTAGAACGATGGCCTGGCACTGTAAATAGTTCTGCCTGGCAGAGAGGATTAGAGAAGATATATGAAAGAATTTATAACATAAAATAACCTGGACTTTTCCAGCCCAACATTGTAATCAGTAGAGATTGCAAAAGAGCAACCACACCAGAGGATTATCTTTTTTTTTTTTGGAGAGGTTTTTACTATAGGGCGCGTGCGCTTGCCAGACAGACAGAGACAGAGAGATAGAAAGCGAGAAATCAACCCCCAGGGGGGGATGGCCATGCTGCAATCCTTTCTCCTCCATTCTCCTCTCAGGATTTTAGGCACGCACGCACACGTGCCCGGCGTGAGTTTAAGCCACCGGGTCCGGGACTCGAACCGCGGTTGGCTACATGGGAGTCCAGCGATATAGCCATTACGCTAACTGCTGGTCCCCACACCAGAGAATTATCTTGCCATAGGGCGGGCGCCACCACGCCCTCACCAGAGAATTATCTTGAGAAAGACTTTGAAGGAAGAAAAAGAGACTAACCATTGCTAGCAGATAGTATATCACAGAATACACCTGGGCAGGGCTGAATTGAGAAGGTTTATGTGTGACTAGTGTGCTGGGCATTTGCTTTTCAATAATTTGAGTAGCTGATGTGTAAATATTTTCTCAAAAATATTTAAAACCATACTGTTTCTGTTGTTATAGAGTCACAAACAAAATTAGAAGAAATATTTTGAAATTTTGAAAGTTGTTTGTAAACTCTCAAGAATTATGAAAAAAAAAAAAAAAAAAAAAAAAAAGGGACCAGCAGTTAGCGTAATGGCTATGTCGCTGGACTCCCACGTAGTCGACCGCAGTTCGCATCCCTGACCCAGTGGCTTAAAACTCACACCAGGCGCGTGTGCGTGTGTGCCCAAGATCCCGAGAGGAGAATGGAGGAGAAGGGATTGCAGCGTGGCCATCCCCCCTGGGGGGTGAGTTCTCGCTTTCTGTCTCTCTCTGTCTGTCTGGCGAGTGCACGCGCCCTATAGCAAAAACCTCTCCAAAAAAAAAAAAAAAGAATTACAGAATATGAGTTAAAATTTTTTGATATATAAAGTAAATGTTTGTGGCAAAACGTAAAAATAAATTAAAATTTAAAAAAAGAAAAAAAATTCCACAAAATCAAACCACCACCACATACATTAGCTAACTGACTGTGCATTCATGCACTGTTACCCTGCAGAAAGAGAGATTACGCACACTATTTGGTAACGCACTATTTATAGAAGCTATCAATTAAACATCTGTGTTAGATGTTCATGTTGTCTCCACTTTTTCTATTACTATCAAGACAGAACGTGAATAATAAATACGCTGGTATAAAATGAGAGTACAGAGACAATTTTTAATATTACCACCCATTCTTAAAGTAAGAAAAGATTATCTGTAGCAAAACTACTTCACAGCACAGAACATGGAAACTGACAGTACAAAAGCAAAGATAAAAAATAGAAAATCCAAAATTTTTCTAAAATAAAGAATAACCAAGCATTCATTTTCTTCAAACTACTGTTGGAACTGAACTGCACATTACCCAACTTGTTTAAGTCATCCTACTGCCGTCTGTCAAACTGCTTCTACTAGACGTTTCTGTGTAAGTTCCCTTCAGCTTCTCCCAGAGTCCTCCCGAAGCCCTGCCCGCTCCGAGCAGTCCCACAGTCACTCCCCTGCCTGCCCCAGTGCCCAGGGCAGTGGTCCTGGGACCCAGAGAACAGCAGGAGGCCCTGGGCAGCTCAGCCACAGACTATCAAAGCCAGTCAGAGAGCTTGACCCAGCAAGGCTCAGGGAAGACCTAACCAATGGCCTTTCTACCTAGCTCCTACTCATGTCCCCTGACCTCAAGTGTCCCAACTGCGGCATCTCTCTCTATAACACACCATTTACACTCGGTTACACACCGCTGGTCACTGAGCTCTAATATCCATACCTTCTTTTCACCACGAGACCAGAAACCCCTCAAGGGTGACAGCACAGACCCTGCTCCTGTGACATACAAAGTGGCCAGGACGGTGGACGGCACACAGTGTGGACAGGTCTCAAGCAAAGTTAATTCTACTCAAAATGTCTATTTGCTAGACACTGCTATTAATAGATTATTTAAAGCACACACAGTCGACAAATGCTGAAATAATTTCATTCCTTGATTATGTGTTAATTATTTGATTTCACTACAAGAAAGTGATCTTCAGGGGAGCAAGTCTGTATTAAACTCCTTGGATTCTTTTAAGAGGTAGATTTTACGCAAGTCTTACTTTACACATCCTATAAAGTAGCACCTAGCTGTGGCTACATATCCTACTGCAGTCATTAGGTATATATATATTTTTTTTTTTTTTCTGAAACTTTTTTTCTTTTTGTAACTCAATTTAAGACTTGTGTTCATGGAAATGTGGGTATCACCTGTGTTTGCTATGAGGGTATTCTGATTGATTAGGGTCTTTGGCGATACAATAATTGTGAGGAGAAAACAGTATAGAATGCAAACATAGATACCAGAGACTGTGGGAGGAGAGTGGGAGATGGCAGAGGGTAAGAGATAGAGAATCAAGGATGGGGGGAAAAAAGCAAAACATACAGAAGACAAGATCATTTACTGACAATAACATGTTTGTTGATGTGCTTGATTGAGACAATATATAGTGTACTTTGGATGGAAAATAAATAAATAAATAAATAAAATGAAGAAAAAAAAAAGAGGTAGATTTAAAAATAATAATAAGAAAAAACTGAGATATGGCTATGCATTTGTATTTCACTTTTTTTTAATCACCAGAGGGCACATGTACTCCAAAGAAAGACAAAGAGAGACAGAGAGACAGAGACAGACAGAGAGAGAGAGAACATTTTTAGCAGGGCATGGTCATACCACAATCCCTTTTCCATTTCTCCATCTTGTTTGGACTTGCACACACACATCCATGCACGCGCCCCCGCGCGCGCGCGCACACACACACACACGCCTAGCACATTTTTTCAAGCTGTTAGGATTCAAACCACCACTGGCCACATGAGACCTGGGTCTCTTAACCATTAAGCTACACCACTTACTAGTCTTTAATTTACTTTTAAATATCTGTGTTAGGTGAAACGAAATTTTAATGCTGAAAGGAATTAAGTAGACCTAATTACTTTTAGTAAACACCTTTTCCTAAAGCATGTGCAATTACCAAATTTAAACTTTTTTTAAGTGAGATTTTTGCTACAGGGCATGTGCTCTCACTAAAGAGACAAAAAGCAAGAAATCACTGGGGATGGCTACGCCCCAATCTCTTCTCCTCCATTCGCCTCTCGGGATATGGGGTACGCACACACGCGCGCCCAACATGAGTTTCAAGCCAGCAGTCCAGGACTCAAACCACAGTTGGCCACATAGAAGTCCAGCACCTTAACCACTATGCAACCTGCTGGTCCACAATTTCTCTTTTGATTTTTGCTAAAGGGTAAGTGTATTTACTGGGGAGACAGAGAGAGACACAGAGCTAGAAAACAAGAAATTACCCTCTAGGGGATGGCCATGCCGCAATCCCTTCTCCTTCATTCTCTTCTCAGGATTTTGGGCGCACACACACACACACACACACACACACACGCTCCTGGCTTGAGTTTCAAGCTATCAGGTCCAGGATTTGAACCATAGTCAACCACGTGTGAGTCCAGCACCTTAACTACACTGTGCCACCCGCTGCCCTTGGCCCATAAATTTTTATAAAAAGAAAATCAATGAAAAATCTTATAGCACATACATACTCACTAGAATTCATAAATAAAATTTTACTTAGGAAATTAAAAATGGCTTTGAATAAATAAATAATAACTAATATTAATACAGACCTCATAGGTACTAAATAAACTGCTTCAGAAATCAATCTAGTCTGTAACAAAGTTATTATATTTAGTTGAATTAGTTATGTAACATCTAACAATATTTGTGAAGATCTGACTTAGTCTTTAAAATGATTGCAATCCCGGGACCAGCAGTTAGCGTAATGGCTATGTCGCTGGACTCCCACGTAGTTGACCGCGGTTCGAGTCCTGGACCCGGTGGCTTAAACTCACGCCGGGCACGTGTGCGTGCGTGCCCAAGATCCCGAGAGGAGAGTGGAGGAGAAGGGATTGCGGCGTGGCCATCCCCCCTGGGGGGTGATTTCCTGCTTTCTGTCTCTCTGTCTCTGTCTTTCTGGCGAGCGCACGCGCCCTAAAAGCAAAAAAAAAACCTCTCCAAAAAAAAAAGAAAAAAAATGATTGCAATCCCAATCAATTGGATTACTCTGAAGCCTTAGTCAAAAGGCGCCAGCCACTTCTCTAACCTGGACAAACACTTCAAAAACAGTATGTATCTTTATGATAATATTAATGTGAAATTAACAGAACCAATGGACTATCAAGTAATACTACACAGGTGAATTAATATCCAGTGTATCTCCCTTCTAGTTACCAGCTGGTGGACTCATGACCATTTGTAATTCAGATCTAGGCATTCCATACATTTTCTGGCTTCCATGATCAAATAATAACAGTGAAAAGATGTGAGAGGAGAATGGAGGAGAAGGGATTGCGGCGTGACCATCGCCCCGGGGGGTGATTTCTCGCTTTCTGTCTCTATGTCTCTGTCTGTCTGGCGAGCGCACACGCCCTATAGTGAAAATCTCTCAAGAAAAAAAAAAAAAAAAGATGTGAAAGTTCTACACGAAAATGTAATTTCAACATGAACTTTAAACAAAGTAATTATAAGGAAAAGAGAGAAAGTGTCCAAAATTAAATCCCACGTAAACCTTTTCAAGAAAGTGTCATTTTTTCTTACTCGTGGCATGCACTGACAGCACGTCGTCCACCAGTGCCCTAGTTCCTCAAGCTTTCCATCCCTGCGTTTTCTGGCAAAGGAGTGCGTGCCTCATTAACGGCCCATTACATTATGTTTACAGCACAGAAACCATCTGTTATTCAGTAAGCAGAAAAAATACAATCTAATTTGAATTTTAGGCTACCGAATAGTAGATTTAGGGGACATAATTTAAATCCTACTTCTTTCTTTTTTTTTTTTTTTTTTGAGAGTTGTTTGCACAGGCATTCGTGACCCTTCCTGCACCTGGGTGCAGTACTGGAGTGGCATTCGGGGTGTGGGGTTGTGCTTTGTCTTAGAATGGTCTTACAAGAAATGCTCAGGATTGCACTTTTAGCATAGCCTAATGTTTATTTAATCCTTTCAAAGTTACACTGTGTATAAATACAGATGTGCAGACTTTAAATCATTTAGTAACCTGAGTCTTGAAGGGTACCAGCTGGGCCTGTTAAATTTACTTTGCAGAAAAATTAGCATACAATATAGTGTTTGATGAAGCAAAACAGCCTGAACAATTTTCTTTCTCTTTGATTTTTTTTCTAACTGAATGTATAGTTGTTTGATGAAACCTGTTTATAACTCTGCTTAGAAGTTATATTCTTCTCTGAGTGTGCGTACAGGCTCAAATGCTTTCTAAGGATATTTTTGTGCATTTCTTAACTAAGTACAACAACATATGAAAGAAATAAATGCAACCTCCAATTTCCAAATATCCCCTAAAACTGGTTGTTTGCAATTTAGGGTCAGAGATCAACCTTCAAAGTATAAATTTCCTCTCCAGTGTAGATGCAATTTTATGAATTTTAAATGAAAATGCTATAAAATTATAGTGAAAACAATAGAAAAAAAAGACTAGGTTATTCTCTGTTAAAGATAATGTGTATAGTATTCTCAACTGGATTGGTGAGAAATGGACGCATATTGGAATATTCACTTCGCAAGCGAACTGACATATGCGATTGAATGTATAAAAGAAATTGAAATAAAAATATATTTGAAAAAAAGACTTGAAATTCAAACCTTGGATTAGCTTCATTCTTAACAATTAAGGAACCAATCTCAGTGCATAATCTTGGCTCTGGCAGCCTGAAAACCATGTCGGGTACGTGTGCGTGAGTGGCCAAAGTCCCTACAGAATGGAGGGATGGAGAAGGAATGCACCATGGCCACACCCACTGGGGTGCTTTCTCCTCTCTCTCCCTGTCTCTTTGTACCTCTCTGGCTAGCGCACATGATCACTAACAAATTTTAAAAAATAAATAAATAAAAGAAATTAAAATGTTTGCGGACACGTGGCAGCTCCTCTTTCCCGAAGGCTCCAATTCATTATCAAAATAAAATGAAAGGTGACTCGGTGTAGTCGCTCCCTACGACTTCCTGACTCAAAACTACAAGTTTAGACCAAGCCTAACTCCACTGCACACCAACTAGGAGAAAGCATAAATTACATCTCTTTTTTCTATTCATTGACTGTGAACCTGTGAGCAACTTAATAATCCCAGTATCGAAAACAGTGCTTGATACATGGTTTGCTGAATAAATAAACCAAGACACAATGTTCCTCAAGGGATTTAAAAATACATGCAATACAAGGCTGGAGTTACAATACTGATATCAGACAGAACAGACTTCAAGGAAAACACTAGAAAGAAGAGACAAGCAGGACACAGTTTAATACTAAAAGTACTAACCCACTAAGAAGCTGTAACACCTCTAAACATCTATGCGCCGAACGCTGGAATACCCAAATATGTAAAAGAAAGAGTCTGCAACACGCTAATGGTTGGGGATCTCAACATCCCACCATCACCTCTGGACAGATCATCTAGACAAAAAATAAACAGAGAGGTACAGGGTCTAAATGATACCAGAAGCCAAAGGAACTTGACAGACATCAACGGAACATTTCACCTAATCACCACAAAACATACTGTTCTCAGCCCTCGACGTGGACCATTTTCAAACACTGACCACGTGATAGGGCACAAAACTAACCTTTACAAATTGAAAAGTATAAAAATTATATCTAGCATCTATTTTTTAAGAGGTTTTTGCTATAGAATGTGTGCACTCTCCAGAAAGACAGAGAAAGACAGAGAGACAAAAAGCGAGAAATCATCCCCTGGGGGGATGGCCATGCCTCAATCCCTTCTCCTCCATTCTCCTCTCAGTATCTTGGGCATGCACACATGCGTGCCCAATGTGAGTTTAAGCCACCGGGTCCTGGATTCGAACTGCAGTTGACTACATGGGAGTCCATCAACATAGTCATTATGCCAACTGCTGGTCCCCAATATCTAGCATCTATTCTGACCACAATGGAATTAAACTTGAACTGAACTACAAATGAACAAAAATACACAAACACATGGAAACTAAACAAACTATTCTTGAATGACTTCACAACTACTAAAGAAAATAAGAAAAAATACAATTTAATTTGAAATCAAAAGATTCGTTGAAACCAACAATAACAAATACACCAGTTTTTATAACCTAACAGGACACAGTGAAAGCTATTGTAAGAGGAAAGTTCATAGAAATTAACCATCACAAGAAAAAAATAGAAAGGTGTCAAAGAGACAACCTAGCAATACATCTGAAGAAACTGGAAAACAACAACGACAAAATCCCACAAATTACTAGAAAAGAAGTAATAAAGATTAGAGCAGAAATAAATGAAATAGAGAATTTTAAAAAATACAGAAAATAAATGAAACCAAAAGCTCGTTCTTAGAGAGGATAAGCAAAATTGCTACATCACTAGGTAGACTAATATAGAAGAATGGAGAAAGAAACCAGATAAATAAAGCCAGCAATGAAACAGCTGTAAGAGAAAGGCAGAAGGTCACGCGTGAGTACTACGAGCGGCTACATGTCAACTAACAAGAAAATCTAGATGAGAGGGACAAATTTCTGGACACAAGTATTTTGTCTAGATTAAATCAGGAAGAAATAGAAAGCCTGAATAGATTGGTAACAAGTATTGAGACTGAATCAATAACAAATAGTTTCCTGACAAAGAAAGGCCCTGGTCCAGATGGCTTCTCTTCTGAATTTTACAAAGCCATTAAAGGGTTAAACCCCAAACGCCACAAACTGTTTTTAAAGATTCAAAGGAAGGAACCCTTCCAAATTCATTCTTGAGACCCCCATCACGATGATCCCCCAAAAGACAAAGATAAAATAAAACAAAACCCAAACCAAACCAAAACAAAAACTATACATCAATACCCCTGATGAATACAGATGCAAAAATTCTCAACAAGGCGTTAGCAAATCGTACCTAACAACACATTAAAAAGGATATATACCATGACCAGATAGGCTTTATTTCAGGGACTGAATAGTAGTTCAACATACACAAAACAATAAATGTAATACATCACATTAACAGAAAGATCAAAGCCATATGGGGGTTTTTACATAATATCAATTGATGAAGAAAAAACATTTGATAAAATACAACATTCCTTCATGATCAAGACTCTCGGAAATATTGGCATAGAAGGGACATTTCTCAACAGAATAAAATCCATATTTGACAAACCCATAGCCAATATCATACTGAATGGGAAAAAGCTAAAAGCTTTTCCACTAAAAACTGGAGCAATACAAGGGTACCCACTTTCCCCAGTCCTGTTCAGCATAGTACTCTAAGTCCTAGCCAATGCAATCAGATGAGAGTAAAATAAAAAACTTTAAAATAGAAAAAGTAGGAAAATTATCTCTATTTGCTGATGACACAGTTATATATGTCGAAAATCCAAAAATAAACACACACACACACACACTAGAAGTACAAAATGAATACAGTAAAGTGGCAGTATACAAAATCAATATCCAGGGAAACAGCAGTTAGCATAATTGCAATGTCGCTGGACTCCCACGTAGTCAACCACGGTTCGCATCCCAGACCCGGTGGCTTAAAACACATGCCGGGCGCGTGTGCGTGCATGCCCAAGATCCCGAGAGGAGAATGGAGGAGAAGGGATTGCGGCGTGACCATCTCCCCTGGGGGGTGATTTCTCGCTTTCTGTCTCTATGTCTCTCTGTGTCTGTCTGGTGAGCGCACGCGCCCTATAGCGAAAATCTTTCCAAAAAAAAAAAAATCAATATCCAAAAATCTGTACCGTTTGTATACATCAAAAATGAGCAAACCAAGGGAGAACTGAAAAACAGTAATCCCTTTTACAATAGCCACAAAACATATAAGATACCTAGAAATAAATCTAACCAGAGTCGTAAAAGTTTTCTAAGAAAACTATAAAAAAAAACTGCAAAAACAAATAAAAAATGATGTGCAAAAGTGGAAATGATCCTAGAATTAATATAATAAAAATGTCAATTCAACTCAAATTAATTTTCAAATTCAGTACAATTCTGATCAAATTGCCAGAGATACTCTTCACAGGAACAGAGAAAAATCATAGAATTTTTCTAGAATCATAAAAGGACCTGTATCACCAAAGCAATACTGTGCAGACAGAAGTAGAAGGCATCTCACTTCCCGCCTTCAAAACATACTATACAGCTGTGATACTCAAAGTAGCAAGGGAAAAACAAGTGTGTAGCATGTACACCAACTGAACAGAATAGAAGACCCGGAAATAAACCCCAAAACAAACAGCCAACTAATCTTTGACAATCCTATGGGGAAAACAAAGTCTCTTCGGTAAGCAAATTATCTGGAAGAACTGGACATCCACCTGCAGAAAAATGAAAATGGACCCGTTTCTCGCCATTAACAAAAATCCACTCAAAATAGATCAACGATCTAAATGCAAACCCTCAAACTATAAAACTACTGGTGGAAACACGGGAAATTCTTGAAAATATTGGAATAGGTCAAGAGTTCTTAAATAAGATCCTTAAAGCACAGGGAATAATTAAAAAAGTAGACAAGTGGAACCACATAAGGCTAAAAAGCTTCTGCAACAGCAAAGGAAATAGTAATTAGACTGAAGAGACAATCCTCAGAATGGTAAAGAATATTTGCAAATTATGCTTCAAATAAGGAATTGATAATCAGAATATACAGGAAACTCAAGCAGCTTACTCACCAAAAAAATCAAAACCAAAATATAACAAACAATCCTATTTTTAAATGGGCAAATGAGCTGAAAAACAACTCTCCAAGGAAGACACACAAAAGGCTAAAGGTATATGAAATGACGCTCAACGTCTCTTATCATAAGGAGAATGCAAATCGAAACCACAATGAGATACCACTTAACCCCAGTCAGAATGGCTCTGATTAGAAAATGAAGAGCGACACGGGCTGGTGAGACTGTGGTCAAGAGAGAACCATCCTACACTGCAGAAGGGAGTGCCGACTGGCACACGCACTGTGGAGAACCATGTGAAGGTTCCTCAAAAACCTACAAATAGAACTACCATATGATCCAGTAATACCAGTCCCAGGTTACCCAGAAGATAGGAAAATAAACACTTGCAGTTCCATGTTTACTTCAGCATTATTCACAAATGCTAAGATACTGAATAAACACAATTGACCAAGAATACATTCCTAGATTGAAAAAATATCATACATACACTCTATGGAATACTACGCAGCCATAAGAGGAAAAAAAAATAAAACCTTGTCATCTGATACAAAGTGGATGAATATAGAAGATTTAATGCTAAGTGAAGCAAGCCAGATTAGGAAAAACATCACTTGTCCCCATCCAGTATGTAACAGATGTCTGCACTGTAGGGCAGAAACTGAAAGGATGGAAGACGTACTAGCAGGGTGGGCAGGTTTAGACATCAGAGACTGCACAGGAGAGGGTGGTAGTGAGACAAGGGCAGGTCAGGAAAAAAAACGACACAAGAATAGAACGTTATCTGTTGATGATGACGTATATGGTAATATCTTTGACTTGACTGACATTCACTGAACGCATGACAGGAAAAACCATGTTGCGAGCTGTAAAGAGGTACAATTAATAAATTTATATTCATATATACGTATATAAATTTCTTCCTTTCCTGTCTTAATGCCTTTTATTTAACTCTTGTCTGACTGCACTGGCTAGGACTCCAGCACTATGTTGAACAGGAGTGGAGAACATGGGAGCCTTTCTTGGGTTCAGTTTTTAGTAGAAAAAGCTTTCAGCTCTTCCCCTTTCAATATGATGTTAGCAATAGGTCTGTCATTTATGGCTTTCACTGTGTCAAGGAATGTTCCTTCTACCCCATTTTGCTGAGTCTTGATCATGAAAAGATGCTGAATTTTATCAAATGCTTTTTCTGCATCAATTGATGTGTTCATACGGTTTGTATCCTTCTTTCCATTACTGTGAGGTATCACATTTCTTGTTCTGCATGTGTTCAACCACCCATTTATGCCTGGGATAAAGCTACCTAATTGTGGTGTATAATATTAATGTGCAGTTGGATTTGGTTTGCTAGTATTCTCATTAAAATTTTTGAATCAGTGTTCATAAGGAATATTGGCCTGTAGTTTTCTTTTTTCATTATGCCCTTGTCTGGTTGGGGTATCAAGGTGACAGAGGCTTTAGAGTATGAGTTTGGGAGGGTCCCTCTCTTTAGGCTCTTCAGAAATAATTTGAAAGAGAACTGGAGTTAGCTTTGATTTAAAAGTTTTGTAGAATTCAAAAGTGAAGCCAGAGGGACCTGGGCTTTTCTTTGTTGGGAGACTATTTTTCACTGATTCAATATCACCACTTGCTATTGGTCTGTTCAGGCTTTCTATTTTATACCAGAAATCCAGCCTGGGTAACCCATGTCCAGAAGTGTGTCCATCTCATCCAAGTTTTCTAGCTTGTTGGCATACAGTCACTCACAGTACTCTCTCATGATTTTTTGTATTTCTGATATGTTGGTTGTAATATTACCAGCTTCACTGTTAATTTTATCTATATAATTCCATTTTGTTTTTCTTGATTAGTCTAGCTAATGGTTTGTCAATTTTGTTTCTTCTCTCAATAAAACAGCCTTTTGTGTCACTGAGTTTTTTATAGCTCTTTTATTCTCTATTTCATTTATTTCAGCTCTAATCTTTGCTACCCAGCTTCTTGAGACGTGATGTGATTTACTCGCCACCTTTGTACTTTTTTCTTGTGAGCACTAATGTCTATAAAGTTTTCTCACGGCTGCTCTCACTGTAACACGAAGGTTATGGAGAGCAGCATTTCATGACTGTCTGTTTCAGTTGGTCTTTTGATTTCAGTGGTTTGAAAGAACGCGCTTCCTCCCTCCACACTCTGCTAAGTGAGTGTGGGAAAGCAGCTCTGGTGTAGGCGCAGCTACATGGCCAAGCGTAGTGACAAGTATCATCATCGCCTGGTTAGAGGTTTAGAATCTAACATTCATGCATGCATTCATTCATTCATTCATTCATTCAAAAATGTATGCAGCGTACCACCCCAACTGTGGGTCAGGTGTGTCGCTGGCTGAGGGATAGAAAAGTGACTACGACGCGCATAGTCCGCAACCTCAAATAGCGTCTTTGGTTACGTGAACGATGAGGTCGAACCAGATGCTCGACTCTGGAGGACCCTTTAGCTCCCCTTGACACGGCGTCAGCATCTGTCAACGGAACATAATTGTCCCTCGCCTCCACTCATTCTAACCAGACACAGAGAGTGAGAAAGACCTTGGAAACTATTAGAGCTGCTCTATGATCACACAGTATTGATGCATTACAAATTTCTCTGTAGTTTAATTCAAATATGTGCGTGGTCACTGTATCTTAACTACTTTGATTACAAGCACCAAACAGGAGGTGCACAGTAAAATACTGGATGAACAAGGAAAAGCAAAGCAGCTTTTTCACATCTAAAAAGCAACTGTATGCTTACATACAGTAGAATGCTGATGATTTTAAAAGCAAATATGGTTTTGTAATTCAAATAATCGTTCCTTCCATTTATTTATGTATAAATTTCATTTTTCATTCTGATCTATATTTAAGCAGCATATACCTTTACAGCACTTTCTACCCCTACAGAGCAGATTTTCATTAGGAGGTTGGTTTATCTGCAGTTGCAAAATAAAAATAAAATAAATATGTATCAAGTACCTATAAATTACAAAGCATTGTGCAAATACTTATTCCCTCTCAGTTTTCTTTACCTAATTTTCTTTCACTAAAAGAAATAGTCTGGACAGGTCTGTCTCATTTCCAACAGACTAATGCCCAGTATCTCATGCATTTTTATTAATTACTGAATTTATTTATCTATCTGTTTTATCTGCCAGAGGGCTCATACACCCACCAGAGAGAAAGCAAGCACCCTCCCTGGGCATGGCAACACCTCCATTCCCCACCCGTCAGGATCCTGGGCATGCACACAGGCGTAGCCCACTCAGCTAGCCTCTGGAAATGGGATTTCAACGGCACAGTCCGCCACGTGGGATTCGACTTAACCAGGCCACATGGCCAACCATCCGGTGCCTTCTACCATCACAGGTTTTGTTCCTAGACTTACATGGTAATGAAAACACTCTTGGAAAATCTCTCCACGAAAGTTCTGTTTTGTTTTTGTTTTGCCACTCAGAAACTTTTCAATGAGGTGACTTGAAAGGAGAAAAGGGATAGTTGAGAAGAGCCTTTTTTTCCCCCCAAATAAGAGGAGGACTGGAAAGAAGAGAGGGAGGGAGGGATTGAGAAAGGGGAGGAAAACCTTTTTTACAGTCCCCAGGGACCACGCTGCAGAGCATTGCTGAACATGCAGGGGTACCCACCGACACAGCAGTCTTCAGAGAAACCCCTCGGAAGAGGAGGTAAACAGGGTCTGGGCAGGCCTCACAACAAGAAGAAAGGTTCCTCTTCACACACTTCCTCTGCCAGCCGCGGCACCCTGCTTGCCACTGAAGGGGCCTGCGACACGGTTACTTCTCTGTCCTCGGCCTAGACGGTGAGTGCCCACTTATCTCGTGAAGCTTTTTTACATTCAGTCTTATCCTCAGCCTCTAGCCCTCTAAACGCTCAAGTAAAATATCTCCTTATAAGAACACACTTTTTAGAGGGGGTGGGGTAACCGAGTAGGCTTTCAGTTACATGCTACTGTTCTTCTGTTTGTTTTCAGGTTTTTGCCATAGGGCACATGTGCTTACCAGAGAGCAACAGAGGGGCAATGCGAGAAATCAGCCCCTCCTCTACCCACCGGGGCAATGGCCACGTCACAACCCCTTCCCCTCCAATCTCTTCTCAGGATTTTGGACACACGTGCACTCGTGCCTGGTGTGATTTTTAAGCCACTGGACCTAGACCTAGGACCACAGTCAACCATGTGAGAACCCAGCACCTCAACCACCTCTACACCACCTGCTGCTATTCTTAATAAACATTTATCTTTTCAGTATATGTTCTAAATAATTTTTAAGAGAGATTTTTACTATAGGGCACATGTGCTCGCCAGAGAGACAGAAAGCAAGAAATCACCCCCCCAAGGGGAATGGCCAAATCCTTTCCCCTCCATTCTCCTCTCGGGATCTTGGGTACGTATGCACACGCATCCGGTGAGTTTGAAGCCACTGGGTCCAGGATTGTAACCTCAGTGGGTCATGTGGGAGTCCAGCGATGTAACCATTACGCCATTGGCTGGTCCCTGTTCTAAATAATTTAAAACATTATTTCATTAGGAAATACAGAAGGAGATTTGGAACCTAGAGAATGGCTCGTTTAAATATTTATAAAAATTCAAAGTTAACCTTCCACAGTAACACTAAGCAGTAGGTGAAATTTTTCATTTTCTAAGGCTGTACTCAGGATAGCCTATATTCTTACATTACATTAGTCTTCATTATACAGCAAGTTGAAACTTATCTTTATTGATGACGCACTTTAAGCAAAGTTCAGCCACACTTTAGAAAGTGTCAAATATCCCAACTGTTTCAAATGCCTCAGGTTTATAGCTTTGTTCTGGATGGTAAGTGCTATGATTGCTTTGGGAAGAAAATGCCGGTCTCTGTTCTATTTTTATTCCTCTCCCCCTTTCCTCTCTAGCCACACATTCATACACACTTACTTCAAAAACCATTTCAAACTTCACTGATAAGCCCATTTTTTTTAGATTCATCGCTTTTTATTATAAAAAACATATAAGAAAATCATAAAAACCTCTAAAAATCGGAGTGAGAAAATGACAAGGGGAAGGGATCTTCAAATGTTTCATAGAAAATACATATTATGAAAAACTGCATGGATATTAAAAAATGTTTTGCACCAAAATGCTTGGATTTTAATTCCATTTTTCCACAAGCTTTTTGAAGTCCCTTCATACTGTACTTCAAGCATCATTAACATTTTAATAATGTAAACATAGTAGCATTGCTACACTAATAAAATTTCCCAAATTTTTGTGTTTTTAATATAAGTTATGAATATAGTCAAAATCATCTATAAACCAATTGCCAACATGAAAACAATATTTATAATAGTGAGAAATCAATTTTGGCCAAGCATAAATCCACTTAAAAACCAAAATAAAATATCAGGTTACCAGACAAGAAACCACTATGTATTCTTCTATGTTTTTCTATGCAAAAATGCATCATGACTTTTCCAACAGCCCAACAGTTCTACAATATTTAAATCAAACACATTAATACATAGTCAGTGTGATGAAAAACTGACTTCACATCTCCCCATAAATACAACCGCCTTGTGTAAGCAGTGTCTACAAGAACGGCACACACAGGGAACATGCCGAAAGAAAGTGACTGCTCAGAAAACTCGAGGCAGCGTGTGCTCGCATCCCAGGAAGACCACGGCAAGCGCCGTGCACTCCCGCTCTATTCCCGTATCCTAGGGTTTCCACCGGAAGGGACCCTCCGTCCACTACTGAGGCCTTCATGCTGGTAAGTGCTCCGCGAGAGCCGGGTGTGAGCGCCAAGCCCAGTCCACAGCCCTTCTCCACTGTGCATACAGACATTGTCTTAGGACTTATTTTTGTAAAATGAAACAAAGTTAAGTATCTTTGAAATACATACTAATATGTTTTTCTAATCATTAATAATGACTGTCAAATAAAGTCAAGTATAATAATGACTTCTACATTTTTAATGTGGTTCTATCTAAATCAAATTCTCAAAATTTCCCCTCCAAGTTCTTTTTTTTTAGTCAAGGATCTTTCTTTTATATTTATTTCATCTCTAACTTAATTTACCTTTTTAAACAGAATAAAACTCTGACAGAATTAAGATGCTAATATTTGATTACTTGATATTTTGTCTTCTAGACTGTATTCAGTGCTAGTTCTTTGGTCATAATAAGACAGAAAAAAGCTGTTTAAAAATCAGCCCCCACTCAGGCGGGGGAGGGGCCCAGGCAGGAGGCGATGAGCTGCCACGCCGGGGGCCACGGGGAAGGTCTCCCTGTGCCTGCCCTGGTGGGGTGCCCCTTCCTTCCCCCCTCACCTCTTTCTCTATCTGTCTCTTACATGGAAGAAATAAACCAAGAGGCAAAAAATAAACAAATAAATAAAAACAGTCCACACTGAATGTGAAGGAGGTCTTACCTTCTGATTTGCTGTTTTTCCTCTTCAGCCATTTCTCTACAGTCTCTGCGCTAACACTCTCAGATACAAATTCGTCTAATACCTGGGGGTGAAGAGAAAGATATGCCTTCACTTTTTCATCTGTTAAACCTGTAAGAGAATTGGAAAGAATGAATTCACCTATACAACATCTTCATACATGTGAAAGATACAGAACAACGGTGCAGCATGCTAGAGCCCAGTAACCTTATTACATATTTTATCATGAGAAAAGCTTTTTATAAAAAAAGAACATAAATCCGGAACTCAAGCAATTTATTTATTTATTGATTGATTGATTTATTGGAGAGTTTTTTGCTATAGGGCGCTAGCCAGAAAGAGAGAGAGAGAGAGACAGCGAGAAGTCGCCCTCCAAGGGGGATGGCCACGCCTCAATCTCCTCTCCTCCATTCTCCTCTCGGGATCTTGAGCACGAACGCACATGCGCCCGGGGTGAGTTTAAGCCACCGGGTCCGGGACTCGAACTGCGGTCGACTATGTGGGAGTCCAGCAACATAGCCATTATGCCAACTGCTGGTCCCGGAACTTAAGCAATTTAAAAGTATACATATTACATCTTACTACACAGCTGTTTTCCAATAGTAAATTTCAGAGTTATATATAAAGTCATGTTGGGATCCAATGTGGTGCTTTAAGGCTTATAACATATTCATTATATTTCATAACTTGTTACCAGAGATTAGTATTCAAATGCAAGTGAACTCTAGAAATAGTATCGCACAGGAGAATTAACACTGGGACTTTACCGATGCTAAAAAATGTGTAATGAATAAATGAATAATAAATTATGTTTCGTTGTCTTACAAACACGAACGCTTCCTTTTTCTCAGGGGCATTAAAAACCCAGTGGTAAAAGTAGTGCTCAATTCAAAATGGTCTCAACATTTGTTCACTGATAAGCTATGTACAAAGTCAATTTCACTGAAACAATTTTCATAGTCTTAAAAGAACTGCTGAGCCTATATAGCAGTTTCAAATGAAGTGCTTTTCCAAGTTTTCATACTGAACACATAAAACGATACATTTTAATATGGTGCTTCATGTTGTATGTCACTTCATTACATAATCCCAATACAAACAGCAGATGAGTAATTATGTTCAGGGACGGTAATTATTTTTACTACTGTATCTTCTCTGTAAATTATTTCAATAAATTACCCTGTCTAGGGACAGTTAGGTGAATAAGGCAGTGGTGAATTTTATTTCAAGATAGAAAAGAAGGAAAGGAAGCATATCTTTTAAACTCCAGGGAGTAAGCTGTATGTTTTCCCAAACAGACAAAGCACAGAATTCATACGTGTTAATACATTCTGCTGCGAACTAAAGTCACAACTGTTAGGATTCTACAGCAGAATGGTGTCACTGAGAAGGCAAATCACTTCTCTGAATAAGATTAGCACTTAGTCGATTTGAATATATGTATATGTGGCCACATATGTATACATACCTGTGTATTATATAATACATTCAATAGTTGTAATAGAGAAAAGAAAAATGAGAAGCCTGTCTACAGTCACCTTGCAAAAGAGCCCAGGTGGTGTAAAACTAAGTTTGGAAAATTTTACAACGTGCTAAAAATGAGAGACTCTCCTGACAGAGCGAGTTCTAGGGTCTGGATGCCAAAGTAAACTGATCACAGACTTGACCTTCGAGAAGATGGCCAGCGCAAACTTCATCCTCTCTTTGGTATGTCCTCTAGGGTGGGACACACTCATTACGTGACTCCTTCCAGCCCCGTCATGGCCACAACACACTGCGCGGTCCTGTGCTAATGTCCCAGCGCCCTGACTTCTACTTTATCTTCCAATGATCCAAGTTGACACCAAAATTTAAATTAGGAGTCTTAATATATGTTTATCATTATAACTTTTTATTTATATTTACTAGCTGTGGATATTATGGGGTACAGTGGTGTGGTTTTTATACAGACACACTGTGTAATGATCAGCTCAGGGCAATAAACACATCAACCTTCTCAAACATTTATCATTGTTTCATACTGCAGACATGACGATCCACAGTTACAGCTCTTTTGAAATCGACATTGAACTGTCACCAAGGATCATTGCTGCACTGTGCAGAGCACTCTGGAGTCATTCTGTCATCTCCCTGCACCCGTGTCTATAACAGAGCTCTCCCCACCCACCTGCTACCCTTTCCAGCTTCTGATGTGCACTGTTACTCTCTATTTCTACGTAATAAAATCTTTCAACTTCCACTAGTGAGTGAGGACAAACAGTATTTGTCTTTCAACGCCTGGTTCATTCCACTTGGCATTATTATTTTTAACATGCATTTTTTCATTTATTTGTTGTGATTTTCAAGTCACCAGGTCTGAAACTCACACCACAAAGTTGGCCTGTGGGAATCTAGCACCTTAACCACCACGCCACCTGCTGGCCCCTCATTCGGCGTGATTTCCTCCAGCCTGTCCATGTTACCTCAAATGCTAAGAGTTCATCCCTTTTATGGCTGAAAATACTCCACTGTATGTATATGCCACATTTTCTTTATCCATTTGATTTAAGGGCACTTACATTGAGAATCTTAAAACATTTATTTCCAGTTCTTATTTTTCCATCAACCCAAGATCCATCTTAAGTTAAAACTCAATGAGTCGTCATCTCCTCACTTTTCTCTAAGAGAGTTAAGTCTCAATTTTCCCTTCTGTTACTATTATTCTCCATCTCCCAGGAGCCCGGGCGACGAGTGTGAAGCCGTGTCTGACCCAGGCCTCCTCACTGCTCGATGTCCGTGCATTATCTCCCAAGTCTTATCTGCCAGATCACGTACTAGATGAAGGACTGACATCCCACATATACAAAGAACTACAGACACTCAGCCATAAGAAACAAACCACCCAATTAAAAATGGCTGAGGGTCTGAACCGACACTATGCCAAAAAAACACATAGATAAGGCACAAAGACACCAGACATACTAACTTGTCATTAGTAAACTGCAGTGGGGAAAGAATGAGATCCCACTACCACCTAGCGGATGTCTAAATCAGGGAGAACCACGTCCACGTGAATGCGGGCAACACAGCTCTGATCTGCTGCTGGCACCAATGCAACCTGGGGCAGTGGCTTTGCAGAGGCACTTGGTGGCTCCTCCCAAAGGTAGTCTTCTGTACGACGAACACTCACACACTAGGCACGGGACGGAGACGCCGTCCCCATGAAAGCCGGCACGTGCATGTTCACGGCAGCTTCATTCATAACCACTCAAATCTGAAAGCACTCAAGATGTCCTGGGGAGTGAAAACTGAATAAGCAAACTACGGCACCCCTGGCACCCCACACAGCTCGGAATTACCACGCAGCACAAATGAATGAGCTCGCAAGCCAGGGAAAGACACACGTGCGCGTTAAATATTGCTAAGGGGGGAGAGCCCGTGGGAAAAGACTAAATATTACATAGTTCCAGCTGCACCGCATTCCAGAAAAGGTAACCCGTGGAGACAGTAAAAAGATCAGAGGCGGCTGAGGGCTCCAGGGCTGGATAGAGGACGCCCAGGGGCCGTCCAGGGTGAGGAAACCGTTCAGCGCCAGGTTGCTTTGTTTACCGTGGCCTTCCGGGGGGACAAGGCGTGGAGGTGGAAAACGGTGACAGTGATCCCGACCCCTGCAGACCTAGGCCAATCAGTGGGCTTGTGTCTTAGTTTGTAACAAAACTTTTCAAAAAAAATAAAACATTTAAAATAAAAAAAGCTTGTAGAATAAGAATATAAGAATATTTTGTACAGCTATACATAATGTCTATGTTTTAAGCTTAAGCGCTGTTACATTTGAAAATTAAAAGTTTTCAAGATAAAAAAGTTATAGGAAGCTAAGGTTAACTTATTACTGAGGGATTTTATTATTTTTTTAATTTGGGGTAGCCTGGTGTTTATAAAGTCGTGCACAGTGACAGCCTAGCACTTCACACGCACTCAGCAGGCACTCGCCGACGCACCCACCAGCCTGCACTCCGGAAGCCGCAGTCTTGCTAAGTGCCCTGCACGGTGCCCGCCTCTCTCCACGGCACCTTCCCGGGCGTAGGTGTGTCTGGTACACAGCTGCTTACCCTGTGCTGCGGCTGCCTGCAGTGCTCAGTGCAGTGGCATGCCGTGAGGTGTGCAGCCCGAGGGCACATGGCCTAGGCGCGGGGTTGGCAGCACCATCTAGGTCTGCGTCAGTGCGCTCTGTGAGGGTCACATGATGACAATATCACCTCGCCATGCTTCTCATACTGGACCCGTTTTCAGGCAACACGACTGTACACTCAGGCGAGTGTGCACATGGATTTCACCTTGCTGTGTTCGCTGAGAGGACCTGGAAACAGTACTGTCCCAGGACCAAGAAGCACACGCTGCTCCCAGACCTGGGACTCTAACACCGTCCCAGGACCAAGGGGCACACGCCGCGCCCAGACCTGGGGCTCTAACACCGTCCCAGGACCAAGGAGCACACGCCACACACAGACCTGGGGTCCCAACACTGTCCCAGGACCAAGGAGCACACGCCGCATCCAGACCTGGGGCTCTAACACCGTCCCAGGACCAAGGAGCACACGCCGCGCCCAGACCTGGGGCTCTAACACCGTCCCAGGACCAAGGAGCACACGCCGCGCCCAGACCTGGGGCTCTAACACCGTCCCAGGACCAAGGAGCACACGCCACGCACAGACCTGGGGCTCTAACACCGTCCCAGGACCAAGGAGCACACGCCACGCACAGACCTGGGGTCCCAACACTGTCCCAGGACCAAGGAACACATGCCACGCCCAGACCTGGGGTTCTAACACTGTTTTCCAATAAAAGGAACCAAGGCTTCCCGGAGCAATGACTTTAGTTCAGGAACAGAAACACTGTAAGAGATGCTCAGAAAAGTCAGTGACATAACATCTGCCCCTGGGCCGGCCGGTGACATGGTGGTTAAGGCAGCTGGGTCCCACATGGCTAATTGCATGGTTTGAGTCCCAGACCCAGGGACTTGTGAAACACATCAGGTGAATGTGTGCATGCCCAAAACCCCGAATGGGGAGAGGAGAAGGACAAAGGCCGGGTGTGACGGTCTCCCACGGCGGGGTGGCTTCTCACATTCTCACTATCTCTTTGTTTCTCTCCAGTGAGTGCATGCCCTCTGACAAATTTTTAAAAATACACATTGGCGGGGCCAGCAGGTGGCATGGTGGTTAAAGAAGCTGGACTCCCACATGGCCAACGCGGTTCTAGTCCTGGACCTGGCGGCTTGCTTTCTCGCTTTCCCTTTCTCTCTCTGTCTGTCTCTCTCAGGTCAAATTAAAAAAAAAAAAATGGAATTACATAAATAATTCTTTAAAAACATAGATATTGCCACTAAAAGCCACACAATGAGCCATGTAGACTAATATAGGTCACTACTCCAAGGTAGCACGTAAACTTGAATCAGTACATTTTAAAATATTTCATTTCTGGGGCTAGCCAGTGGCAGGTGGTTATGGCAGCTGGATCGCACATGGCCAACTGCATGGTTCAAGTCCTGGGCCCAGCAGTTTGAGTCTCAGATCTGGCATGAAAACATGCCATGTGTGCACATGCATGTCCAAAATCTCTAGAGGGAAAGAGATTGCAACATAGTCATCCCCTGGGGGTTCTTGCTCTCTCTCTGGCAAGTGAATGCTCCCTATAGCACGTTTAGAAATAATGCACTTCTGCTAATAAACTGTCAATACATTCTCTCATCTAGGCAACATTGTGTCAAAGAGTGCAAACAGATACACTAATGTTTCAGCCTCCAGTGGGCTGGTGGGCTGGTGGGCTGGTGGGCTGGTGGGCTGGTGCGGTGCTAACGAGCAAGGCTGGTCCAAAGCCATAAATGAGAGCAGAGAAGCAGGGATGGATGGACTGAATCATCAGACTAAGTTAGGAAGAGCTGAGCAAACCTCTCTCGTTCCATAATGCAGCTCACAAATGCCCACGGAAAACATGAAGAGTGAAGGTGGGGAAGCCATAGAGAGCAACCATGGATACCAGAGACAGTGTGCGAGGAGAGTGGGAGACGGCAGAGGGTGAGAGACAGGGAATCGAGGATGGGAGAAAAAGAAAAATATACAGGAAACAAGAAATAGAAAATTATTTGTTGATGATATCATGCATGTGGATGTGTTGATTGAGCCAATATACAGTGTATTCTGGATGGAAAATCTCATTTCGTATGGTGTAATAATGTACAGTGAATGAATGTAAATAAATAAGTTTAAATAATTTTTTAAAATAGTACTTACATGTTAAATTACAAGAGCATAACAAGTAACATTTTCAAATAAAAGTTTACTTACAAAGTAAAAAAAAAAAAAGGCGCGAAGGTGAAAGGCAGAGTGGCACAAGCAACCGTCATGCTTAACTCCGAACCTGGAGGCGCAGAACAAGAGGCAGGGAGAAGGCTGCAGGGAAGGCCGGGAGAAGCCAGGAAGTAACTTCCCTTTCTCTCCTTGTCTGGCTGATAAGACAAAGAGAGCAGGCTCCCCGAGAAGTCAGACCCCAGAAGGTGTCCTCTACACAGGGGGTGGGCAGCAGGGCACCACTGCGACACTGGAGCCATACGGGAAGTCCTGAAGTTCGGATCCCGGGTCGGCCTGAACACAGCTGTCCCCGTGGGTGTGCTAGAAGGCTGAGAGGAGGCAGAGCCAGGCCCTGCCACAGGTCCCTAACACACACCCCACCCCGTGGAGGAAGGGAAGGAAGTTACTCAGTTTTTTAGAAGACTGCTAATTATTCAAATAAAGATAACTGCTTCTGTGGCTAGTAATTCAGCCAACAAATTTAAAATGTAGATAAGGAATAGTTTCATTTTAATGCGGAGAAATTCTCTTAAAGAAATAAAAACCCCATCAATGTCCCCCACTTCAATATGTTGTTACTGAACCATAAAGTGCTAATAAAAAGACCAGCACCATTTGAGGCCCATGCACAGCAATGAAAAGTATCAACCACAAAATGCCAACATCAATAACATTTTGGGGGTGTTATCTTTGTTCTAAAATACAGGGGTCATGAGGTGCTGCCATTGCAGTGCGACTGGACACGCGGGAAACACCCTGGGCTCACGTCTCAGGGCGCGCGTGCGACCGTCCATGGTCCAGGCCGGCGGGGCTCGTGGAGGACAGCCACACGGGGCCCTGGGGGGCGCATGTTTCCTCTTCCCTCTCCCTCGCATGGAAGACACAAATACACGTACCTACACGCACACGCACATGCACGCACACACACACAGGAGCACTGAGAGTACTTTCCTTTGTCCTCACGAAACACTACAAGCTTCGGCAGAACACACTACTATGTGTGTCCTCCAAAGCGAGCCCCGCCCCCTGTGGCTCCCCGTTACAGTTCCCTACCGAAGCAGACAGACCTTCCCGTCCTCCTGACTGCTCTGACTCCCCACCATGCTGGGGTTGCATCTCCCCACGCACCGTCACACCTGCAGGCCTGAGACACAGGTGCACTGCGGGGCACGGGCGGCTGGCCGCGACCCGGCCCTGCTGCCAGAGGCCCACACTGTCACGTGGTCTCTCTGTGGTACCAGCATCCTCGCTGACCCGGAGTCTCCACTCTGAGGCCGCGCCCACGGCCATCTCCGCGTTTGGCCCTGCCGCCCTCTCTCAGCTGAATTAAGGTGAAGGCAACCCCCCTCCTCGACGGTCCAGCTGAGCGGCCGGGCAGTCCATGCTGATAAGACGGGGTGAGTACTTCCTTTGTGCCCCTTACTCACCAGTTCCAAAGTACTGTGGGGCACAGTTACATTCTTCCGGGGATACGCAACGAAAAATATTAGGGTCACTGTGAAATTAGAGGCTTGACCCGATTTGATGGGTTTCCTGCTCAGCATCTTTTCCTTCCTGGCGGGCTCGTGGCCCATGTCCCAACCAGCAGGTGGACCCTCTCCAAGCAGGCGCTGAGGGGTCAGGACGAGAATCTGGCTCTTGTCGAGGGCCGCCCTCCTGGCTGCTGAGGCAGGGTGACACGTCCAGCTGGTCCATCTTCTGCCCGAGCTCCGGACTCCAACACCTCTTCTCAGGAGTTCTGGTTCCTTTCCGGGGCCAGTGGAGGAGAGGAAGGAGCCTGCCAGCAGGACCGTCTGGCAGGCCCTTGCATTTTGCCACTGCACTGCCAAATGGCCCACTTACGGTGTTTAGTCACAGGAATGTTCTCTCTGTGGCTACGCCAACAACCAGAGGCCAATTCAGGTTCACTTGAGATCTCTCTTCAACTGTGTCACTCTAACAATTTGCTATTGTAACAATGGGTATTGTGAAGCATCATTAAGTCTTATCATCTTAATATCCCTGAGAATTATTTTAAAAATCACCTTCAGATCCAAAGGCTAAAAAAGTATTGTTTTTCTTATTCTGAGAAATAATTTCAAATTACTGACTGGAGGCACTAAAAGAAATAGAAAAGACCTTACTTTTTACATCCTACCATGTTCATTTTGGGGAGAAGTCCCAGCTCTATATATGCACCCGTGGAAGAAGCCGTCAGAAGCACGTGACCAGAGTCCAGGCCCCCACCGCCCCCGCTGTGCCTCATCCCAGGACACCCGAGTTTGAACTTCTAGACTCGCTCATCACAGTGCCCTATGTCACCCTAACCCAGGTCTTCGTGACCTTGACATAGTTCTGTCCTCCCAAATTAGGTATCTCACCATCAAGCCTTTTGTCCCTCTCCTATCACAGAAGAGGGGAAAGTTAAATTCCCATTATTTCGCTGTAGCTAAGCTCAGCTGGATCAATAGAAGCGTATTTACCTCAGTTCCAAAATATGAATGAACGGTCCTTCCCCTTATTTATCACAGTAACGGTCTCAATTTTCTAATTTCCTCTGTGTTTACAATACGCGTGAACAGTAAGCAAAAATGTATTTGGCCTCTTAAAGTCTCTGTCCAACTGTTAAATAGATTTGGGAAAAATGACCATGTTCATGCTATTAAATATTATGCTATAATGGTTCCGTTATCTAAGAACAGCTTAAGTATGAGGGGACTGGAATGCATGTTGTAAAAGGAGTAGGTGGACTGAGTACAAATGCTCATTTAGAAGAACACGGTTTCCTGGTGGACATTACTGGTGCTTAATCTGAGTGCTATTGAGCAAAACGGGTGAAGAGATTTGGGGTTTTGTTTTGTGCATGTGTGTATGTGTGTAAAAATCACGGAGAAAAGCTAGATTTGAAATTTCTGAAAGTCAGGCAGTAGTTCAACTTCAGGCAGAACGTTTTTGGGAACCTTCTGTAACTGGACGAGGCTGCCCCAGCCAAGAGTGTACCCCATCTCCTGAGGGAGGGCAGAGAGACAAAGACTCCGGCCTGCCTGGGGATGGGGACCCTTCGCCACCGGAGGCGCACCTGGCACGTAGTACGCGTTCGACAAATCTCTGTGGAGTTAAATGAACTGTAACCCCCTGAGTATGAAGCAGGAACAGGAGCATGGAAAGCAGGCATTTAGAACAGGCTTCTACTGGCCCCAGATGCAGGAACTGAGGTGGAGCCCAGGTGCACACACAGGCTCACCTCTTAAAGCCAAACTGCCTCTTGCTGT
The DNA here is from genome assembly GCA_026018925.1 of Tupaia tana. Taxonomy (NCBI): domain Eukaryota; kingdom Metazoa; phylum Chordata; class Mammalia; order Scandentia; family Tupaiidae; genus Tupaia; species Tupaia tana. The sequence goes on from JAKSZU010000002.1 coordinate 14,771,810, forward strand.
CGCCTGCCTCCTCCTGTCTGAGCGAGCTGCCTTTTACCAGGGCGGCTACCCATCAGAGCTGCTGACATTCTGTAGCTACAATGTGCATACTTTATGTCCAATTACGAACTGAAAAATCTTACTGCTAACCCTCAGGATTTGATAAGGAGGTGGAGAGAAATCATTGCAGCAGGAGATCCCTGGAGGTACAAGGCTGGTCCTTGAAATAAATCTACTCTTTTTTTTTCTTTTTTTTTCCTTAAGAGAGGTTTTTGCTATAGGGCACATGTGCTCGCCAGAGAGACAGAGACAGAAAGTGAGAAATCACCCCCCAGGGGTATGGCCACACCACAATCCCTTCTCCTCCATTCTCTTCTCAGGATCTTGGGCACATGCACACACACACACACACACACACACACACACACACGACCAGCATGAGTTTAAGCCACCAGGTCGGGGACTCGAACCTTGGTCGATTACATGGGTGTCCAGAGACATAGCCATTACACCAACTGTTAGTCCCCCCCCCTTTTTTTAAGAGTTGTTTTTCTTGTTTTGTTTTGCTATAGGGTGCATGCACTCACTAGAGAGACAGAGACAGAAAGCGAGAAATCATCCCCCAGGAGGCATGGCCATGCTGAAATCTCTTCTCTTCCATTCTCTTCTTGGAATTTTGGACACGCACGCACACACACTGGGCATGAGTTTTAAGCCACCTGGTCTGGGACTCAAACCAGTGGTCACCTATGTGGGAAACCAGCAATGTAGCCATTAAGCTATCTGCTAGTGCCCTGAGAATAAGTCTACCTCAAGGGTGGAAAGGGAGGGTCAGGAGGAGTGATCCCACCCTCACCTTTTCCCTCCCCCGAAGTTCCCCCGCTTCTTTCCTCCAACGTGTCAAGCCCTTCCCCTGGGGTGGTCTTCCCTGCTCTTTGCCCTGACTCTCCTCCACTCTTCCCTGGCTAAGTGAGACATTCAGTCGCTTCCCCAGGGCCCCGACTGCACACGCCAACACCTCCTGCCCCTTCGCGCTGTGCCCCGTCGCTCCTGCCTTATGCTGCCAGTCACTGGCACAAGCTGACGTTGCCTGTTGATTTAGACGACACACTTAGCAAATTCCCAACTCTCCACTAGGCCTGACCTGCCTCATGCCTCATACCTCATACCTCATGTGGCATCGTGCTTGGCTCTGTGGGAACAGGTTAACACAGCAGGCTTGGGAGCGCTCTCCTTAGAAAGGCTGCAAGGGAAGTCCTGAACTAACATCGGCTGCCTGACTCTGGAGTGACCCCAGTCAACAGCCAGAAGGACAGCCATTGTGCCTGGACTGTCTGTGGGAACCATGGTTTTGCCCAGGACCTGCTTCCTCCTAGTGTCTAACATCTTAGAACATGCCAGGCCCCCCAAAAGCTCTGGGGACTGATTGTCGTGTGTGAAGTCAATGCTGGAGAGCCCCAGTGCGTGCTGCGGACTGTGGCTCCAGTGTGAAAGGACCCAGGAGCTGTGCCAGGTCTCCTGGGCACCTTTTCCCTGGCACCTTTTCCCTGTAACCTCTGACTGTAATAAGTCTTAGCCATGAGCACAACTGCACGCTGAGCCCTGCGAGTCCTCCCAGAGTCCACCAGGATAAGCCAGCACAGTTCTGGGGCCCTGACCAGAGACCATCAGCACTAAGTGAATTAACTGGTGAGTAACTGTCCTATGTGACTACACAGAGGGCTGGGAAGGGGTGGTATAGACATGTTTGCTGGAAATCGTGCCCAGTTGTACAAGCTCAGAGGCACCCACCAGCAATCCCAAGTCCTAAAATTAGTGCCCAAGCAAGAGACCCCTACTCTCAGTAGCCTGCTGCTCCTACCTGAATTCCCATTCCTGCCTCGGCCTAGATGAGATTATTTTCTTTCTCTTTCTCCTTCACCTTCCATTTTTTAAAAAATCTGTATTAGGTTTCCCGAAAAATTAGTATTTTTGTATTTTGAATAAATTTCCCTTCCCTAATTCTGACACCCCTTAACCCACCTATAACACGGCACTAGTTCTGCAAACATGTCCCTGTGTAGATTCACCTGTCATGTAGGAGTTTATGAACACAAGCATTTCTACAGCAGCTCCTTCTCACACCTTATCAAATGAGGGAAGGGATTAACGGGCTGTCAGCTCTACATTTCTTTTCTTTTTTGGATTTATTTAAAAAGGTAAAGTCTCCTATACGCAATAAACAGAGGTTATCACATGACAAATGTAAATGGTTTTCAATATCATCAAGATGGCTCTGAAGCTGGAACAGAAAGTTACAGAGAGACAAGACGCTGGGATTGTGTTAGACTCCACAGACACGGATTCCACTCTTTCCTATGAGGTGTCCCCTTGTTGATGAAGGAAGCTCAGCTTTACTGCAGTGTGCAAAGCAAGGAGAGCGGGCAGCGCATGCTAAGAAGGCCCAGTCTCCCTGAGGAGTTTCCCACATGCATTTTGTATTTTCAAGTTTCTTTCTTCTGAGAGGAAGAAAGGGACGGGGAGGGAAGGAGAGGACGAGCCGGATGAAGGGAGGGGGACAAGAATCCCTAACCAGGTCTTCTTGCAGCAATCTACACAGCCTCGGCCGCGCAGTGACAGGCATGAGACACCCGCCTATTGAGCCTAAGTGTGATTCCAAATCTACGATGAGCTGCCGGTGCGAGATGCAGGCTCAGAAGATGCCAGACGCTCAGACACAGGCCAGTTTCATTTAGGGTCACCTGGCTTCCACGCCTCACTGTCCTCACAAACACCAGACGGGCCCCACAGCAGCGCCCCCTCCCTAGGGCCATGACCCATGCACGAGGAGATCAGGGAATGCCATTTCAGTAGCCTCCACCTTCACCCAAGGGCTGAGCACTTTCCCTCACGGAGCGGTGAGAGGCCTGAGACTGCGAGGAGGCATCCTCACCTCGTAGGCGTGCTGCTGCCTACCGGCCAGGGTGGGGCCCAAGGCTGGGTTCAGCCCATCAACTACCGGGGACCCCCAGAGGGAAGTGGGGCCAAAGCAAGTATGAAATGACGCCCACGATCGAGAGGGTGAAGGTGCCCAGGGCACACCCACAGGCAGACCTGAGAGCAGCGCCTGGGTGAGGCGCTCGGCCCAGCGCGCAGTGGAAACGGGAACTGAACAGGCCGGGGGGCCGTGGGGCGGCCAAGGCGGATCAGACCTTAGCCCTGAGGACAGCTGGGGTGGGCCAGCAGCACCATGGGGTTATGGAGGCTGGCTCCTACGTGGCCAACAGAGAAGTTCGGGTCCAGAGCCCAAGACTTGAAAAGCGAACCTGGCATATGTGCATGCATGCCCAAAGTCCCAAGAGGAGAAAGGAGAAGGGATTGCGGAGGGGCCACCACCCAGGGGGTGACCTCTCTCTCTCTCTCCAGTAAGCACATGCAAAAACTTGAAAGAAAGAAAGAAAGAAAGAAAGAAAGAAAGAAAGAAAGAAAGAAAGAAAGAAAGAACGAACGAACAGAGGGAGGGAGGGAGGGAGGGAGGGAAAGAAAGAGAGAGAGAAAGAAAATAAAAGAACAAAGACAACTAGGATGGGAACAGCTCCCAGTTCTATAGAGCAGCAACATGGTTCACTGGTTCTTACACTGGGGTAGTTAATCTGGATTAATGTTACATGTAGTAACAACAGACACATTATTAACACGGTGACGTCAACTAAATGACTAAGAGCAAACGCTGTCACCTGAAAGCTGAGTGATTTCCACATGCTGGATGACAGCCGTGAAATGTGAGTAAGCCCGGTCGAAGTAGAGACCTCCCGCACCCTGGCCACGAGGCACTGTGCGCCTGCGGGCAAACGTCCCAGCTACTAAAAAGCAAGCACCACCTTGCCCAGAGTCCACCATCCCCTCCTATATTTTAAATAAGAATTCAAAATTTACTATCCGGGCAGACCCCGTAGCACAGGGGTTGATGGCTGACAAGTTTCAAAGTCCAGCCCCAGGCACAGAGATGTGCATGCCTAAAATCCCAAAGGGATGAAGATATGGAGGGAAAAAGATCGTGGCAAGACCGTACTCCACTGGGGGCTTCCTCTCTCTTTCTCTCCCAGACCCCCCACTTCCCACCAATGATACAGACACCATCTGGCAATACATTGAAAAAAAAAAAATCTGAAAAAAAAAATTTTTTTGCACTCTCTACTGAGATGCTCATTAAAACACTTGCTTTAAAAAATATTCTGATAAATACTGTCAGAGAAATAAACCTTAGGGACTAGCAGTTAGCATAATGGCTACATCACTGAACTCCCATGTAGTCGACCACGGTTCGAGTACTGGACCCAGTGGCTTAAACTCACACCGGGCGCGTATGCATGCCCAAGATCCCAAGAGGAGAATGGAGGAGGAGAGATTGCAGCGTGGCCCATCTCCCGTGGGGGGTGATTTCGCACTTTCTGTCTCTGTCTCCCTGGTGAGCACATGTGCCCTATAGCAAAAACCTCTCCCCCAAAAAAAACCCACTGCATTCCTACCTGCCAGAGAAAAGATAATTCCCATCTTTGTCCGACATCTTTCTTGAGTTATAAAACAAATTTATGTGCTGTCATATTAGAAAGATTTCTATGTCATTCTAGAAAAATTCAAATTCAAACATAGGTATGTATTCCACCTAGGTTACCCAGTAAGCCCTCTAATCGATCCCATTTATTCAATCCTCGAGATTCAAACCGCAGACGGTGTGGCGTTTTGTGGCACACAGAATTCTAAGACGCCCCCAAGACCTCCTCACTTGTCCACACCCTGCAAAACCCCCACGACCAAGAGCGGACAGATTTTATGCACGAGATAGGGCACGCTAATGGTGGATTAACGGTAAAATAGGGACACTGGCCCGACCTAATCACCGAAGCCCTTTAGGAGCAGTTTTCTCTTGCTGGCGGCAGAAGTCTGAGATTTGAAAGCAATAAGAGAGATCCTAAGGGCCGCTGGCAGCTGGGAGGTGGAGAGCCAAGTGCCACGGACTGCAGTCACCCCTGGGTGCCGAGAGACCCCAAGCTGACAGCCACCCAGGAACCTGGAGCCTCGGTGCCACACCCACAAGGGACTGAATCCTGCCCACGATGGGAGCGAGCTCAGAAGCGGAGCTTTCCCAGAGCCTCCTGACAGGAACCACGCGTGGCCGTGACCTTGACTTCGCGCTTGTGCTACTTGAGCCCAACACCAGCCACCTGAGCCAGACCATCGGTCCCCCAGCTGCGAGCCAGTGTGCGGAGGCGGACAGGAGTCAGGAAATGTGTGGGGTTCCATGAGGCAAGAGAAAACAAACAGAACTTCACAAGTTAAATGACTTTTAGACTAACACAATTAAGAAAAAAGGAACGCAATAGCTCCCCAACTGTGTGGCCCTTAACTACCAATAACTAAGGAAAAATGGTAACTGCCAATAGTTGTTGAGGCTATAAAAAAGGACTTCAGGCCAGCCTGCGGTGGGGGTTAAGGCGGCTGGACCCCACGTGGCAGGCCATGTGGTCAAATGCCAAACCTGGCAGCTTGAAAACATCAGGCGTGTGTGCACGCATGCGCACAATCGACAGCAGGGGAAGGTGGTAAGGGGAGGGGCTGCAATGTGCCACCGCCCACGGGGAAAGCTGTCTTACCTCTCCCCGCCCCAGTCTCGATCCTGCTAGGCAGTCAGCAATATTATGAGAAGTTGTGTGGTTTAAAAAGCATGAGCAGCCCAGCTGGGGGACAGTCGGTGGCAAACTGGACTGCAGCGCTGGAAGCCACACAGCCGACCACAGGTTCAGACCCCGGGTCGGCTGGAAAACACGGGGGCTGTATGCACAGGTGCCACGGTGCTGACAAGCTGGAAGGCCAGGGAAAGGGAGCGGCAGAGTGACAAGACCCTGCCAAGAGTGCTTCTCTATCTCTGTCTCTCTCTCTCTCTCTCTCATGCATATACACATGCTCTCTAGCTTGAATAAAGGTTTTTTTAAAAAACTTTTAAGAAAAAAACAGAAAGCATGCAGTTTCTAAATCATCTTAAAATGTAGAAGGAAATAACATCAACCCCACACAGGCTTTCAGGGGGCATTTCCCAGATGACATCATGAGGCCAGTTTTACCTGACCTCTCTCATGAACATAGAAGAAAACCTTGACAAAATATGAGCAAATGAAATGCTGTGACATACTGGGACCAGCAGTTAGCGTAGTGGCTATGTCGCTGGACTCCCATGTAGTCGAGCGCGGTTCGTCGTGTCCCGGACCCGGTGGCTTGAAACTCACGCCAGGCGCGTGTGCATGCATGCCCAAGATCCCGAGAGGAGAGTGATTGTGGCGTGGCCATCCCCCCGGGGGGTGATTTCTCGCTTTCTGTCTCTCTGTCTCTCTCTGTCTCTCTGACAAGCGTACGCGGCCTATAGCAAAAACCTCTCAAAAAAAAAAAAAAAAAAAGAAATGCTGTGACATATAAAAAGGAGTATGTATCGCAGCCAAAAGGACTCATACACCATGTAGATATTAAAAAGGACTATGATTGTCTAAATAGCTACAGAAAAAGTTAATGACAAAATGCAGCATCCGTTCACGATGCAAGGTAGAAACAGAAGGGGACTCTCTCCACCTCTTCTAAGTCCCGGCTGGCATCCCTGCTACCACCCTAGCCCCCGCTTCATGCTGTTGTCCACACAGCGCCACAGACATCCCGTTAGAGCAGCAGTCGGCTTACGTCACCTGGGCCCCAAGTCTTCCCACACCCTAGCGACCTCGAAGGCCAGGAGAAAATCTGCACTGCCCTGGCCCTCAACGCTTTGCTCTCCCTCTCGCTCATTTCACTCCAGCCACCGAGTCAGACAAGCCGAGGACCGACCCCAAGGCCTCTGCCCCCCAGAGCCCACGGCACGTTCTCCCTCGCCTGCTGCAGGTCTGAACTGATGGGATCACCATTTTCTCAGCGGTATCTCCCTGGCTCCCTTTTCTGAAACTGCCAATTATTCCTTTCCCCCAAACCTTTGTAAGCGCCTCTGCTCCGCCCTGCTCTTCCGCAGGTGCCTACTGGCAACACAGAGGTTCTGTTTCCTTCACAGGCCCAGCCTCAGCCTGGGGGAGTGCCTGGTACAGAACAGGCACGCAGAAGGGATCTGTGAATGAATGGATGAGCGTGTCTTTAACTACTCCTAATGTAAAAACTGGTAGCCCATTTTTATATAAAGAAGCATATGGTTCAAAGGAAGACTTTATTAAAACCACAAAAGCCTTTGGAATTAGGCCAGGAGAGTCTTAAAATATCAGAGAAGGGAAATAATGACAAACACCTAACATTTACTGCTACTGAAGAGTAGCTTTACTTTTTTTTTCCACATAACAAATGAATGTGTTTCAGATGTTTAAGGGCAGATCTGTGAGAAGAATTATGACGTTCATCTTCAACTGTAAACTGAAATAACCAAGATTATTGCAGGTTGTCGACATTCACTTAACCTGTATATTTTATTCATAAGGAAACCCCATCTAATTTCTAGGAAACATAAAGCACTACAGAACTTTGGAATTATGCCATATCTGTGTATTTGGAATTGCCAAGTTGTAGCTATTATTTCAAATCGGTGTGGAGCAATAAAGTAACCAGTTCTTAAATGACTAAATTTTTGTTCCAGAAATAAATTTGACTTTTAAAATAACTAATATTTCTGGGGAAAGGAATCCCAGCAAGTAAATCAGAAAAATAGATTTCGAGAAAAAATATTAAAAGTATGTTTTACATTACTGCATAAACTGGTCTTTGCAATGCTGCATAAGAGCGCGCTCACAGTCCATATCCCACGGCGGAGAAAGGGTGGGCAACTGCCCCTCCCGGGAGCGGGAAGGGGAGGCTGCAAGGAAGGGAAACTTTCAGCCCTTCTCTTTCAGAAGGATGATTTTTGAAAATATAAACACATCATATATGAGACAAGATCATTCTAGAATACTATTTTTTTTCCTTTGGAGGGGTTTTTGATATAGGGCATGTGCGCTCACCAGAAAGACAGAGGGAGACAGAGAGACAGAAAGTGAGAAATCACCCCCCAGGGGGAAGGGCCACGCTGCAATCCCTTCTCCTCCATTCTCCTCTGGGGATCTTGGGCACGCACACACACGCGCCCGGCGTGAGTTTAAGCCACCGGGTCCGAGTCCACGGGGTCCGGGACTCAAACTGCGGTTGGCTACATGGGAGTCCAGCAACATAGCCGTTTCACTAACTGCTGGTCCCTAGAATACAATTGTTTTAAAAATCTCCTTATCCTGGATCCCCACATGCTGACCACCTCCACTGCCCCCCACGTCTTCATCCCCACAACTGAAGACGGGGAGCCTGTCCTCTGCCGTGCGGACTCTGTGCTCTCAAGAACAGAGCAGGCAGCCCGTGAGTGGTAACTGTGACAGGAACTCACACCAAATACTCAGATTCCTCTCGGGACAAGGCAGGCCAAAGCCTCTGTGACCTGTGAGCTGAGAGGGGTCTGAGAATTTACGAAGAACCAGGTCTTCATGTCTGCCCAGCATCATGCCGACAGCTGATCAAGGAAATCGGGCCGACAATCACCAAGGCCAGCTCACAGGAGATGGATCATATTAACCTCAGGCCCACACTTAGCTCAGAAAATCTCTCCCCAGTGTTATAAAGTTTAAAATTAGATTTCATGGCTCATGCATGAAGTCAGTTTCACTATTTTTCGGTGAAACTAGTATTATTTCAAAATTCCAATGTTAGAAATTTAAATGATTCAAATATTGTAATGTAATTTGTTTACATCAGATAAAAAGATTACCAAAAATCATTTCCCAATCTAACTCCATTAAAAACTGAAGTAAGAAGTGCTGATACGACCTCTGTCTCTGAGCTGGCATCAAGAAAGCAACGGCACCCTCTGAGAGCGGGCTCCTTAGCAACGGAGCGGAAGGACAGCGCAGCGTGGCCACCGCTAGCCTACCGCACGCGGCAGCTACTTATGATTTCAATCATTAAAACAGTCATCTCCTTTAAAGTAGCTGAAACCAAACCTGCATTCGCAGGGTATAATTCCTGAAGAAATAAAATTTAGTCTGCGATATCTATATGCCTCAAGTAATAAATCAGACCTTCTTAAATTAACACAAGAGATCTCAATTTACACTCAAATACGAACACCAGTGTTAGCACGTATTCAAGATACTGAAAACTTTCAGATAAGTAGTTTTTAAACTCCAACTTAAGAAAAAGTGAAAAATCTCTAGAGAATATCAAAGGAAGTCTAATCTTCAACAACAACATGTAGTATTTCTTTCCCGCCTCCCACGACACCTAGGTCACCAGCCTGTCCCCCAGACTTCCTGGGCATGCTCACACCCAGCTATGGCCCTCACGGGCCTGCTACACAGCAGTAACCAGCGCCCGGGTGTCACACCGACCTGACCTCACTCCTCGTGGACAGGACTGTCAGTCAAGCCCCGGGTCCCCCAGCACCTGGCCACGAACACAGTGAAGTTTAACTCCGTGCTTTGTCGTAGGGGTGACTGTGCTCTCGGTGGCCGCCTGGCAGTGCTGGGAGACACTGGGGTTGAGTTGTCACAGAGGCCAGCAGGTCCCTCAGCCATCTAGCTGGCAGGAGCCAGGGATGCTGCCAAACACACGCCAAGGCGCGGGACAGCACCCGTAGTATGGAATGTCCACCCCAGCGTGGGCAGGGCTGAGCCCGGGAACCCGCTTTCAGCAAGCACCTCAGAGATTCAAGAGGAACAGAGACAGAGAATGGAGATGATCCGGACGTTAGCCGGGCAGGCTGCGCACACAGGAGAGATGCAGCTGAAGGTGTCAGCGCGGGGCTGGCAGAACGCGGGCCACCCGAGGACTGGAGGGGCCACCTCAACAAAAGGCCAGTGGGCTGCAGGTAACTAAAGCCACTTTCAGGGTATGGTAGGCTAAGCTGCATTCCCCACTAACCCATATTGAATCCCAAACCCCACCACCTCGGGACGTGACTTTCTTTAGAAACAGGGCAGGTGCAGATGCAGTCAGCCAGGATGAGGTTGTACTGGAGTCAAGGACCCCACCGCCACACCTGGTGTCTACAGACAGCACTGGGTCCGAGAGGCGGCCCACTGAGGACACCGGACTGGCAGGCAGGGGCAGGCCGCGGGTTCTGTGGGCCAGGGGAGCCAGCGGGAGGGGGCTGGCGTAGGTTATCCATCATGACCTAAGAATGAACCGGCCCTGCCAGCACCTGGACCTTGAATTCCCAGCCTCTGCCAGTGTGAGAAAGAAGCCTCAGAGCCAGGCCCCGGGCCCTGCTGCAGCAGCCCCAGCAGGCTGGCACTGGGATGTTTGCAGAGCAGCCGTCCAGAGCTGAGGTCCGTGGGGCTGGGGCATTGGACTCATGATTGGTGGCTAAAGCAGAGGTAAGAAGCATCTTAATTAAATCACAAGTTGGAGTTGACTTCTTGAGAATATTTTCCACTTCAAATGGGAGATTGCAGAGGGTAGGAGATAGGGAATCAAGGATGGGGGGGAAAAAGCTAAACATACAGAAAACAAGAAATGGAAGATCATCTGCTGACAATAACATGTTTGTTGATGTGCTTGATTGAGACAATATACAGTGTACTCTAGATGGAAAATCTCATTTTGTATGCTGTAATGATGTACAGTGAATGAATGCAAATAAATAAATTGAAATAAAAAAAAAAACGGGCCAGAATTATTTATGATGTCTATTAAGGGAACGGGGTCACAGCAGGTGGCTTGGAGGAGGAGAGCTGGCTTTCTCAAACACTAGAGGAGCTGCTCCCCCCCCCCCCCCCCCCCGGGCCGCAGCCTCGGGCAGATGCGCTCCAAGGTGCTCACACTCCCGCTCAGTCTGTGAGATTCTGGATCCTTACATGCATGCACGTTTTTGCAAGAATGGGCCAACAAGCTTCCCTCAGATTCTCAGGGAGGTCTGTGGCCCCTCAACAACCCAGCCCTAACCTTTCGCTTCAGTGATGTCCCAAGTTCCCAGCTTGCCCAGGGGCCCCGAGCCACTCGGCTCTAAGTTCCCAGCTAGCCCAGGGGCCCCGAGCCACTCGGCTCTAAGTTCCCAGCTAGCCCAGGGGCCCCGAGCCACTCGGCTCTAAGTTCCCAGCTAGCCCAGGGGCCCCGAGCCACTCGGCTCTAAGTTCCCAGCTAGCCCAGGGGCCCGGAGCGGCTCAGCTGGCTGAGGCTTTGCTTCCACTCTCTTAACCAGAAAATCACGTTCTATACAATGTGTCCACCACCTTGAAAAAGGAATTAAATTTATACTCACAAGACTATCTTTTCTTTTCTTTTTATGCTTTAACGTTTAGAATACCTTAACCACAATACTTTGAAACGCTTAATTTCTTTCATTGTCTGATAATGGCTATGTTATTTCTCTGTCTCCACAACTGTACATTATACACTGGGAAAAGAAACATATTTGAAATGCACATTTAGATACATTTCAGAAATCTAGAACTTCACTTTGCATACATTAAAAATAATGTTCCTCTCCATACAATGTAGACCTTACAAAGGTAACGGTGTAAAATAGTGCAGTCAGAATAATTTCAATACTTACTGTAAAAGAATGCCTTTTAAAATTAAGTATCTCACAACCTAACGCGGAGAAAGCTGAATTCATACGATACAAGTGCATTCTGTAATCTGATCCAGATAATTTTCTGTGGCACTGTATACAAAGAACTAAAACAACAAGCTTCTAGTTTCTATTTATACAGAAACCAGGGGCACAAAAAGTGCCACGCCCAGCGCGGGGAGAACCGGGGAGTGCAGACGCCCACTCAGGCACATGGCGCGGCAGGACCTGCTACTTCTCAGGAAGCCCTCGTCCACCTTGAAGCACCAGCCCCAAAGAAGACCCCTTTCAGCACGCCCACGGTGACAGCGACTGCTCACGTAAGAAGGGAATGCCCCAGCAGGCGGCAGTGAGAATGCACAAGAGAAGGCGTGCCGCCCTCCCAGAGCCACTCAGAACGCACCGCTGGCTGTCCGTGAGACACAGCCAGAAAGCGCCATAACCAATTACACAGGACAAATCAGGCTCCCAAGCAGAAAAACACTAATCAAAGCTTACTTAATCACTAACGACGTTTTAACAGATGGGAAGGAGGAAGAGCAGAAAATGAATAAATAAAAGGGAGATAAAGAGCAGGATAAAAATCTAAGAGAAGGAGAAAACGAAGCAGACAACTCAGTCTGAGTAAATTTTTTAATGGTCGACGATTCATCAGATTATAATTACCAACTTTCATGGACTGTTCCCCATGTGCCAAGCTCAGTACTCAATGCTTTATGCAATCATACGGACATAGATACTTTCATTAATTCCCATGACGTAGACGAGAAAACTGAGTCGACAGAGATTCAGTCACACAGACAGTAGGTGAGCCAGCCTGAGCCCAGAGCTGGGGTCTGAACACTATGCTCCAATACTTCAGATCACTGCGTGTTGCCCAACAGTGTTAAAATCAAGGTTTTCCATAGGAAAATGTGCATTCCCTAATATTATAATAGAATGTCCCAAATATTATAATAGAATGTTTTGTATCTAGTATATGCAGGACTATTCCAGAAAGGGGGAAAAAGTATTAAAGAGGGTCTTTAAATAAAAGATTCAATAACATATTCAGGTACTAATTCTTATTGTCCAGCCAGTTCCTAAATTATAACTTTTCAAAATATAACTGGCCAATGATAATGCACCCAAGGCTCTGATAGAGATGTGCAAGGAAATTAATATTATTTTCATTCCTGGTAACAAAACATCCATTCTATGCCCCAGGAATCTAGGAGTAATTTTGCCTTTCAAGTCTTATTAAGAGATACATTTTCGTCCAGCCTATAGTCTAGTGGTTAAGATAGCTGGATCCCACACAGTCAATCATATAATATAAGTTCTGGACCCTAAGGCTTGAAAAAACATGAAAACATGCCAGGCACATGTGCATGTGTGCCCAAATCCTGAGAGGAGGGAGAAATTGAGAAGGGATTGCAGTGTAACCGTTCCCCTTGGGGGGAACTGCTTCTCCCTGTTCCCCTCTGTCTCTCTCTAGTGAGTTCATTCACTCTCTAGCAAAATTATAAAAATTTTAAAAAAAAGGAAAGAAAGAAATACATTTCATAAGGGTTTAGCTGCCACAGACAGTGTTTACGCCAATGGATCTTGGCAAAGCAAATTGAAAACCTTCTGGAGAGGACTGATCGCTACAAATGTGACTCACAGAAGGAGGCAGGAATATTAATATTAGCAGGATGTTAAAGTTGGTTCCAACTCTCATGAATGACATTGAAGGTTCAAGATTTCAGTGGAGGAAGTAATGCAAGTGTGGTAAGAACAGCAAGAGAACTAGAATTAAAAGTGGATTCTGAGAATGTGACATAACTGTTATAATTTAATGACCAGACTTTTAAGATGAGAAGCTGCTTCTTAGGGATAAGCAAAAGAAAATGGTTGAGATGGGTTTTACTCTGAGTGAAGATGCTGTGAACACTGTTGAAAGGACTGCAAAGAATTTGGAACGTTACATAAACACACTTGATAAAGCAGCAGTAGGGTTTCAAAGAACTGACTTTAATTTTGAAAGAAGTTCTACTGTAGATAAAACGCTATCACTTAGCATTACATACCACAGAGAAAGCTTTTGTGAAACAGAGTCAATCCATGTGGCAAACTTAATTGTCATCTTCTTTTTTTTTCTTTTTCTTTTTTTTTTGGAGAGGTTTTTGCTATAGGGCGTGTGTGCTCGCCAGAAAGACAGAGAGAGACAGAGAGACAGAAAGCGAGAAATCACCCCTTAGGGGGGATAGCTATGCTGCAGTCCCTTCTCCATTCTCCTCTCGGGATCTTAGGCACGCATGCACAAGCTCCTGGTGTGAGTTTAAGCCACCAGATCCAGGACTCGAACCGCGGTCAACCACATGGGAGTCCAGCAACACAGCCATTACGTCAGCTGCTAGTCCCAGTTGTCATCTTATATTAAGAAACTGCTAAAGCCACCCCAATCTTCAGCAACCATCACCTTGATTAGTCAGCTGCTATTAACGTTGAAGTAAGATTTCTACCGGTAAAAGATTTTAAGTCCCTGAAGACTCAGATAAATAAGAGCACTTTTAGCAATAAGGTATTTTTAGTTAAGGTATGTATAATGCAATTAACAAAGTACAGATTAGTGTAAATATAACTTCTATACACACTGGGAAACAAAAGAAGCTCATGTGACTTACTTTATTAAAATATTCAGGAAACTGCAGTGATCTGGAACTGAACCCACGATCTCTGAGGTATGCCTCACCTACCTCCCTTTGCTGGTTCCTGTCTGTCACTCTCTCTCCTGGAGATACATGGTATTCAACCAGAAAGGAATCTTCTTTGTGATTTTGATGGAAGAATCAAATTAATAAATAAAACTCTTAGCTACAAAACACTTGACTAAAATTTCTCCTAAAAATCTTTGAATGAAAATTCTTAACTCAGGGACCAGCAGTTAGCGTAATGGCTATATCGCTGGACTCCCACGTAGTCGACCACGGTTCGAGTCCCGGACCTGGTGGCTTAAACTCATGCCAGGCGCGTGTGCGTGCGTGCCCAAGATCCCGAGAGGAGAATGGAGGAGAAGGGATTGCGGCGTGGCCATCCCTCCTGGGGAGTGATTTCTCGCTTTCTGTCTCTATGTCTCTCTCTGTCTGTCTGGCGAGTGCACGTGCCCTATAGCAAAAAAAAAACCTCTCCAAAAAAAAAAAATTCTTAATTCAGACCCTTATTCTTCAGAATAAGTATTTATAATCAAAATTGTTAAATAGTGGATTTTCTTTTTCTTTTTTTTTTTTTAAGAGACATTTTGCTATAGGGTGCATTTGCTTACCAATGGGGTGGGGAGGAGAGGGGATGACCATGCCACAATCCCTTCTCCTCCATTCTCCTCTGGGGATTTGGGACATGCATGCACACGTGCTCAGCATGAGTTTCAAGCCACCAGGTCCAAGACTCAAACTACAGTTTCCCATGTGGGAGCCCAGCACCTTAACCACTGTGCCATCTGCTGGCCCTAAAATCATTCCATAGTGGATTTTCAAGGACTAGTTTCCTGAGAAACCTATGATTGCTTCTCCACGCTTACCTGTTGAGAGAGTCAAGAAGCATTAGAGATGTTGTTTCCCTCAGTTACACCAAGGGCTGGCGAGGGGCACGGGCTCCCTTTTACAGCGTCTCACTGTTAAGCCTGTACACATGCATGTGTAAGAATAGGGACCAGCAACAGCCCTTTTGACAGTCCTGATTTGACAATAAGTTTTATTGAAACATCATGATAAAAGAGATTTCATCAGAAAATATTTTTTAACAAAACCTCACAGCAAGGCAATTTAGATTTAATCACTGGAAATACAAGCTATGGCCATCTGCAATAGCGTGCTCGTGCTGGTTACAGCCTCTGCAAACACATCACCCTTGCCTAGCCCAGCACTTTAGGTGAGCCTCACCCCAGTAGAGGGCGCTATCCTTCACCATCATGGCACACTGTATGCTTCCAACTGGCTAGACCACTGTTTCTAACTTAATGTGCCCAAGAATAAGTTTCGTACAGTGTCTCTCATCTTATGACGGATCCCTATGGGTAACTGTTAAGTGGCTAAGTGATAGGAGCTTGTTTGGCACTTAAATTTATTTATTTACTTTTTAATGCTAGAGAAAGACAGAATCTCCCAATGCAGTCTGGTCATGGCACGATCCCTATTCCTCCAATTCTGTCCCATCAGGATTCTGGGCACCTGTGTACACGCCCAGCCAATGGCCAGAACTTAACCCCAGTTGGTCATGTGGGATCTAGCGCCCACTACAGTACATGCTACAAGTACACTATGGGGCCAGCCCCACACCGCACACATTTTATTTTAACACATTTTATTCTCTCAATACAATAGAAATTCCAATAGATCAATCAAGGTTTCTTAATGTGAAAGAGTAACTATTAGGACCAGCAGGTGGCATAACGGTTATATCACTGGACTCCCATGTGGCCAACCACCATTTGAGTCCTGGACCTGGAGGCTTGAAACTCACGCCAGACAAAACAAAAACCCTCCTTTAAAAAAAATAGAAAAACGATTCCTCCCAATATTCTTTCTTTTTAAGAAAGATTTTTTTTTGCCTATAAGGCATGTGTGCTCGCCGGAGAGACAGAGAGGGAGGAATCGCCGCCCCCTGGGAGGATGGCCATGCCGCAACCCCTGCTCTTCCATTCTCCTCTCTCTCTCAGGGACCTTGGCCACTCACTTACTCATGCCCAGTGTGAGTTTCAAGTCACCAGGTTTGGGATTTGAACTGCAGTCAGCCACATGGCAGTCCAGTGCCTCAACCACCATGCCACCTGCTGGACCCCTCCCCAATATTCTTAACTAAAAAGTGGAACAAGAGGGTAGGAAGAAATAACTAGAACTGGGCTTGTAAACAATTTTCCCAAAGTACGTCAGAAGTTGTTGTGACATTACTACTATAATGTCAAAGAAGGGAATTTACAGCATAATGCACTGAGAAGTTAAGAATTCTCTTACAGAAATGAAACAAAAAACATTCCAGGAAAACATGCAAAAATGTATTCTAAAGTCTTGTGAGAATATAGATAAGATCTAGTGACAGGAATCAATTTGAGTCAACCCAAATTACAGGTTGGAAAGCAATATGCGTAAAGATTCTGAGAACACTCTATCAGTGTAATTTCAATACGCAACAATATGTATGACATAATTACAACTAAGAATTAATGTATACTATAATGAAAAAGTCGGGAAATTAGAGAAGATTGCAGAATCCCTTAAATTCATTTTATGAATGAAGAAGCCAAGGTCAATCAAAAGATGAAAGCAGGCGTGCCATAGCAGAGCCTAGATCCTCCACCCCCTACTGTAAAAGCATTTCTCCAGAATTAGAAGTCTCTTGGTTTTTTCTTTAATTTTAAAAACTGCCTCCTGCCCCTTTTTAAGCCTATTAGTGGCTTTCAAATGGCATGCTGAGCCCCGCAGTGGTACTGATGGTATTTTTCTCTCTGAGATTGCAACACACTGCTAGATCAGTATGAACTCTAATTTAAAAGATTCACAGAGTAAACATGAAGAGCACTAAGTATTTTTTTAATAATAAAATATTTGCGTTCTTTGGATTATCTATGGAGAGCTTAGAAGGAAAAAATGACAGTAATTCTTACTGTAGTGCATTTGAGCCTAATGAAATAAGATTAAATTAACTCAGGCTGATTCATAAACGCATTTAGAGTAACAAAAAAACATGGCACAAAGCAAGGAGTTCTATCTTTCCACAGAGACCCCAAAACACAAACCAAAGCTGCCAGGAGCAACTTTATAGAAATTCTAGAAATAATAACATGTTTACAACAACCAGGCAAACAAGGAATCAAGAAAAGGCTACTTAGGACCAACGGAAGACGGCCAGCAGGTGGCATGGGAGTTCCGCGCCTGGCAGCCTGAAAAATCCTGCCAGGTACCTTTGTGTCCCTGCCCAGAATCCCAAGAGGAGAAGGGAGGAAAAGATATTGCTGCACACCCATTCCTCCTAGACGGTGATTTCTCTTTCCCTCTCCCTGGTGAACACATGTGCCCTATCGCAAGCTTAAAAAAAATAAAATAGGAGAGCTTTGCAACTTTTTTACATCTCTTAGCCGGACTGCAAACCCCTGGCTCAGCCTCAGACCTGAAGACAGCAGCCCACCCTTCCAGCATGGGGTCATGATCTCCGAGAAGAAAAGGAACAGGGCAGACCTTGTTCTCAAACAATTCTGGTTACCCATGGTTACCTGTCTGGGACCACCTGAAGAGCTGACGTTAAGTATGTGACTTAACTTCAGTCAACTTGGAACTCTTTCTTTTTTTTTTTTTTTTTTTGAAGAGGTTTTTGTTATAGGGCGTGTGCGCTCGCCAGACAGACAGAGAGAGACAGAGAGACAGAAAGCGAGAAATCACCCCCCAGGGGGGATGGCCACGCCACAATCCCTTCTCCTCCATTCTCCTCTTGAGATTTTGGGCACACACGCACACGCGCCCAGCATGAGTTTTTTTAAGCCACCGGGTCCAGGACGCGAACTGCGGTCAACTACGTGGGAGTCCAGCGATATAGCCATTATGCTAACTGCTGGTCCCAACTCGGAACTCTCTCAGGCAGGAAAGCTGCTACGTGAAAAGCATTCCTGATAACGAAAGGCAAAGGACTAGCCTACTGCTCCCAAGGGCATACGACTACAGCTGAAATAAACAACGCACACACTGAAATCCTTGAAAGAGAAGTTAGGGAAAGAGATTATTTGGGGGAGAAGGCGTCAAAAGTTCCAATATATACCGGAGAATTTACAAAGTCATAACTTATGCTCAGGGCAGCAGATGCTCAGAATAGATATGAAAATACCCTACACTGTCAAGCTCTTATCTCTGGCTGATGTTCAGATTCTGTGAGAGCAGGAAGTGATGGCTAAGGCAGAGTTGTAAAAGGCCAACAGAAGCACTGAAGTACTGCCTAAGCATAGGGTCAGTATGCAAAGTCAGGAAGAATATTTTTTTAGCCTTTTTTTTTCCTTTTGTCTGTTGTTGAATGTCCAGACATTCAATAAAATCTATACCAATATACTAGTTAAAAAACTTAAAGTAATACACACTTCAGAAATCACACAGAAGAACACAGTTTAGAAAAGTAGTTTACAAAAGTAGATGAATCTTTTAAATAACTGAATAAATATTAATTGCATCAAAAAAATAACTAGTAGGCCAGTAGGTGGCATGGTGGTTAAGATGCTGGACTTCCACGTGGTCAACCGTGGTTTGAGTCCCAGACCTGGTGGCTAAAATTCATGCCAGGGGTGTGTGTGTGTGTGTGTGTGCCCAAAATCCTAAGATAATAAGGGAGGAGAAGGAATTGAGGTGTGGCCATCCCCCCTAGGAGGTGATTTCTCACTTTCTGTCTCCCTGTCTCTCTCCTCTCTCCGGTGAGCACACATGTCCTATAGCAGAAATCTCTCAAAGACTAAACACAAAACACAAGTGTATGTGTGTTCATGCCCCAATCCCCAAATGAGAGATGAGGAAGGGGGACTACAGTATGATCATGTTTCACTGGGGGATTGATTCCTCCTCTCTTGTCTCTTCTGTGTCCTCCCAAGTGAGCTTAAGTATTCTCTAGAAATGTTTTTAAAGATATGGGAAAAAAACTAGTATGCAAAAATAATTCTTACCAATCTGGTGTGATATCTAAAACATACAAACATAAGGCTGCACTGTTCCTAATGTATAATTAAATTTAGCTGAACTCACTAGGAAAAACAACTATAATAAATGGCAGAATTCCTGAGTAAGAATTAACGTAGTGCATAGAAAAATTATTTTCCCATATACTTTCGAAAGCATAGACTTGAATTTAACAGTTCAAGTTATTTTGGTATACTATATCAGGAAAACAACACATTCTTTTTTTCTTTCTTTTTTTTTTAGGTTTTTGCTACAGGGCACAAGAGAGACACAGAGAGACATAGAGAGAGAAAGTGAGAAATCATCCTTCAGGGGGGTGACCACGCTACAATCCTTGATCCTCCTATCTGCTCTTGGGATTTTGGGCTTGCATGCACAAGCACCCAGCATGATTTTCCAGCCATCGGGTCTGGGACTCAAACCACAGTTGGCCATGTGGGAGCCTGTCACCTGAACCACTATACCTAACCTGCTGGTCCCCAACACGTTCTTCTAAGACTAAAACCAACTTTGTCACATACTGCTTAATTTTAAAAATGGAAGTAAGCCCATTCTCTTTCATAAAGTTAATGAAAGGGTATCTCAACACAACAGAGTCTTCAACACCTGCCGGAGGACATAATGCTACATAGGACCTTCCATTTACCAATTTCTTGAACAGATTTAAAAATCTATCTCCACTATTAGCATAATCTTCAAGGACAGAAACTGTGTCTTACTCCTCTTCTTATCCTCAAAGCCTGGTAATTACAGTAGATTATTGCTATTACCAGTAGTTACATTCTGTAAAGTTCGCCCAAACACTGACTCAGCAAATCCTGAACGACTGTTCCTAGGGGAAGTACAGGGTTAGGTTCCTGTGAGGCCCTGGTGCCATCTTCATCGACCAGTCAGGACCTAACCTTGCTGTGCACATTGGCATTTTCACAAATGACAGTGCAAATATAGCCAGTATTGATTCTCGAATTACAAATAGATTTGAGTGAGTAGGTGAGTTTGCAAAGACAAAATCAACAAATAATGAGGTTGAACTACACATTCACATGTAGGCATTCAACCAATGTTTCTGAGTTAAGTGAATAAATGAATAAAACCAGTATCATCTCAAGGTGCTTTCATGAATTCCAGTCATTTTATTATCTGGATCCCATCTAAGACACATTCATATTACACTGAATCCACCAGAGAAGAAAGCAGTGTACATGATCCAAGCTGTTTATTAGCAAGCAAGCTACCTGGATCCACAGGAACTGTTGTCTTCTGCCTTCTACCTTACCTACCTAGCAAAAAGCTGCTTTATTTTACTAGCTCTTTGCTGATAAATATGGAAACACTAGAAATGCACATGCCGTGAAATTCTGTTGGGAACCCTAGGAACTCAAGTCCTGCCAACAGACGTGAGCAAGGAATTACACAGCACTTAGGCATCGGCCTGAGATATTAAACACATTCCTATGCTTGAGAGTCAGTGTCACTGTGATGGCTAATGTAGAAAGTCAGGCCAGAATGGCTGACACGAGACCACAAGCCCTCACATCTTGTTCTTGGGAACACAGTTCTAAGTTGTGACTTTAGCCACGTTAGCACATCATGACACTCTGTGCAAGCATCATACCACACCTTCTAGGCGAACTGATTTTAGCTTTACGAAAGTTCCCATTCATAAGTGTTTAGTGCCAGTCGATCTGTCTGTGTTTATTTCTTCACAGTGCACAGTCACACTATCCTGGAGTTGCACTGCACAGACCTCAAAAGTATCTACTCACCCACTCCTGGTACAGCTGTTCCCCTTCAGATCACTCGTTACACTCATCCATTACATCGCGTTCAATGTGCTATGCTGCTATCAAATGTCTCGCCCCTCCACCAACAGCCACTAATTCTTTTTTTTTTAGTTGCTAATTCTTTCTTAACAGTTAATGAGGTCAATTCTCCTTGGTGATTAAGAAATGGTAGACGTAGGAATATAAGCATCTACATTTTGGCTGTGAGTAGTATGAACTTACTGCACAGAAGTATCAAAGCACAGTAGAATCATGGAATTGTGTTTATCTTTCTCAGAGGGAGATTTAAATACAAACACAGCACTTTTGACTTCTCCAAAGTTTCACGTATGTTGCCTGTTTAAGCACTAAAACTCTAACTCCTTCTCCAATAATGAATCATTTCCTGATGGTAAGTTAGCAACTAAAGAAAGATGACATCAGTCTGCTCACTATGGTATCATGTGATTTACGGCACGGAATTTTAATTGTTAAGGACAGGCTTCCAGGGTTCTATGATGTACCATTTACTGAGTTACTGGAACAAAGTAGTTATCATTTCTGAGCCTTAATTTTCTCATCTGGAAAATGGACATAATAAAAATAGCTATAACTTATAAGAATGTTTCAAGAGCTAAAGAAAAATAAAAGATGAAAAGTGCTTAAAATAGGGACAGCAGGTGGTGTAGTGGTTACGGTGCTGGACTTCCACATGGCCAACAGTTCGAGTCCCAGACTCGGCAGCTTGAAACTCACACCAGGTGCGTGTGCATGCATGCCCAAAATCCCAGAAGGAGAATGGAGAAGAAGGGATTACAGCATGGCCATCCCCCCGGAGGGTGATTTCACACTTTCCCTCTCTCTGTGTCTCTGGCAAGCTCACATACCCTACGGCACAAACTCTCTAAAAAAGAAATTGCTTAAAATACTATACAGCAAATGTTACCATTAAGACTTAAGCATAAAAAAAATAGCTTATACTTAGTCAACAAAGTATTAGTCAACCAAAAACACACTATTTTGTTATAAAAATGGCCTTAGTAAATACCTTAATTCTAAATGAGTACTTCAGGAATTCAGTGCATTTCTACATCTCTAAGTTCCACAAACGCATTTGTCTTCCTGCTGACAAAAATCTAGGCATCGAGTGTCCAGTCTTGTGAGCTGTTCCGTTCTGAGTATTCGCGTTTCACCAGTCTTCAGGGTTCCGTTCTGACCAGTGACACATGCTTATCCTTGTGGTCAACAATGCCCTTGCTGACTTCATTCGATTCATGTGTATTTTGCAACTTAAAATTTAGATAATAATACAAAATGCTAAATTTCTCTGCCCTAAGCTGATTTCACAATCTGTGACTAACAGTTTTTGGTATGTAATGTGCTAGGCTGTTTGAATTTTTAGAGTTTTCATTTTGACATAGGCACTTTGGAGTCCCCTTTTGAACCAGGCAGCCAAAAACCTCACAGGTTCACAGTTCTCTTCATTTTTCAGGATTTCACAGTGAGCAATTAAAACAGGTAAGCAGACCCACTTATGAATGAAGCCTCGCTCTGACTCCATCACTCCCATGATAACTTAGCTGCTGGGCATGCTCTGTCTGGATTTGTAAAAATCAATGAAGAGAAGACGTTTGGCACATGCACCAGTCCTGAGCAGTTTAATCTCCTGACAAACGTTTCTCCGTAGTTCAGAATAAATGCCAACACACATGTCGAGATAACAGTCGATCAGGTGCTAAGTGCTGCTAGACTGACCCTAGTTTATATTCAGCTTTTCTTCTCTCCTTGTAGATTTATTAAGATAGGAATCAACAGCAGAGTCTAGTGACAGAATGTAACGATTTCCCTTTACGACACCTGCTGAATTACTACTTCCATCAAATTTCACACACTTATTTTCTCACCAAATAATACCAAATGTGAAGCCTTCTTAAGTGGCAACAACCTTACCACAGAATGTCACGTATCATGAATTAAACATATTCTTACTAAGTCTACAGTCAGGGAAGGCAGTAATAATAATCATTTTTTTGAGAACTTCATAGAGCTCCTTTTTCACAGTCTTTTTCCCCTGCTCTAGCACAAAATTTGGGAAGGAGCCAAGGTGCTACTTATCAGCCCTTTGACATCAGGGGAGGACTGTGTGCGTCACCGGCCCGGCAGGACCACAGGCCAGGCAATGGACCATGTGTTCCTTATCTTATCAGTCTGTAGTGTCTGGCACTTCAACCATAATGCCCCAGCCTAAAGGAAGGGAGGTCTATGTAACCCTGGGGGTGTAGGGTACAGATGGAGCTAAACAGGTTTTAGCAACTTATTAACAAAACAAACCAGCCAATACATTACATTAATTATAATGATAGTCTCTGCCCCCAACCAAATCTTAAGAGAAAGTCAGCTTTTTCAAAAAGGGTGTTCCATATGACAAGCACTTTGTCTACTAATGCAAATGAATGCCAGAGTTACAGTTTTAGAACAGTGATCTTGTTACATTCGAATTAGAAGAGTTAAAGAAAAAGCAATTTGTTAGAAAATGTAGGTGTTAAGTCTTACATTAGCTCCATAAAAAACTGCTTGGGGTGTGCATACAAGCTAGAGAGTGCTTTTAAATACTGGCCTATTCACAGGTCTAAACACATTCAAGGGGGTGGGGCTCAAAGTCACACCACTCAAACCAGGATGATTTGAAACCTGTCTTGAAAAGAAAAACTCTCTTATGAACAGTAATGAGTCCCGCTGCGGTGGCCAGCAGTAACTCAGTGCTCCGCGATCCTGGAGCCGTGCAGGAAGCCCAGGTTCACGGCCCAAGACTTCCTTTCTTGTGCGTGACTGGCATACCTGATCCACACGGGCTGGGACCAGGGCGCATCGCTGCAGAAAGATCACCTTGGTACGCCTGTCTCCCTGTCTCCGACTCTGTCTCTGTCTTCCTGTCTGTCTCTCTCAAAAGGAATAAATCAAAATCAACAACAAAAAACTTGATCCCAATATTAATTTTTCAAATTTATTTAGTTACAAATATACTTCAAACTGACTTCAAAATATTCATGGGAAAATTAATCTAAGAATTATTCTGGTACAAAAAACTGTTTGCAATCACGCATCTTCATACACATTTCCTGTGCACTTGTTAAGACCATTCATATTTCTTTCCTAAGAGACAGAGACAGAGACCCCAACAGATCTTCCTAGACCATGATTCCCTCCCCCACCCTACTAGCCAGCCAGGATTTCGGGCATGCCTGGTGTGTTCAGGGTGACCAAGGAACCAAACCAGGGCCCCATGTGGCCCCAGCATTGGCAGTAGCAACCTTCTGCCTGTTCCACCATAGCTGGGCCCCCAAATTAACTAAAAATAAATTCATTCATTCATCCTTCATTTTAAAAATCATCTGAAAAAACTTAAATACTTACAGAATTTCCTTCATATTTGCTAACTGAAAGCTGATTATGCCAATGTAATAAATGCATTTTGAATGAGAAAAATAAAAGATTTGTCCTTAAGTTTGTCCTTAAGTTGGACCACACATGAAATAGCTCTTTATTAACGGCAATGCATTTACCCCAGGATCTACAACGTCTCCAATACTGTTCTGCACAACGACGCCGTCATCCGTGTTACATGGCTAAGGCAGTGGAGTTCTGATATTATATTAAACCTGCCTGATAGTGCGTAATATTCCTTAAAGCTTACCCGGAAGCCCAGGGTAAATACAATTAATTTGCACCCTAAAATTCTTCTGTATAAGAACAAGTCATGCGGCTACAAATTATGAATAAGTCAAGAAAACTATTCTCTCCCTCCCAAGACAAAGCTCCCCTGTGACCACACGGCCCAATCCTCATAACCCACCCGCCTTCACTATTGAGTCTGGCCGTCGGCCTCAGCTCCACATGCCGGCTTCTCTACAGCACGAGGAGTTCTGCCTCCCTGGGGTCTGCAGGCCTCTGCGGCCGCAGCAATGACATCTCAGGGAGCAGGCAGAGCTCCTCGCCAAGCCCGGCACCAGGGAGAGCCAACCCCCCTGAGGCTGGCCAGGCAGGTCCAGCTGGTTAGAGGAAATGTCGCCAGGCCGACGCGTTCCTCCCCAGATGCCCACTCAGCCCCGGCAGCTGTGCTGGCCGCTCCCTTCTCCCGAGCACCCAGGCCCAGCGTCATCCCCTGGCCCAGGCCATGGCCTTTTCTTTCCTCAGAGGACTCTCAGTTCTCCTCCTCACATTTCTCTGAACTCCCAGCCCCTCCCTGTCTGCTCTCAGCCCAGCGACTTACCTTCTTGGCTCTTCGTCCCTCCCTGCTTCTCTCACTCGGCAATTCTCCTTCCAGGTCTCAGGTCTCCAAACCCTCTGGCGTCTTCTAATGGGTCTCTACTACTCTCATGTGGCCACCAACCCGGAACAGCCACAAGACTCCCTTCACACCCGCAGCTCATCGCCCTTCTTGTTTTCTTTCTCTTTCGATGAAAGTCAGAAGAGTACTAACGCTAATGCCCTTAACTCTAACCCATGCCTTCAGCTCATGGTATCATGGTTCTAACCCCAGCAACACACTGAGACTACGTGGTGAAATACAACCCAAACATCCCCAAATTATTAAGTATGATCTCGGTCATATGATTGTTTCACTCTTCATTGTCCTCAGTCTCAGAAAAATCATCTATTACTAACCAACCTTACTTCCTTGAAAATTTCTCCTACATAACATCGCAGAGGCAGGTCAGTTAAACAACAATCAATTTACCTAAAAAAAAATATATTGTTAGACAGACCAACCATTCTATCAAAAATAAAATGGAAGTCAGCCAAGGAGAACTTTTGAGAAATCCTTAAAAGCAGTCACAACTAACCCATTCAGTATGAAATAGCATAAACTTGTTCAAAGAATTATTTCTATTTGTTATTATTATTGTTCTTCAGTTTGACCAGGGAGAGACACCCAGAGAGAGAGAGAGAGAGAAAGCAAGCCACCAGGTCTGGGACTCGAACCACGGTCAGCCATGTGGGAGTCCAGTACCTTAAACAACACACTACGGGCCTGTTACAAAATACCATAACCTTTGTTAGCACAGTAAAACTCTGCTGGTAAAAGTGTGTGTGCATATGTGTGTAGAGACAGGCGCATTGACTGGGAATTGGGGACAGAAAATTCAATGTCTGAAGAAAGCAAGTTTTAGTCGAGGGATAATTTTCATTGACAGAGTAAAACTTAGAGCTGCAAAGTACTAGTTTGCTCCCCATCTACCTGTGTGGCCCTCCTGAATTTCGTTTGCTGGCTTAGAGTCCTCTACTCACGAGTTAAAAGTTGGGACTTGCTCTCTCCTGTTCGCACTCTACACTCTCTTCCTCCAGTCTCCTCTACCTCCCTGTCGTCACTGGTAACTGTGGGTGACTTCTCTATCTATGCCGCTAGCTTCTAAACAAAACAACTCTTAGATCATCCTCCAGATCAGGACACCTTCCCGGCAGTAAGTCACTCTTCTGTACCCACCTCTTCAAGTGAAACCACCCCTCCTATCACCCAAGCTAACATCCTCCCTAAAGGCAGCTGGCAGCTGACCTGGGTCCTGCTACCCCCACGGTATTTCTGCATCCGCTGGCCCTTCCACTCGCCCTGCAGCAGCCTTCACTGAGCGCCATCTCCGATCAGAGTAAAATCGTTAGGTGAAAATACACTCTTCCCCTGCTAATCACCTGTTAGGCACCACACAGAAGCAGCCACTCTTCCAAGTGTGCTCCAGGCCTACAGCCAACGTCCCTATCTTGCCACCATGAGATCAAAGCCCACAGCAGAGGGACCAGCAGTTGGCAATGGCTATGTGGCTGGACTCCCATGCAGCTGACCCGGACCCGGTGGCTTAAACTCACGCCGGTCGCGTGTGTGTGTGTGTGTGTGTGCCCAGGATCCCAAGAGGAGAATGGAGGAGAAGGGATTACAGCGTGGCCATCCCCCCGGGGGGTGATTTCTCGCTTTCTGTCTGTTTCTTTCTTTCTGGAGAAGGCACATGCCCTAAAGCAAAAACCTCTCCCAAAAAAAAAGAAGGAAAAAAGACCAACAGCAGAGCAGGAGGGGCAGACAGGGCTCCTCAGTGCCAGCTGACCCACCACCCCCGGAGCTGCCCGGCCTGGGCCTCCCCTTTTCTGGTATTTTGTTTGCTCACTTGGGCACCTGAGGCTGGGCTTCTCTCACTTGCAACCAAGGGCAACTTAGCGCCTGATCTCAACCTGCCCCCCCTTCCAGTGCGCTCCCAGAACGTCCCCGCGAGGGCTGTGCGCGAAGCCTGGGCTGGGGGCCGCACCCTGCGCCCCAGACAGGAGGGCCCCAAGACCGGCGCAGGGCAGCCCCCACCAGGCCGCACGGTCGCTCCTCGCCACGTGGGCAGCGTCTCTGAGGCCTCAGCCCCGGGGGGGGGGGGGGGGGGGGGGGCGCCCGCCTGGCCCCCCCCCCCCCCCCCCCCCCCCGGGGTTCCAGCCAGCAGCCTGGCCGCGGGGATGAGGGCAGGGCCTGGGCAGGCAGGTGTCACCTGAGGTACTCATCGGGCCCAGCGGCCTGTCCCGGCTCCTCTATGCCGGCCACCTGCTATGGCCACACCCACTTCACGGCTGAGCAGGCGGGTCCCCGCAGCCGCCCAACTGCCCACGGCGCTTCCCCACTTGGCCTCGCCCAGACCTCTCAGGGCAGTTGGGCACGAGGTGCTTCTGGTGAGGTCACCTCCGGCGGAAACGCAGCCCTCCGCGCGGGCAGCCTGGAAGAGGCGTCCAGGTGCAGCAGAGTGATCCTGCAGATAGGAGGGCTGGCTTCGACTTGGCACAGCTAGACGAGGGGCCAGGAAGCAACGGAACCCCCCCCCCCCAAAAAAAAAAAACGCAAGACTTGCCTGGTCAGCTCCACCTGTCCTTTCACACTGGCGGGGGCGGGCACCGCACACCTGGGGCCGCGCTCTGGGCGCTGCGGGATGGCGCGGGTGCGCACGTGTCCCCAGGTACAGCCCCTGAGCCACCCTCGCACCCACAGCAGCCGCTGCTTTCCTCGCTTGGCTCCCTCTCTCTGTGCAAGAAGCCAGCAGTGCCGAGGCCGCTTGCAGATCCTCCTCAGTACGTGGCACAGCCCGATGGAGCAGTGAGCTTGGAGCAGAGTGCCTTCGAATCAGGACAGCAATCTGTTTCAGATGTTCAACTTTTTAAAAGTGTTTGAGCCACTGCTCACTGTCTGTATGGAAGCACTTCCTTGATCTGGCCCCAGACACCCTTCACTTTCTGCCACCCACCTCGCCCCCAAACACCTCCCTGAAACCTTAACTTCCCCTCCACTCTATCCTACCAAATGTTAGCCCGTTTGCCCACCACACGGACTTTTTCTAGTTTTGTTCTCGCATCCATAATACAAGTCACTGTCTTCAATTGATTTCTATCCATTTATGCCTTCCCAATTGTCTGAAAGTCAAACATGTAGAAGAGGAATTTCAAAAATGAAATTAAAGTACAAGTTCATTTCGATGTGAAAAACATTTTTGCACCCTACACACGATTTTCTCATAACACGCATTTTCCGTGAATGTTTTGAGGACCCTCCCCCCCACGTATTGGGCCTCTGTTAGAAGGTGATAGAATACTGCATTGATCCTGCTCTGAAGGCGCCAAGTGCGGTCGGAGACAGACCACAGGGAGCCTCAAGACAGTGCAAGGACAAGTCCAGATGGGACAGCCATGTGAAGTCTATCGGAAAACGAGGAGAGCACCACACTCGGTGAGAAATACTGAGGTCAAGGAGGCCCTCATGGACAGACAGACACCAAAATTCAGCCTTGTAATCTACTAACAGACGAGCAAAAAGGGGTGTCTCAGACAGAAGGAGTGCACGGAGAGTCACCCTAGAAACTCTGTAAGTTATAGATGGCCAGGGTATGCAGAGGAGTGGGCAGTAAGGCTCTCAGAGTAGGTAGAGTGCAGTTGAAGGACATTGCAAGGACTTCAGAAACTTTTTTTTAAGGATTTTGCCATAGGCCAAGTGCACTCACCAGAGAGAGGCAGTGGGAGGGAAAGTGAGAACGCAACCATGCTGCGTTCCCTTTTCCTCCATTCTTTTCTCAGGATTTTGGGCATGCACACGCACATGCCTGGTGTGATTTTCAAGCTGCCAGGTCTGAGACTGGAACTGTGACCAGCCACGTGGGAGTCCAGTACCTTAACCACTAAGCCAGCACTTCAGAATTTTATCTGTATGTGACTGGGAACAGACTGAGGATTAACCTCAAGAATGAAATAAACAGATGTGTGTTTCAGAATGGTTTCCACTCCCCCAGGAAGAATTGGGATTACTCATTCAGTCAGCAGCTACCGTAGCTGGGAACTAGCAGAGGTGAAAAACGTGATAACCAACCGCAGACTGACATCGTGGGACGACTGGTTAGATGCACGGCATGAAGGAGAATAACAGGATTCCACAGTCGTCCTCTACTCCTCTCGGAGATCGCACATCCAAACCATTAGGCAATTCTGTTTTCTCAAATGCCAAACAATATTCAAAATCTGATCCCATTTCAAGTCCCCAACATCAATATCCTCATTCAGACCATCATTTTTTTTCATCTGGATTTTGCAAAAAGCCTCCTAACTGCATCCATCTACAGTCCGGTCTCAGTAGGGCACCCTGTCAAAACCTAAGTGAGATCATGTCGCTCCTCTGTCCAAACCTTCCGACCCCCCAACTCACGCAGTAAAAGTCAAGGCCCTGCATGACCTGCAGCTCAGGACTGCCCTGCCCTCCTTCAACGAGCCAAGTGCATGTTACTGGAGCCTTGGCCCATGCCATCATCTCGGCCTGCAGTTCTGCTCTTCTTAGGCATCTACATGAACAAAATCCTTCACTTCTCTCAAGTCATTGTTTAGAAGACACCTTCTTGATGAGGACTACATAGTATTCAATACTGCCACTTCTCAGCTCTCAGTGACCCAACCCCAGATCCTCCTCACTCAGTTCTTCTTAAGCACTTTTCCCATGAACACTCTATAACTTTCTAATATCCTACACATCATTTATTTTTTATTTCCTTTTTTTCTGTTTCTTGAACTAGAATATATGAACCACAGGGGCAATACATATTTTGTTTTATTCCTTAATGTATCCCGGGCATCCATCGATGACTGCCCCATAGGATGTACTCAATACTTAAATCGATTGATGTTTGATTACTAAACCTAGCACTGGTGTCAGGAGACAAGTGTGGGGAGAAATGGGTCAGACCTGTCTTCTGGAAATGATGTCTGAGCTGAGTCTTTATGGAAATGAAGTAAAAGCCATTCCCATTTTCAGATGGGATCGCAGCATGAGAAGACATGGATGTCAGAAGAGCATGTATGTGTGGAACGACCAGTAGTCGGTACTGCTGGAGCTTAATCACGAGGCAGAGGGGCCGGCAGGTGGAGTTGTGGTTAAGGTGCTGGACTCCCACATGGTCGACCACGGTTCAGGTTCCGGACACGGCAGCTTGAAAATCATGCCAGGCTCATGTGCATGCATGCCCAAAATCCCAAGAGGAGAATGGAGAAGGGACTGTTGTATGGCCATCTCCCCCTGGGGCGGGGTGGTGGTTTTCCTCTCTCTGTCTCTCTCTCTCTTTTTCTCTCTCTAGCAAGCACAGGCACCCTATGGCAAAAACCTAAAATATAGAGGTAGAAATGAGGCTGGTACTTGTCAAGCAGCAAAGGGTCAGATTCCAGAATGTCTTATATTATGGTTCAAGTAAGTTTACTGTGACATTTTGAAACATCGATCTGTCCTTACTAAGGACAATTAATTTTAGGGAAATACAATGTCCATATAGAGAAAGTGGGGATGTATTTGAGAAATAGTTAAGGCATAACCATCAGGACTTACTAAATGTGGTAGGGCATGAGTTAATGAGAATAGAGTCCCAGTTGTCAAGCTTGGGTAGCTACATATGTGTGTTGCATAACTACCTAATGAGAAAGAAGTGGCAAGTTCAATTTTTGGACTTGTTAAATTATACAATTTTTAGCACATTAAGTCAGAAAAATAGGTGATAAAAATAAATGTTAATTTTCCTTTTTAGGTCACACCATTGACAGAAAGTTGAGCTAAGAAAACTTGTCAACTATTTTATCGGGACCAGCAATTGGCATAATGGCTATGTTGTTGGACTCCCATGTAGTCAACTGTGGTTTGAGTCCTGGACCCTGTGGTTTAAACTCACGCCAGGCGTGTGTGCATGCGTGCACAAGATTCTAAGAGGAGAATGGTAGAGAAGGAACTATCACGTGGCCATCCTCCTGGCGGGTGATTTCTTGCTTCTGTCTCTCTCTGTCTTTCTGGCAAGCACACACGCCCTATAAAAAAAAAAAAAAAAAAAAAAAAAAAAAAAAAAAAAAAAAAAAAAAAAAAAAACCTCTCAAAAAAAAAAAAGAAAGGAAGAAAGAAAAAGAGGGAAAGAAAAGAAGAAAAGAAAAACTCATGATAAACAGAATAAGGAAAACAATTTCTCATGATGTGCTTTTGAGACTTTTTTCAGATTTGAGAATGTTGCTTTGATTATTCTGATAAACGAAAGTGCTGAATTCTACTTGCACTGAAGATTTATTTATTCTGTTTGGCCAAGAGGATTTGAATAGCCCATAACTACTCTCATATTTAAACAGAGAATAGGAATTAGTCAGCCGTTCTGAGAGGAACATTAGACCAGAAGTCTGAGGACATGGACTCTGGTTCTGGCACAGGAAAACTGCCAGATGTGGTTTTAATGATTTTTCTTCTCTCCATCCAACCATACATTTACTTGAACATTCAGTATTTTTTAACACCAACAACATGCTAAATGCTAGAAGCTTAAACACCGTCCCTTCCTTTTTACTGAAATAAGTAAACAGTAAGGCCAGACGGAGGTAAATAACACTGCCTGCACTGGCCCATCCACTTCCCAGGGCTTCCATGAGCGTACATAAACCATGAGAATGATCTCAGAAATACGAGGTTTACACAGAAGTAAGGTGGGAACACTCGGGCCGATGTCCACGATAACAGCAGATGTCTCCACTGCGCAGTTTGTCACTACGGAGCTTGATAAAGCATCGCAAGGCAGTGTCGGATAGCAAAACGTCAGGGGGTGGCAGGTGGGGAGGCAGCAAGAACCATTTTATACTGAAGGGTTAACAACACAACCAGTGAGGAAATAAAACCACCTGACTTCTTACGTCTGCAGAAGCACATGTTTTAAGTCATTATAAACTCAATTCCTATGTCAATTTAATAACAAATTTTAATTAAAGGACTGTATTTCAAATTAAGTATACTTTCCTAAAGTGGAGTTGTTCTTATCAAATGATCTAATTATCAAGTCTAAATAAAATAAATCTACCTATGATTAAAAGTACAATAAAGAAAGCAATGAAATGGAAGTAGAAGAATGCTGAGAAAGAGCAGACTAAAAGCTGGACCCCGCTCAGGACAAAAGTCACCACAGACCAAGGAACAGCATGGAGTCATGAGTCATGGGAACAGACAGGAGTAAAAAAAATAAATAAAAAACACAATTTCACTATCTGGGGATTTTTTAGAAGCTTGATTTGTAATCATGACAAGTATAGATGTGTCCTCTTTTTATAAACTTTCATCTCTTGCACCTCCTTTAGGAGTCTTTTTCAACCTGTTATACATTCAAAAATGCAAACAATATTTACAAATATCTGCTGAGCCCTCTCGCCCCCCCAGCCCTGTCTTCCTGTGTCTCCCCAGCGTTCCCTCACGTGGCAGAACTGGAGGCACTCTCAGGAACACAGCACCGCCAGCGTGTCTACCTGAGTACCGCCTCCCAGCTGCCTCGTGTGTGCAGCACCCCCCTGATCCAGCTGCACGTCAGCATCTGTGCAGGGCCAACCGTGGGCCAGGAGCCATCCTAATCGCTGTCCATTTACTAAACCATCTAACCTCAAAACTATACTAACATAAATTATTACTGTTACCCTCATTTTAGAGAAGAAAAGAGGGCTCAGAAGTTAGCTAACTTGCCAAAGTTTAACACAGCGAATCAGTACCTGAGCCATTTCAAGTCAAATTAGTATGCCTCTGCTTCCACATCATTTTAACCCCACTCCTTGGTCACCTCTCAATTTTACTGCTTCTCAACAGTTTGTAAATAACAATCAGTTACTACCAGGATACTACCACAGCTCAGAACAATGGCCCCCAGAAGGTATTCACGTCAAATCCTTGGACCCATATATATTTCCTTATATGGGAAATGATAAGGTTTAAAATTAAAGATCTTGAGAGACCAGCAGTTAGCATGATGGCTATGTTGCTGGACTCCCATGTAGTCCACCACGGTTCAAGTCCCAGACCCGGTGGCTTAATCTCACGCCAGGTGCGTGTGCGTGTGTGCCCAAGATCCCGAGAGAATGGAGGAGAAGGGATTGCAGCGTGGCCATCCCCCCTGGGGGGTGATTTCTCACTTTCTGCCTCTGTTTGTCTCTGTCTTTCCGGCGAGTGCCTTATAGAAAAAAACTCTCAAAAAGAAAGAAAGGAAGAAAGGAAGGAAGGAAGGAAGGAAGGAAGGAAGGAAGGAAGGAAGGAAGGAAGGAAGAAAGAAAGAAAGAAAGAAAGAAAGAAAGAAAGAAAGAAAGAAAGAAAGAAAGAAAGAAAGAAAGAAAGAAAGATCTTGAGAGGAGGGATTTATCCTGTATTATCCAGGTGGGCCATAAATGTAATCACCACCCTGATATTTCCCAGGACACTGCTTCTGATGAAATAAATTACCCCACAGTAAGTGGAGAGTGGCAATGGACCCATGACCATGGAACTTATTGGTCAAACCATGTCCCCATCATCCTGAGACAGCTGGCTTGACGAAACAGAAAACGGGCACTCCAGGACGTGGCCACTCCTGGAGTGCTACCTCAGGGCTGGGCAATGTCCTCGGGGGGCTGTGTCTGCCCTAAGCTGGCATCCAGTGAGTGGTGCTACCGGAGAGCCAGGGTTCATGGGTCTAGGAGTCATGGGGCAGGAGTGGCTCTGCGCACCGCTACCCCTAGTGATCTGCACCAGAATGTTCACATCCCGCCCCACAACCTCTGCCCTGCTGGACCTGGTCCAGAAGTCTTGGTTACAGAGACAGGAATGTTTCCACCAGAAGACACAATGACTCTGCTGGCCCGGAAGTGAAGACTGCCACCCAGCCGCTTTGGACTCCTCGTGCCTCTAGATCAACAGGTAAAGAAAGGAGTTACTGTACTGGCCGGGGTGGTCTGTCCTGATGGCCGTGGAGAAGCTGGGCTACAACAAGTGAGGAGTCCTGCTCCAGGCCCGAATCCTTTACCTGACTGCTGGCAGGCAGGTACAGAGCTTTGCCTGGAAACCTCATGGGATAAAGCCTCCCTTTTACCCCCATCAGGCTTAGTACACAGGCGGGCCTCCTGGGGTAAAACCTCCCCCACGCCAGGGTTGGTGCCATTTTCTGGAAGGAGTTTCAGTTGAGGATTCAGGCTCCCCTCCTGGGGTTAGCCATGCACACATATGCATCTCCATAACAAGCCCAGAAGACCCCATGAAGCAGGCTTTTTATAGGGGACCCGGGATGAGGCACTTTCCTCTACTTCCACTCCTTACTTTTCTACTCTTATCCCTCCCTGGCCTAAAGGTCCCTAGGGCAGGAGGCTTCTGTTTGGGCTGCCTTGGCAGTGACATGAGTCCCTCTTCTGAGCTCATCCAGTTGACCCTCACCCAGAACCATTCTGCACAGGAAATGTCACCCTGGGGAGTCAGCACCGCTTCCTGTCTATTCCTGGCCCTGTCCCAATAAGTGAACAGACTCGGTCATTAGCTCTGCTTTAGACCCTTGTCCAAACTGGCCACCTGGACATTTGCTCCTCAGCTACACAAAGACAGTGAGGGAGAGTATGTCAGGAGCGCGAGAAGACCCCTGCGGGTGGTGGTTCACAACATCTTTAGCAAAAGGGACAAGTTTCTTGGAAGACGATTTTTCCACGACCCTGGGTGGGTGGTTTAGATTCTGACATAAAGCCTGCCACCAGATGCAGCTTAACTGTCACTTGTCACTCACTGATGGGTTTTGATATGAGTCTGCAAGCAGTTGATTATGTTGTCTGTGCAGTCAAACCTCTCTGCGATTGTAAATTGGACTTTGCTATGTCCTCAGCACTAGCATCACCTCCTCAGCTCCACCTCAGATCATCAGACATCATGTTCTCATAAGGACCACATGACCTAGATCCCCCACCTGCACTGTTCACAGCCGGGTTTGTGCTTCTATGAGAAACTCCTGATCTGACCAGAGACAGAGCCCAGGAAGGAATGAAGCAATGGGGAGTGGCTGTAAATGCAGGTGAAGCTTCACTTCCTTGCTCTCTGCTCACCTCCTGCCGTGCGGCCTGGTTCCTAACAGGTCATGGACCAGCACAGGGACCCCTGCCTTAGGGCATCTCATAGTACTATCATGCCCTGTGATTAAAGTCACTAGAAAGCTAACAGCCTAATTCAGCCGGGAGGCTCATGGCCCAAGCCCTGCAGGAGTGAAAGGTTAGGTCACCCTATAGGCACAGAACAGGACCAGCTGGCTGACGGCAAAGGGAATGTGGAATGAGTAGTGGAAAGAGACTATATGAGAACAGTGATGACCAGGTGGCCGGTTACAGAAACGAGGACTGTAATTGTTACAAGTATCTCTTTCTTATTTTATGTATGTGTACTTTTTTTTTAAGCAGACATCTTTATTCTCTTCCCTTTTTCATCCCCTCATCATGTACTGTTAAGATGTATTAATACTAGTTACATTTACAGGATTTAGGTAATATGATACTAAGGAAAAGAGAGCATATTAACCAAGAACGTTTGCATCCTCTTCCGGGGAAAGGGTTAGCATGTTTTCATTTGTCCATAGGGCAGTTTCCTAATGTGCTGTAGAAGTTTGATTTTATTGTTCTCCTTGTATGGAGATTAAGTAGAGTTTACGGAGATGTGGGTGAGCACCAAAGTGACGAGGGGTGAGCAGTGATGGTCAGATGTAGGTGCAGACTATTCTGATGTCCCCAGTTAGTCACTCACACATCGATCAACATGCTACTTGAAGGCGTTTTGCAGACGTGATCAGTAACTATAGTCCAGTCAACCTGAAGCAGAGGAGACTATCTCGACAATCCAGTGGGTCCCAAGTATGATCACTCGTATCCCCAGAAGAACAGGGACAGGGTGTTCTGAGAGACATGCAGGGAAGGGAGAAGGTGGAAGCAGAGACTGGGGTGAGGCTGCCACATACCAAGCTATGCCTGGAGCTGCCAGAGCTGTCAGGGGCAGGAAAGAGCCCACTCCAGAGGGGGACTTCAGTTCTCCAGAATGATGGGAGAATAAATTCTGTTGGTTTAAGCTACAAAGTTTGTGGAATCTGTTAAAGCAGCCACAGGAAACTACTATAGGTACCTAATAATCAAATACAGAATGGGACTCTGAGAGCATGGAGGAGAAAGACTGGGAGGGCCTGTGTCTCCATTCCGTTACTGCACAAATAAAACTAGTCTTTAAAATGGAATTCTTACTCAGATACCAGTTAAGATGTTCTTCCTCTTTTACTCCCAAAACATGATTTTCAGAACTCTCCAATATTTTTTTTCTTTTTTTTTCCCATTTCTTAGGGCTCTGGCCACATTTGGTAAATAGCCAAATCCCAGGAGACACTTGATTTTTTTTTCTATAAAAGATTCTAAAAGAAGGAAAGCAAACCCCTGATTGAAAATTTCAATAACACCCAGAAGGGTCAAATGATAGTTTAAAAACTACAATGTCGGAGCTTCCTAAGTAATCCGCCTGCAGGTAAGGTCTGGAAGCCAACTGGTGTGTCAATCAGCTCTAACTGCCTTCTGCTGTCTGAAAAGCTGCGTGAGCCAAGCAAGTCCCCCACACTGAGCTGCACTTGCTAATGTGCTGAGAGGGATCTAGGGAAAAGCACCTACTTAGGAGCCTCTCAGAAAGGGGAAAATGAGTCTCTGCAACTTCTCCAGTAAAACCACAATTTTTCTGAATTTCCTGTCTTTAAGAAAAATATAATGCCACATATTCACTCTCCCACTCACTATTCCATGAAAAATATATGAAATAAGGAAAACTGCAAATATCTTTTAACATCCTCTTCAGCAGTTCAGATAGCAGGTCAGTACTTCCTAATAATAAACCAAACGCCCACGTGGGAATAAGCGGTCTCACGCGTGGTATTCTCCCCAGAGGCTGGCACGTAGGTTCAGGCAGAATCTACCAAGCGAAGAACAGCCCCATGCTTACAAAACAGAACCTAGTCTCTGAGTTTCAAAGATGATTTCTACATCTGTTATGTTCTTCATTTTATGACCAGCCTCAACCCTCACTTTACAACCTTCCCTAACTGAACGAAATGTGGCTGGGAGGGTGAGTAGAACAGGACGGTCCCTGCCAGGGAACCAGGACACACGTCCCCACAGTGAGCTCTCACACAGAAGTTTATCTGACCTGAAGTGCTGTCCTTTATGCTGAGAGGGTATCTACTATGTTCAGGATGTCATGCCACTTTTTTAAAATGATTTTGTTTATTTTTAATATTCTTAGCAAAATGAAAGGGGGCAGGCCTGTGTAAATCTCCCATTTTAAGTAAAACAGTGTGTCATCGATTCATGAAATCTTCAGGTCTGTGAAGTACGAGTGGCATGAAGAAACATGGGTTCTAGGGTAAAACAGACAGATGTGACTTTAAATCTCAACTCTGACACTTACCGAGCTGTCCATGAACAAAGTCCCTCCTACACTACAGTTTCTGGGGATGCTCGGGAACCCACGTATGCAAAGGCTCCAGTATAATCCTCACACACAGGAAGTACTCAACAAACATCTAAAACAAACATTCAAAAAATGTAAATCTTTAGATATATTTTAACATATTCTATTATATAATAAAGTTGTTAATAAGGCAGTTCTTTTCAAATCACCCATGGGCAAAAAAGTAGCATATTTAACAGAGATAAATGTACTTACCAATATATATAAACTTATTTGTAAATTTCTCAATTGATAAGGTACAGAAAATAAAAACTTCAGCCTTCTGGCCCAACACCCAGCGAAGTCAGGAAGGGTGGTCTCTGTCTTCTTTCTGTTTCTGTCTCTCTCTCTCTCTCTCTCTCTCTCCCTTTCTCTTCAAATTTTTCTTTTATACATGTATGATTTTTTAAAAATCTATAGGTACTGTCTCTTGTCTCTGACCTCTCCTTTCTCGAGCTAATTTTGGAATCCATGTGAGGTGGGCCTACCCCTGCTCTTTTAATCAGAAAGTTTGTCTTTTTCATGCAGTGCACTAGCACACCACGTGGTTCTCATTTTTTTTGCCTTTTTCTTAAAATTTTTTTCCAGGGACCAGCAGGTGGCGTAATGGCTACATAGCTGGACTCCCATGTAGTCAACTGCAGTTCTAGTCCCAGACCCAGTGGCTTAAACTCACGCCATGCGTGTGTGCGTGTATGCCCAAGATTGTGAGAGGAGAATGGAGAAGGGATTATGGCATGGCCATCCCACCTGGGAGGTGATTTCTCGCTTTCTGTCTCTCTGTCTCTCTCTGTCTTTCTGGAGAATGCATACGTCCTGCAGCAAAAGCCTCTCAAAAAAATGTTTTTTCCCCCTGTTCATTTCTTTGTCTTTTTTTTTCTTTTCCCCTTTGCTTCATTTCTTTTACCTGACTTTCTCACCTTGCTTCTCACCTTCCACACATTGAGTGTTTGGGCAGGTCTAGGTACACAGTAATGAAACCCCTGAATACTTTCACAGTCATAGAAAACCTCAACCCCCACTGAACTGGCACAGAAAGGAAGAAACATCTTTATAAATCTAAATTAAAATTCCTTTTTTCTGGATACCATGTTGCAAATCACAGTGGTAGAGGAGAAATACGCATAGAAGTACCTCAAAGTAAAATGAAGCATATGAGTTTATAGTAGCAGAAATCTCTAACAAATTAGCCAAACGTGAATATATCAAGAGAAGAGAGTCTGCAAAATGAGCAGCTGCGAGAAAGATAGAGCTGCAGTGAGCAGGGCTCATCTCCTCCCACAGACCTCTGAATTTAGTGGAAACCCCACAGCTTAGCCCAGATGCACCTATTCTCTTGAAACCGTGAGACCTTTGTTATCCAGTTTCAATGACAAAAGAGCAGGTTGCTTGATGAGGATCAGGGAAACGCAACTGCAGAAATATTGTAGGTCATCTCCTTCCACACACCTCTAGCACTCAGAATTAACTTCAAGAAGGTAGGAAATAACATATAATCCATCAGATAATCAGAAACCACCAAAGAGGCACAAGAACTAAGGGAAGTCAAGAAAATATCTCTTCCCCCAAGGGGAAAGAACAACCCTTAATCATCCAGACAGTACGATGGAATTCGTGGAAATGTCAGATACAGAATTTAGGATATTCATAGTGACAAAGTTAAAAGAAATGCAAAAGAAAAGGACAACAAATTCCAGAAAATGCAAGAGAAAAGAGACTATGGGTTCCAGGTAGTAAGGAATTTCTTCCATGATGTGAAAGAGGAAATATACACCATAAAAAAGAATCAAATGGAACTGTTAGATATGAAGGCTGTAATACAGGAAATCAAAATCTCCCTTGAAAGCATTAAAAGCAGATTAGATCATGCAGAAGATTGAATCTCAGATGTGAAAGACAAAACCTCTAACCTAGAAAAATTCACCAAAAATACTGAGAAAATAACCCCCAAAAAGAGAATTATATACAAGTAATACTAAATACCATTAGATACCCAAACATCTGGATAATCAGTATCCCACAAGGCAAAGAAACTAGTCATGGCATTGAAAATCTATTCCATGAAATCCTGGAAGAAAACCTTCCAAACCTAGAGAGGCATTCGAATATCCAGACCCAAGAAATACAAAGGACCCCATATAGAATCAACCCAAGAAGATCTTCTCCAAGGCACATCATAGCCAGTTTGACCAAAACAACAGACAGAGATACTAAAATTGGCAAGAGAAATATGTCAAGTTACTTTCAAAGGATATCCCATCAGGCTGACTTCGGACCTCTTGTCAGAAACAATGCAAGGAAAGAATGGAAAAATATATTCAAGTGTTAAGTGAAAATAATTTCAACCAAAAATACTATACCCGACAAGATTATCCTTCATATAAGAAGAAAGGATAAAAACATTCTCAGATAACAAAACCTGAAAGAATTTACCAATACCAGACCAACTCCTCAAGAAGTTCTGAAGGGAGTACTATACCAGGAGAACTAAGACAGACAAATAAGAGAACAAAAACATGACCAAGAAAAAGGGCAACTTAATGGTAGGGACAAGTTCTGAAATATCAATCATAATGTTGAATGTTAATCACAAGGTCAGACCACAGTAACACTGCAAATTCAACAAAAGAGAGATTACATGAGACTTGAATGAGTGAAATAGAATTCTGTGACTTTTGTAAAACACTGCTGATTTTCTTTTATGCTTTGTCTTACAGATTTAAGGATTTTTTTGTTTTCTTTTGAATTGTTGATAGGTTCAGCAATTTATTTAAAAAAAAAAGCTTTTTAATTGGAAAAATAAACTTTTCTCCCTTCCTGACCCCTTTGCAATTGGAAAATATTTGTGAGTATTCTTATTTTGTGGCAGAATGGTTATCTGCATAAGTTCAATAATGTAGTAGTATTTCTTGCCTTGCATCAGAAATAGAATTCTTATGAAACTTTGTGCAAAGAACAGACCAAATTGAGATTAACCTAATTTTTTTTACAAAAAGATAGTTTATACCTCTCTCTTTTTTTTATACCTCTCTTTATAAAAGGGGGAATGGAGGAAAAAAATGTTTCAGAAGAAAATTACAAAAAATGACCAAGATTCGTCACTAGATTCTAGCTTTGTTCACACTTTTAGTTTAAGATCTTTTGTGAATCAATAAAATGTGGGGAAAAAAGTTTAGTATGGAAGGGAGGGAGGGGGAAAAGAGAAGGAAAAAAACTGGTAAAAGTATGCTTAATTAACAAAAAATGAAAAACTATTTGCTGATGATAATGTATATAATATCTTTGTCTTGACTGACATGCATGGTATTTGTGTTGGAAAAAGAAATGTGCACTGTAAAGATGTGATTAAATGTAAAGAAATTTTAAAATAAAAAATAATAACAAATAATTTTTAAAAAAACTTCATTAACTGCAAAAATACTGAGCAGCGCCAATAAAATACCATAGCATTTACATAACTTCTAATTGTTTACTGAATAAGCCCCAGGAGAAAGTTTCAATGGATAAAATGATTTGGAATGACAACACATTTCTTTTCTTTTCTTTTTTTTTTTTTTTTTGAGAGTTCTTTGCTATAGGGCACATGCACTCGCCAGAAAAACAGAGAGACAGAAAGCGAGAAATCACCCCCCAGGGGGATGGCCACACCGCAATCCCTTCTCCTCCATCCTCCTCTTGGGATCTTAGACACACATGCACAAACACCCATCATGAATTTTAAGCCACCAGGTCCAGGACTTGAACCGTAGTCGACTACATGGAAATCCAGTGACATAGTCATTACGCCAACTGCTGGTCCCAACAACAAATTTAAATTCAACATGGTCTCCATCTTTTGGGTTCTGTGTTCCCTACAATAAGTAGTCAGCATACGTGACCCCCACATGCTGTGGAATACATAATCTTAAATCTTCCCAACTTTATTCTCTTAAGGATTGTAATACTTCACATTAAAATGCTCCTCTTTTATTGTTTGTTTGCTTGCTTTGTAAAGGTTTTTGCTATAGGACACATGCGCTCGACAGAGAGACAGAGGGACAGAAAGTGAGAAATCACCCCCCAAGGGGGATGGCCACACTGCAATCTCTTCTCCTCTAGTCTCCTCTCAGATTCTTGGGCACACATGCACACACTCCCAGTGTGAGTTTAAGCCACTGGGTGCGGGACTCAGACCACGCTCAACTACATGGCAGTCCAGTGACATAGCCATTATACCAGACTGTGAAACATGCAAGCGAGGAAAGAATGGGAAGGCACACTCAAAACACTAAAAGAAAAACAATTTCAACCAAGAGTACTATACTCTGTGAGACTTACTTTCATATGAGAAGAACAAATAAAATCATTCTCAGATAAACAAAAACTGAGAGGTTTTGTTTTGTTTTTGCTATATGGCACGTGCATTCGTTCGCCAGACAGACAGAGACAGAGAGACAGAAAGCAAGAAATCACCCCCCAGGGGGGATGGACACGCCGCAATCCCTTCTCCTCCATTCTCCTCTCGGGATCTTGGGCATTCACGCACACGCACCCGGCGTGAGTTTTGAGACACCGGGTCCAAGACGCGAACTGCGGTCGACTACATGGGAGTCCAGCGGCATAGCCATTACGCTAACTGCTGGTCCCCAGATAAACAAAAACTGAAAGAATTAATCAATACTAGACCAACTCTTCAAGAAGTACTGGAAGGAGTACTATATATCAGGAAAACTAAAAAGAGACAAACAGAAATAAGAGAACAAAAACAACCAAGAAAATGGCTAACAAAATGGTACAGACAAGTCCACAATGAACAATAATAACCTTGAATGTTAATGGATTAAATTCTCCAATCAAAAGACACAAGGTTTATTGATTGGATTATATGCTGCCTATAAGAAATGCACCTCATGGATAAAGACAAACATAGGCTGAAAGTGAAGGTCTGGAAAAAATATTCCAAGTAAATGGAAATCAAAAACAGGCTGGAGTCACAATACTGATTATCAGACAAAATATATTTTAAGATAGAAACTGTAAGAAGAGACAAAGAAGGACACTATATAGTAGTAAAAGGGCTAATTCACCAAGAAGATGTACCACTTATAAATATCTGCACATCCAACACTGGTGCACCCAAATATGTGAAAAATAGACTGCTTGATCTAAAAGGAAAGATAGGCTGCAACACAATAAATTGCTGGAGATCTCAACACTCACTCTCTCCTCTGGACAGATCATCTAGGAAAAAAAAAAAAAAGCAGAGATACAGGATCTAAATGATACCATAAATGGACTTTACAGACATCTTCAGAACCTTCCACCCAAGAATCACAAGATACACATTTTCCTCACTCCTACATGGAACATTTTCAAAGACTGATCACATGATAGGGCATAAAAAAGCCTTTACAAATTCAAATAGGTAGAAACTATATCTAACATCTTCTCTAACCACAAAGGAATTAAACTTGAAGTTAACTACAGAAAAAAAAAAAAAAAAAAAAAAAAAAAAAAAAAAACTTGAAAATACACAAAAACAACCTATTCCTGAATGACTTCACAACCACTGAAAAAATAAGACTAAAATAAAAAGATTCATTGAAACCAATGATGATGAACACATGAGATTTCATAATCTATGGGACATAGGAAAAGCAGTCATAAGAGGGAAGTTCATAGCAATTAGTACTCAAAGGAAAAAAAATGAAAAGTTGGCAAACAGACAACCTAACAACACACCTCAGGAAACTGGAAAAGCAAACAAGCAAAAACGTGCCAGGGGAAAAGACATAATAAAGTTTCGAGCAGAAATAATGATATACAGAATAAACAAACTATACAGAAAACAAATGAAACCAAAAGCTGGTTCTTTGAGAAGAGAAACAAAATTGACACATCACTAGCTAGACTAACTAAGCAGAACAGAGAAAGGAACAAATTTCTGTACACACATAATCTACCAAAATCGAATCTGGAAGACATAGACCTAATAGAACAATAACAAGCAACGAGATTGAATCAGTAATAGTCTCCCAACAAAGAAATACCCAGGTCCTGGTGGCTTCATTTCCAAATTCTACAAAACCTTTAAAGAAGAGTTAACCCCCATTCAAACTACTTCTAAAGATCCAAAAGGAAGGAACCCTACCAAATTCACTCTATGAAGCTTCCATTATCCTCATTCCAAAAACAGATAAAGACATCACTAAAAAAGAAAACTACAGACCAATTTCTCTGATGAATATAGATGCAAAAATTCTCAACTAAAATACTACCAAATCGTATCCAACAACACTTTAAAAAGAATATACATCATGATCAGGTAGGCTTTATTCTAGGGACACAAAGGTGGTTCAACATACGCAAAACCTTAAATGTAATGTATTACTATCAATAGTGGTGGATAACACAGGGGAAATTCTAGGAGACATGGGAGTAG
Source organism: Tupaia tana (assembly GCA_026018925.1). Lineage (NCBI taxonomy): Eukaryota > Metazoa > Chordata > Mammalia > Scandentia > Tupaiidae > Tupaia > Tupaia tana. Next base: position 14,816,028 of record JAKSZU010000002.1, read on the forward strand.
GTAAAGACTTCTCAAATAAGACCCCCAAAACACAAGCAATAACCCAGAAAACGAACAAGTGCAATTACATCAGGTTAATAAACTTCTGCACAAGCAAAAGAAACAATAATTAGAGTGAATCAACAACCCTTGGAATGGGAGAATACATTGGCAAACTATGCCTCAGATAAGAGACTGATAACCAGAATATACAGGGAGCTCAAACAGCATTATTGGGGGGGGGGGGGGGAACAACACAATTAATAAATAGACAAATGAGCTGAGTAGGTAATTCTCTACAAAAGATATATGAACCACCAAAAAACATATGAAAAAATGCTCAATATCCCTTTTTATAAGAGTGATGCAAATCAAAACCACTATGAGATACCACTTAACCCCAATCATAATGGTTAAGATTAAAATATAAAGAATGATAAGTGCTGGTGAGACTATCATGAAAAGGGAACTCTGGGGGACCAGCAGTTAGCGTAATGGCTATGTCGCTGGACTCCCATGTAGTCGACTGTGGTTCGAGTCCTGGACCCGGTGGCTTAAACTCACGCCGGGCGCATGTGTGTACGTGCCCAAGATCCCGAGAGGAGAATGGAGGAGAAGGGATTGCGGCGTGGCCATCCCCTCTGGGGGGTGATTTCTCGCTTTCTATCTCTCTGTCTCTCTCTGTCTGTCTGGCGAGTGCACACACCCTATAGCAAAAACCTCTCCAAAAAAAAAAAAAAAAGGCAACTCTGGTATGCTGTTGCTGGGCATGTAAACTAGTACAGCCACTGTGGAGAACAATATGGAGGTTCCTCAAAGACCTACAAATAGAACTACCATATGATCCATCAATTCCACTTCTATCTATCCAAGAAATAGAAAAACACTCACGAATTCATGGTTATTGCAGCATTACTCACAAGTGATTGCTAAGACAAGGAACCAATCCAAATGTTCACAAACAGATAAATGGATTGAAAAAGTGTGGCACATATACACTACGGAATACTACTCAGACATAAAAAACAATGAGAACCTGGCATTTGATAGAAAGTAGACAAATACGGAATATTTAATACTTATTTATTTAAGTGAAGGAACTCAGACTACGAAAGAGAAGCATTTTACATCTCCATTCAATATATACAAAATGTCTGCACTTTATCGAGAAACTGAAAGCCTGGAAGGTACACAAAGGCATGGAGAGCAACTGTGTATACTGGAAACAATGTGGGAGGAGGGTGAGCAATGGGGGAGGATGAGAGGGAGGGAATCAAGGGGAAGGAGAAAGAAGCAAAACATTTAAGGAACACATGGATAGATAATTATCTATTGATGATAACGTGTATGGTAATATCTTCAGACTAATATACAGTGCATGCATGGTGGGAAAATTCATTTTGCATGTTCTAATGATATGCAGTAATCAAATGTAAAAAACAAAAGTAATAAAAGGTATCTTTTGAAAAAAAAAAATCTGAATCAAACTGAACTATAATGCAAGATTATACCAAACATCAGAATATATGCTTTTAGTTTTTACACAAAAATGTTTTGCAGTGCCTATTAGGTGCCAGTTGCAAAAGCATAGCCTCGTTTTTCCTTCATGCAAAGCAAACATTTACTATTTGTGTGAGTAAACATTAAAAAATGACTATAACAGAAAAGTCACAAACAACAGTCTGCATATTTACCTCAATTACAATAACCATGACAGCACTATAGGTTTGCATAGTTATTTTCCCTCGATTATCAAAGTACTTAAATCAAAATAAATTAGAAAATGAGACAGAGTTGCTTCACCCAGACACCTCCTCACTGCAGCACATTAGTCATCTGGGTTACAAAAGCAGTGAAGCAAAGGAAGAGACATTTGTACTGGGAAGAGGAAGAGGAGCAGAGGGAGGCAGGGAAGAGGGGAAATTAAAAGATGGCACACTGTCATTGTACATCAGACTGCAAGGAAGGAGAGGGAATACTGCTCCCGTCTTCCTGCCCCCAAGTCATATAGGCCAACATGAAGGAGGCTTTAGTCCACAGCCCAAAAAATAGCTAAATGGATTTCAAGCATTTTCCCTGACAACATTTTCAACGTGCCTTTCCATGTTGTTCTTTGAAGGCAAAACCTGGGATGAGGTTGAAGTTTGACACCTGAGATAAAATTGGCACTGTCGTGTTGGGTTGTTGGAAAGTCATGACACATTTTTGCATAGAAAAACATAGAAAAATGCATCATAACTTTTCCAACAACCTAATAGCTAGTGACAATATATGATAAACTTGTTTATTGCTTTGTTTTTCTCCACTCTGCTCTCCTGTAGTGAACCTGTCGGTCCCAGCTGCTGTGGCTCAGTCAAAGCCCAGGTTTCCACTAAGAACCACAGTGGCGTGGAATGGGTAGCCAAAGAGCTGAACCAGTACAAGCATCGCTAATCTGGTCCTGCCCTGCTGACGATCTTGGCCAGTTCACCCCATGCTTGGGACACACAAGATGAAGAATTATACAGCTCTTCAAATGATGCATAATGTTTTTATAAAGTAGTTGTCGTACATATTTTAGCCTGATATAAATTAAGAAAGTAATCTACCTCACCTTCCCTCCAGTGGGTTTTAGGTTGTTTACTAGAAGAAACAAAAATCCACAGATCTGACCGATTCAATCATCAATGTCTTATTTATTTGTTTTTTAGGTCTTTGCCATAGGGCAAGTGTGCTTATGGGAGAGACAGAGAGAAACAGAGAAGTGAGTGAGAAATCACCCTTCCCAAGGGAACGGATACACCATAATCCCTTCTCCTCCCTTCTTCTCTTGGGATCCTGGGCGCATGCGCACATGCGCGTGTACACACACACACACACACACACACACACACATGCCTGGAGTGATTTCAAGCTGCTAGGTCTGAGACTCAAACTGTGGTTAGCCATGTGGGAGTCTAGCACCTTAACCACCATGCCACATGCTGGACCGCCATCAATGCCTTTTTTAAGTTTATTTATTCATAAGTGAGAGACATAGAGACACACACAGCACCCCAAACAGGAAATTGTGCTCCATGCAAAATCCACAACTAATATAAGACTTTACGTTGGTCACATTTCAATTTCTTTAGTCTTACTAGCAAACATTCTTTTTTATTTTTTTGGAGAGGTTTTTTGCTATAGGGCACGTGCACTCACCAGAAAGACAGAGACAGACAGAGAGAAAGAAAGCAAGAAATCAACCTCCAGGGGAGATGGCCACATCGTAATCCCTTTTCCTCCATTCTCCTCTAAGGATCTTGGACACACACACACACATGCCTGGCATGAATTTAAGCCACCAGGTCTGGGACTGGAACCACGGTCGACTACATAGAAGTCCAGCGACATAGTCATTACACCAACTACTGGTCCCAGTAAACATCCATTTTAATAAAGCTATTTTATTACAAGCTGTTAATAAATTTTAAAATGGTACATGTACTCCTAAACTACCATCTTACAAGGACACTAACTGCAAACATGCACAGCATTTTGAATAAGTTAAGGAGGCAAAAGGTTACTTATTCTATCATGACCCACCAAAGAAATTATTCCCAGGGTCCAGGAGGTAGAATGGGGCTAAGGCGCTGCACTCTCACATGGCCGACTGCATTTCCTGGTGAGGAAGAACTCTGCAGCACTCATCTGAATCGGAGACACCCTCCCTGTGAACTCACCGTTTATCTACGTATTCCCTAGCTGAATTCACTGAAGATTGAGAAGGAATAACACTGGAGTTGCAGTGAGCACAACTGGTCCTCAGATTTCAGCTCTGAAATGTTGTTCCCCGCAGAACAGAACCAGAGCTTCTTGGGGAAATGGCTGATTCCAGTTCTGGCACAGATAAGCATAAAGTAAATACGGAGAAGTGTGTGCTGAAGAGAAAATGTGTATCTAAGACTAATGCAGAACGTGAGACAGACTACAGAAATGCTTGGAGACAATTAGTGCTGGCCAAATCTTGGTCAGTTTGAGGCTCAGAAATAACAAATACAGTCATAGATTGTAATACATTAAGCATAATCGGAAAAGAACATGTACGGTAATGAGAGTGTATGGGTACGGATCATTCTACTAAGCATGAGTCCATGCAAAACTAAAAGAGGGACAGGGGAGAAGGGAAGGGAGTGCTTCTTTGCAGAAGAATTCAAGCTTTAAATGTGAAAGAATAGCATCACTTTGTAAGCCTCAAAGTGTAAACTGGTTTAGGCATTATCAACTGGATGCTAAAACCACTAACTGATTTGGTGTTGGGAAGTAAGATATGCACAGTCTCACACTCACTCCACAGACCTCGCATTACAAAGGTAAAGA